>JAQHUG010000281.1:36514-60498 GCA_028555095.1 Dicrostonyx torquatus | reverse complement strand
AAGGGCTGACCTATCTTATAAGCCAGGCAGCTTCTTTATTCAATCAATAAGAGTAATACAAAATACAGGAGAACACTTCCACATCAGGGAGGGCCTTGGACTTTCCACAGGGCAGGCTACCCTGCCCTCTCTTAAGAAAGCAGGGGGAGGCAAGAGGGGTAGTGGGAGAGCGGGGGGAGGGTAGTGGGAGAGCGGCGGGGGGGGACTGGGATAAGGGGAGAAAGTGTAAATTTTTGAATGAAAAAAATAAAAGGAAAAAAAGAAAATAGCATAATGATAAAGAAGAGATTAAGTTGGTAAATGTTTGTTTGCCTTTAGAGAAGGAATGACGGTGAGATTTCTGTTATAACAATTTCAAGTGAGTGTTGTCTTCAGTTAGAAAGACAAAATCAGAATCAATTTTGTAGTCAGTTAAGATGGAGATGTCAGAGAGAATATAAAAAGTTCAAGAAGCCTGTACAGAAGAAGAGGCATCCTACCTATTTTCTGAACTTTTGAGAATATGACATGACTAAAAATATATATTTTAGAATGACAAAAGTAAGTAATAATTCAAGTCTTAGACTTACACAAATATAAACAAGCAAGGAAGTATATATTAATCACTCAAGGCAGGCTATTTAAGATACAGCTAAAATAACTCACAATAAAATGAAAAGTATAAAAACTAATAGAGTAAGAGATCAAAGTCAGAAAAGGATTGAGATAATGAAATGAATACTAAAAAGAGAAAATAAAAGTAAATTAGTCCTGATATAATGACAATTGATGGACTTTTCACTATTCCAACTATTTCATAACTAGATACAATGTTATGTTTAATATTTGGGTCATTATAAGAAATGGTATAGCAGAAGATACCTGATAGGATCCCCTCCTGCTGCCTGCCTCAATGCCCCAACTTCTGCCATGTAGCATACACAAGGCAGGCAACAATTTAATGAGCAAGTGTATGATGGAGAGATGAGAGAGAAAGAGAAGCTGAATGGTTTGTGCACTGTGAAGAGTGGTGGAACAGGAGACATGAGATGGTGTTGAGGAACAGTCTGATGTGAGTAGCCTGCCTTGCCCTGGAGAGAAGTTGCCCTGCCTTTCACCTGAGCAGTGTGGGAGAGATGGCCCCACTCCTCACCTTGGTAAAGCAGGAAGCAGGTCCTAGTGGCTGGCTTGGGTGCAGGAGAGTTGGTGGGCTGACCAACTCAGATACCACCCAGGTCCAGATTCAGGGCTTTGAATTGGTCCATGCCAACATCTTCCCCATATATGAACTGCAGGAGTACATGAAGGGGCTGGTCCTACAGAACGAAAGATTCAGGATCTCCATTACTCAGGGTAGCAACGGATATCCAAGAGGAGTCCCATTGGGGATCCAGTATTGATAGTATAGCAGAAGCCAGAGGCATCAAACCAGACCAATGACTCATTGCAATGAATATTTTGCTTAAATGAATATTCAAGCAAAAGGGTATACTGTGTGACACACTGCACCTTCCATGGTGAGATGTTTTGTTTTGTTGATTTCTTGGGGATGGGTATTGCGAGGGTGGACGGAAGATATGGAAAGATGGGGAGATAAGTGGAATTGTGGTGCATAATGTGAATTTTGTAAAAAATCAATATTTTTTCTAAAAAAAAGAATAATGGTATAATAGACATAGGAAATAAAGGAAAAAGAATACATGGCTTAGACGAACAAATGAGTTTCAGTTGCAATGTACATATTATGAGATTCAGTCTGGATGCCAATGTCTAGTAAGCAGGTGGGGAATTGAAACTGTTGGTAAAAAGGTCAATGTTTGAAGTAAATATTGGAAATTACCTACACAAAAAGTATTAGAGGAATTAATAAAATTCCTGTGGAAAAGAATACCAGAAAGGGCACAGAAATATATAGAAATGGCAAATAAGTGCCTGAAAATATGTTCAATTGCATTGAGGAAATACAAACAAAAACATGAGGAGCTACTACTTTCTATCTATGTAAATGTTGTAATGGAAAAGGCTGATAATAAGAAACATTGCTAAAGCTAAGGAGGAAATTTAATCCTCATGCTCTGCTTGTGTGACTGTAAAATGATGCACACTTGGGAAAATTCGGACAGGTTCTCAGACTTAAAACTATAGGCATAGGCCACTCTATTGTTTCCCTGCCACCCTGACCCGAATAATTACACAGAAACTATATTAATTATAACACTGTTCTGCCGATGATGCAGGCATATTTCTAGCTAGCTCTTGCATCTTGAATTAACCCATTTATATTAATTTGTGTATTGCCACGAGGCTGTGGCCTACCAGTAAGTTTCCAGTGTGTCCTTCTCCTTCAGCTGCTTCATGGCATCTCTCTGACTCCACTTTCTTTCCTCCTCTATCTGCTTGGAATTCCCGCCTTACTCTTTTCTGCCCTGTCATAGGCCAAAACAGCCTTATTCATTAACCAATGGTAACAAAACATAGTCATAGCATGCAGAGGGGAATCCCACATTATAAAACACTGTGTTCCTCAAATCTTTATAATTGCATCATTTATTATAGTGAAAGCAATTATGTAAGCAATCAAGTGATTAATTTATAAACTAAAATATAATATATTCATATGAAATATTGAATAAAATCAATTAGAAGACCTTATTAAAATATTTGTGTTCTGCAATTTTTGGAAAATCGAAAGAGAAATATCAAGGTTGTAGAAAGATGGAAGAACATTATTTAATGTAGCTTTCTACCTAAAATATTAAAAGAACTCATAACTCTCAACAGTAAGAAGATGAACAATTTAAGTTATAATGGGAGACTATCTAAACATGCACCACATTAAAGAAGATATTGGCATAGAAAATATGGGACAACCATACAAGTTATTCTGGTTAGCTTGGGTTTTGTTGTTGTTTAGTGTCACCTTGGAAGAGAGAGTCTAGGTGAAAATTCCCCCACAAGACTGGCCTATAGTGTTGCAAGGAGGGGCCACTTGTTCATCTCGGCCACCCGGCTAACTTGGCCCTGAAATAACCTCATAGAAACTGTATTAATTAAATCACTGTTTGGCCTATTATCTCTAGTTTCTTATTGGCTAATTCTTCCATCTTAATTTAACCCATTTCTGTTAATCTGTGTATCGTCATGTGGCAGTGGCTTACCAGGTAAAATTCCCAGCAGCTGTCTCCAGCAGATCCATGACATCTCTCTAACTCTACCTTCTTGCTCCCAGCATCCCATTTAGTTTTCCCCACCTACCTAAATCCTGTTCTACCCTATCAGGCCAAGTCAGTTTCTTTATTCGTTAACCAATGAAAGCAACACATAAACAGAAGGACCTCCTACACAACTATAGGCAAATCTTTAGGGTATTTTCTTAAGTAATAATTGATGAAAAAGGGCCAACTCAATGTGGGTGGTGCAATCCCTAGGCTGTGTGGATGCTATAATGAACAAGCTATTGGAGAGCAAGCCAGTAAACATGGCTTCTGCTTCATTTCCTACCTCCAGGATCTATCTTGAGTTTCTTCTCTAATTTCCCTTTAAGATGGACTGTAAGCCATAAGATGAGAAGACACTTTTCTCCCTAGTTGCTTTTGGCTATGGTACTTATCCCTGCAATAGGACAGTTGAAGTATAGAAGAGTTTTAAAGCAGTCTTTCCCTCCTCCATCAAGTTCCTAGCAAAGATTGATCTACTTATTGTCTCTTTCATTTCTCCTTACCAGAAGGCTAGATAATTATAATCATACAGTGTATGGTATTGGTAGACAGGCTTCTTTCACTAAATAATATGCATGCAGACTCCTATTATTTTCTGCTAGGAATTCTCCTGTGGTTCACTTATTCATCTAAACTATACTTTATGATTGTAATGGGGGATGCCTGACATGAGGCATTTGTCAAATACCTGCACTATTGTGAATCATAGTATAAACTAGAAACTTCAATTAATAATCACATATCAATATTAAGTCACCAATTTATATATAACAATAAGGCAGGATGTTAGAAAAACTATGTTAAGGAGTAAGGGTGAAGGTGCCTAAGAGAACTATATGTACTATATGCTTAGATTTTACATTTTAAGACTGTTTGAAAAAGAAGGTTGTTAATTAAAAAAATTAAAAAGAAAATGAAGTACTGACATATATACAGTTGAACTGTGAGTACTGTTATACTAAATGAAAGAAGGAAGTCATAAATTTAACATAGTATATGATTCCATTCATATGAAATATCCAGAACAGGCAATTTTTGTGGACAAAAAAGGAAATTAGTGACTGCCTACAACCAGGGCATGCAGTGGGAATTCGAGATTGAGTGGAAACGAACCATGAGTGCTAATGGATACTGGATTTCTTTGAGGTTTTGAAACTGTAAATGTGTTGTGGTGACTGTCACGATGCAGATAAACTAAAAATCATCATGGATGGCTGATTTGTTCTCTGTGTGTATTAAGATATATTTCAATAACACAGAAAAATGCTATCAAATTTGAAAATCTCAAAAACAGATAAATTACTAGGAAAATTAGCAAACTGGAATCACAAAGAAGTATAAAACATGGGGAAAATGGACTGTCAAAAAAAGCCATTTCCTCCCATGATTGTTACAATACCTAGTAAGCTTTACAAGCAAGTTCTTTTTGATTCACTGGGAACAGATAATTTCTATGCTCTGAGAGTGGTTCCCAATATAAAGGAAAAGAAGGAAATAAGCTTCATTCATTTTGTAGAATTAAAGTTATCTTGACCACAAAACCTGACAAATATTCACATAAATACATGCAGAAGGAAATAGAGAACTAAGCTTACTTCCGAATACAAATGCAAATGTCCTAAATGGCACACTAGCAGGCCAATCCAGCATGCTACTGTAAGTAGACAAGGATGCCTCTAAGACTGTACTTAGGCTATTAGGAAATATAGGCTTGGAGTTCTAACAGTGAGTCAAATAAGAAAAATCTTTGTTAACTACAAAAATTGGTATTTATAGTTTATTTTTAAATTCTGTAAATTTTGGGGGAAAATCCCCACTCCAGCACAGAAAATTGAAAAAGGGGAAATCATTTTTACTAGTAATTGAGGAAATATAAATATTAAAATAGGATGCCAATTATATGTAGTCAAATTGGTAAAATATTAATCCCAAGAATTTATTTGGGAGGGGAAGGAAAGAAAATCCAATACTCTGTGACAAAGATAAAAATAAATAAATGGATAGAGATACATATAATGCTTTTCTTAAAACCTTAAAATATGTATACATGTGAAAACCATTTTATGTTCAGAAATTTAACTGAAGCAAAAATTTATGCTTATAAAAAACAGTTACTCATGTGTTGTCTACAATGGGGAAAAATAAGACAAGGTCAATGTCCAACAGTAGTCAAATAAATGGTAGTATTTTCACCCAATGAAACTCTATGAAATCAATGAAAGCATGAAAAACTTGCAAAATGAAAAAGATGTTCAGACTATATTAACTACAAAGTTTATGAAAGAACACATGGAGTATCATAAAAGACTGCTGGATCAGTTAATGGTGGTTATCTTTGATTAGTAAGTTGGGTAGTTTTGCCTCTTCTTTCTTGAATATGTATTTTCTACATGGTGTATAATAAACATGTATTATTTAGCTTAATAAAGAAATAATAGTGCCCTTTAATTTATAGTTCTCAACAAAGAAGCTCCATTGCAGGAAATTTATCCAGGCAGATACTCACATTTACATACAAGAGCATATATTATTTCAAGAACACTTTTAAAAGGAAACTAATAAAATGTCTAGTACCTAGACTGTCGTTGATAGCATTATTATGCATGTTCTTGCTGCATCTACATGATGGACCCCTATTATAACCATAAATCAGAAAACCTATAAAGACCTAAAAATTAAAAGACATAGTATAAACTAATAACTATAATGCATGGATCATTTTTAAATGGTGTTTATAAAACATTAGAAAGCAATATGTCAAAATTAACATAAATTATAATTCTAAGCAGTGGCTACAGGTGATCTGATTATTCGCATATTTCTGATTTACACATTTTTTATAATTTACTTTTTAATAATTTTAATTTTTTTAAATTATGATACAAAGCAATAGCTTTTTTCTTTTACTTAAAAATTTATTTATTTATTTTTATTTTTTTCCATTCTTTCTTTATTTATTACTTAAAAAAATACCAATCCAAATTCCCACTCCCTCCCCTCTTCCCAGTCCTCTCTTTCTCCCTCCACAGACCCTTCCCCCCACCCCTCCTACCCTGAAGGAGTGCCATGCACCCCGCCCTGTGGAAAGTCCAAGGCCCTCCCTACTACATCTAGGTTGATCAAGGTTTACATCCAAAGAGAATAGGATCCCATGAAGCCGGTATATGCAGTAGAAACAAATCCCAGTATCACTACCAGTGGCCACACAGTCTGCCCCAGCTGTCAGCCCCCTTCAGAGGGGCTTGGTTGTTCCCATGCTTGTTCAGTCCCAGTCCAGTTGGAGTTGATGAAGTCCAATTAGCTCAAGCAAACTGTCTCAGCGGATGACCCCCTCATGGTATTTTTATATACACTTGGCTTTTGTTGTTTCTATATTCTCTATCCCTACTCCCCACCATTTGTACCCTTCCCCATGCCTGCCCCCCTTCAGTCCCTTTTCCACTTCCATGTCTCATGTTGTCTAACTTTCCTGTCCTGTTGCAGTGATTAAAAGGGGGAAAAAAAGGAATTTGGCTCACAATTTCATGTTCCAGTCCTTCATTGCTGGGAAGTAAAAGTGTCAGGTACTTGAAGCAGCTAGTCATATTACAGGCAAGAGCAAAGGGCAATGAATTAGCATATTGCACGTACTCCACCTGCTAGCTTTTCTGAGTTTTATACAATCTGGGCTCCGTCTTCCACAAACATGTGCACAGATAAGACTCCTTTCCTGTGTGACTATAGATTGTGTCAGACTGACCATAGCATTAGCCATCATACATGTACTCAATACAAATTTAAGATCGGGAACAATAGGCTTGCATTTTTGAAGTGAAGATAAAAATTAGAGAAGAACGTGGTAAATTTGCTGCCATTGTACTGTAAGACATTTATGCCAGAGCATTCTGGACCCCCATAGCTAAACCCAAAACGTGGTGCTAGATGAATGGGAGAACATAGATTAAAACAAATCCCCAAAGAGGCAATATAATGTTGTGTGCTTGTGAATTTTTAAAAAGATTGACTTTTGTTTTATAAGTCTGACTATTCTGCCTGCATCTATATCTGTGCACTAACGCAAGCCTGGTGCCCATGCAAGCCAAAGGCTAAAACTAGGTCTCTTAGAACCGGAGCTACAGACGGTTGTGAGGCACATGTGGTTCCTGGAGACTGAACCTGGTTCCTCTGCAAAAGCAAAAGTACTCCCAATCATTGAGCCATTTCTCCAAGCCCCATGTGGGAATTTTTTTTAAAATGTATAAAAAGAAAACTATGCAAACAAACACATAAAGAGACTGAGAATGGACCACTATTGTTGATGGCAACGTGAGTGAGTGGTACTTATTTTTATAAATGTGTTTTTCTATGTTTTGTTGTTGTCCAAAAATGACAAAAATCCAATGAAATTGCTACAATAAATTATTTCTACTCTTTGGTATTCAGCTGGTGCAGGTGCCTTTGATCTCTGAGACGATGGGAGAACACAGCCAGTTCCTAGGCCTGGCTGGAGCAGTGTTTACCACTCCCTTCTTCCCGATCTCCAGAGCTGAGCTTCAGTGCAGTCATGCAAATGATGCTGCACTCTCTACTCACAACATGCCAGATAAGTCCTGGGTGTATGCTAATAACCCCACAAGCCAAGGCTATGAAACCCTAACGCTTCTGAGTCTCAGGCCATGCAGAACCAGCCATCAAAAGCTTTCTTTCCGTCTCCATGGCACTCTCCTCTATTCAGCTGCAGCGTACCCTCTCTGCCATTCTACTGTGGGTTCCTAGGAGCCCAGTCTGCCTTTAACTCAAATCTTGTCTCTACGGCCATCTAGTACCTTATATACAATGCCCAGCTAATAGATAATTATGAGACCTTTAAAAAGCAGTTAAGTATGAAACAGTGCAGGACTTGGGAGAAGAGAGACATGGATATCAATATTTCAGACAAATCAGCCTTTCTGACAAGCATAAGCCAATCTTCAGTTTGTCTGCTTCTTCTAACTGTGCATGGCTTCTGAGAGGTAAGATTGCCCTCTAGTGGAATAGGGTGGGCATAGGCAGCGATGAAAACAGCTAGTTCAAGCAGATCTTTTTTTTTTTTTTTTTTTTTTTTTTTTGGTTTTTCGAGACAAGGTTTCTCTGTGGCTTTGGAGCCTGCGCTGGAACTATCTTTTGTAGACCAGACTGGTCTCGAACTCACAAAGATCCGCCTGCTTCTGCCTCCCAAGTGCTGGGATTAAAGGCGTGCGCCACCACCGCCCGGCTCAAGCAGATCTTTGAAATGAAAGTATGCAAGCCATCATTGTAAGTGGAATGATGAGAACCAAACAAAGGACACACAGCAATAAACTCGATGTCACATAAATGTATAAGCGTTATCTGTGGCACAACAGGTTTCTTCGCTTTAAACTAAAGTAACATACCCATCTAACTGTAAAAGACTTAGAAGCTACCCTCTGGTGTCTGGCTTCAGATTGCCGAGCTTAGGTTAGAGCTGTGAAATGAGGCTTTTTCAGCAGTATTTTTTTTTTACTTAGTGATAAAAATGATAAAAATTTTTCAACTATGAGAAAAATATATTGAGAGAAAGCTCTTTGCTTTTTTTCCTTTCATAAGTTTTTATTTATATTTTCTTTATTTTATTTTACATACCAACCAGGTTTCCACTCCTTCCTCTCCTCCTGTTCTCCCCAGCACCTCTCTTCGACCCCCTCTCCCCATCCCCCACCTCCATCCACACCTCCTCAGTCTCTATTCAGATGGGGAAAGGTCTCCCTTGGGAATCAACAAAGCACTGCTTATCAAGTTGAGGCAAGACCAAGCTCCTTCCCCCTGCATCAAGGATAGATTAGGGGTCCTACAAAACACCAAACTACACAGCTGTCACCCAAAGGCAGAGGACCTAGGTCGTTCCCATGCTGGCTCCTTAGCTGTACTTCCAGAGACCGTGAGCTCACACAAACTCCGGTCAGTCATCTCTGTGGGTTTCCCAATCATAATTGAGCCCTCTTGCTCATATAATCCTTCCACCCTCTCTTTAACTGGACTCCCAGAGCTTGGCCCAGTGCTTGGCTGTGGATCACTGCATCTACTTTCATCAGTTACTGGTGTAGGTTCTATGGTGACATTTGGGGTAGTCACCAATCTGCTTACAGGGGAAGGCCAGTTCAGGCTCCCTCTCCTCTACTGCTAGGAATCTTAGAAAGCTCTTTTCTTAAAGGGTAATATAATGGCATTTTTCATTAAACTGAATTAATTTTGAATGTTAACTTGATGGCCAAAGGCACACTGGTTAGTATTCTTAGGAGAAAGCTCCTAATGACAGGAAAACTAAAGTCAAAACTGAATAGTCCATAACTTTCCCCACTTTAATTAGAAGTCAAATAATGAGTACAAGCAAATCCCTCCAGTTCCTTGAAAATCATAATGGAGTAAGGTCCCCAAGGTTCCACTTCACACATACCTAAGTTAAAAGCATGTGTGCACTGCATGCATGTCAAATCTGGTCCGTGAAAGGATGTCTGTGCTTCTTCCTAGAAGACAAGGCACTTGTGAACTGGATAGATCTGAAGATGCCAAATCTTTGGCACTAAACTTGTGAAGCCCATTCTGAGTATGTTTGAAAACCACAAGGCAAAAGATTTCTTATTGTTGTTGAAACCAGAGAGATGAAGCGGCACAAGTAGAGAGTCTGAGATTTCAGAGGTAACATCTCACCTGCTTCTACATAAGAGCGATATAAGAGCGCTTGCAATGGAAGTTAGATCACTTGTAACTACCCTATTGCCAGTTTCTCAATGACCTCTCATCACTGCTCCATCTAACCATGTTAATCAATTTCATAGTTCTCTTTTAACTCCTGAACAAAAACCTTCAGTGCCTCCAAATTACATCCTGTAAAAAGGTTGACCACATCAATACAGCATTCAAGACCCTAAAAACAGACTGCCAAGAACTTTTCAAATAAATTCGACAGAATTCTATCATTATGAGCCTGCACTTCAGCCAAACTAGGTTGTACACTCCATATTAACACATTTTTTTTTCAATTCTCTGGCAACAAAAATGTAATCACTCCCAAAATTTATTAGGATTTTAAAACTAGCTGGGTGGTGGTGGCACATGCTCTTCATTTCCACACTAGGGAGGCAGAGGCAGCTGTATCTCTGAGTTGAAAGCCAACCTGGTCTACAGAGTGAATTCCAGGACAGAAGAGTGTTCTACAAAGAGAAACCCTGTCTCAAGAAAACAAAACAAAACATACGTAAACAAAGAAAGAAATAATAAAAACGTTTGTCCAGGAGGGCAGAACCTTTAGATGTGTTATCACACAAGATATTGTCTTCGAGAATATAGATACATGGAGAAAAACTCAAGCATCTATAACTCTTAGCACCTAATGTGAACTATTTCAATGTTTGCTTTTACACTGACATGTCTACTCTTTTTTTTTTTTTTTAATGTTTCTGGGCTTTGATATTTCATGGTTTCTACTCAAGATAATTTTATTTTTGGTTTTTCTAGACAGGGTTTCTCTGTGGCTTTGGAGCCTGTCCTGGAACTAGCTCTTGTAGACCAGGCTGGTCTCGAACTCACAAAGATCCACCTGCCTCTGCCTCCAGAGTGCTGGGATTAAAGGTGTGCACCACCACCACCGCCTGGCTCAAGATAATTTTTATATTGTTTTGAACAATTCACCCAGAATGCTACAACTTTTCCAAAAACTTTAGTCACTTACACTGATTTGTCTAGAAAATGTGAGGGCTAGAATAAAGGGAGCAAGGCTGCAAGATGCCATCTTCTCAGCACTATGCAGCTGTGGCAACCAGAAGTGACAACAGCTTTGCCTGCTAGCACTGAGATAATATAACTTGGGCCTTCTTGACTGAGAAGTACTTCATATGGCCCTACCACTTTCTCCTGATCTATTGGCAAATGACAGATTCTGAGAAATGGGGAGGCATAATACCCAGTTGTAAGGCCACCAGGCTCTACAGTTTCAAACTCAGGTCACCCAGACTGCTCTAAACAAGAAAGCTAGTAAATACAGAAAACATTTTTTTTTTTGGTTTTTCGAGAAAGGGTTTCTTTGTGGCTTTGGAGCCTGTCCTGGAACTAGCTCTTGTAGACCAGGCTGGCCTCGAACTCACAGAGATCTGCCTGCCTCTGCCTCCTGAGTGCTGGGATTAAAGGCGTGTGCCATCACCGCCCAGCTTCGGAAAACATTTTTAAGGAAAAAAGGAAGGCTGGCAAAAGAGTAGGAACTAAGGAAGGAAGGAAGGAAGAGGGGAGAATAACCAGAAAGCATTATATACATGCATGATATTGCCAGAGAGCAAGATTAATTAATTAAAAAAGGAAAACATTTTTTAAGAAAAGAATTTCAGAAGTTTTGTGAAGCATTTTAAGATCTTATAAGATACCCTAAAAGATGAGTTTGACATTTAGTCTTGGCTAATATGCTCCCCTCTCCCTGCTTCCTTGTTTACTCTACAGAATGGGGGCGAATTCTGTGTCTCTTCTCTCCCAAGTCTCTCAGCCTGGATATTATGAGAGCACATTGTATCTATAAAAGGAAGGTATATATGACCTAGATAAAGCACTTTACCTAACTCTGAAATGCCCTTATGCTAATAAACATTTTAAATATCAGCAGCAAAATATATAATACAGACATGTAAAATTACTTTAGGTAACAGAAATACGTGCATATTGCCAAACTTACATCTGGAGACTGCAATGCTTAAGAAGGTAAAAAGCCAACATCTAAACATAATTGCCCTTTGGAAAGAATTGAAGGAACTGGCCTTCAAAACTATCTTTAGTTTCTATGAACAAAAGAGACCTATGATACTGATTGAGTTAAGGAGTTTGAGAAGATAATGTCATAATTTCTGTTTGGTTCCTAGCTGAGATGGTTCTTTCTGCAGCAAGATTAGAAGTGAAGCAGTGGGAGGAGAGAAACATAAGGCTCCCTTGTTGGGAGTACATCTTGTCCCACAAAGCTATTTCATTCGCAATCACAATTTGGTGGATTCCTTTTGATAGAATTCATTTATTACAACTGTCTCTATAAGAGGTTTAACTATTTGAAACAAGACTCAATAGAGAATCTCAGTATTAACTCTAACTACAGGTAACAGTTCTGCGAGTCATTAGACTCTCAGATCAAAGGAAAAGTGAGTGGACATCCAGGTTACTGTTTTGCCTACAGGCTAAAAAGAACATTCAAAGTACACTAGTACAACACCCAATATGATGGTATTAAGAGTCACTGAGGGAAATTATAAGGATGGTACTCTTGTGAATGAGATTTAATGGCTTCATTGGAACAGTACAGAGAACTAGCTAACTTTCTGCCATGGGAGGAGAACACAGCAAAATGACAGCAACATGCATTCCCAAATGAGCTCTCATCAGAATTTGACTCTTGTGATATCTTGATAATTTCCATTATTTATAAATGCATGTTTTGAATGCATACCTTCAGGTTCATGTGATTGAAACTTTGCTTATTGAAACAATGTTGAGAGCTGTGATCTAGTAGAAGCAGTGTAGGCTGTGAAGTCTTCAATAATGGATTCTTGCTATAAAAGTTTCTCCTTCCCAAAACCCTTGCAGTTGCTCTGACTCTTTCATCTTTTCCCATTTCATAACACAGCAAACCACATGCCACCATCATGACCATGGACTTCCCAGCCTCCAGAATCCTTTATAAGTCACTTAGTGTGAAATTCTGATGTGGCAGAAACAATGTACTAAGACAATAACTCACCTAGTTACTTTGCACATTTTTCATTTATGTGTAAGTGTATGTCTGTGTGGAGTATATACCATGTGTGTGTAGGTTCCTAGAAGGGTCAAGAGAGGGCATCAGATTCCCAGGAGCTGAAGTTACAAAGACTCCCAATGCGAGTACTGTAAACACAACTCAGGCGCTCACACAACTCAAATGCTCTGGAAGAGCAGCAAGTAATCTTTAATGACTGAGTCATCTCTCCAGTCACCTGCTACTTCATCATAGCATCTCTGACTGAGTAAGACAGGACTCACAATTTGAAAACTTATCTGATAACTGGAAAAGACCTCTCAGAGAGCTTTGTTGCAGTCTTTTGCAAATAGCAAAGGTATTATGCTAATTTTCTGTTGACCTGCATTAGTTACTTTTCTTGTTGCTATGACCAATATATGACATGAAGCTACTTAAGGACTTATTTTGGTTCACAGTTTATGGAAAATGATCCATTATAGTAGAAAGGCATGTATGATTGCTTACATCTCAGAAGATCAGAAATCAAAGAAATGGGAATGGTGGCACTCAACTGGCTCTTTTCCTTTTCCCCCTTTTACTCAGGAATCCCAGACCATGGAATGGTGACAATCTCCCCAGGGTAGGTCACCACATTTCTGTTCATTCTTTCTGGAAACACTCTCAAAATTATACCCAAAGTGTGCTTCACTAATGCCATAGGAATTCCATAATCTGATCACATTAACAATTAAAATTAATCATCATAATACTTAATATTAAGAAGGTATAATTTTATAACATATGCTGAAAATAAGTAATATAAATAAGCTGCACACATTTTACTTATTTACAAAACTAATAATTTAAGACCCTATGATTAGCCAGGCATCTGTAACATGCCTGTAATCCCAACACTCAAGAGGCTGAAACAGTAGGATTGTAAGTCTAAGGCTAGCCTAGGCTCCAGAATAAGATACTGGCTCAAAAGAAATCCATTTTTCCCATTTAATAAGAAAGTTAGGTCTGCTGGTGGTGGTGCACATCTTTAATCCTAGAACTTGAGAGGGAGAGGCAGGCAGACCTATGTAAGTTTGAGACCAGCCTGGTCTACAGAGTGAATTCCAGGACAGTCAGGACTGTTAGAGAGAGAAAAACCCTTTCTCAGGAAAAAACTATTGTTAGTATAAATATCTTTTAACTAATGTGACAGTGCTAAACAGTTATTCCTGCTTTGTAAATATTTCTCCTTCCTCATCCTGTTGAGCAACTTCTTAAATTGCTAGATACTTTGGCTCTTACCCAGAATCATAGGTCACTTTGTTCTTTGAATGGAAGCATCTGTTTGTTTTTACAGTACAGTAGTGAATAGAGATGGTCAAGATTGCTAGGCTAACACTGTAAAATTGAGCTACCTCTGCAGACCTTTCAAAGAAAGAGTATTCTTTAAAAGACCCTAAAGAAAGCCTGAAGGAAGATGAACTGACACTTGGTTTCCCTTAGGAATTTCCATAAATTTACATAGAGGACATTTTATATTAAACCAAGCCCACTACTACTACTCGAAGCTGACCAGACATACAAATAGGGGACTGTATGGTTCATAGACCAGAAGATAAACAGAACCAAACATATTCTAGAGCTCTCGTATTATGAAATCCTTTTCTCCTCACACACAGGAGATCAGAAGACCAGACCTTGCTGTATACCACCAATGAACTGGCAGACAAGCACAAAGGAAACCTCTACTCGTATAGTGAAATGGCTCAGTCAATAAAGGCACTTGCTGGTTAGCCTGACTTGCATATGATCCCCAAGATTTACATGGTAAAATCAGAGAAAGAATTCCTACAAGCTGTCCTCTGACTTCTACATACATGCCACGGTATATGCGTGCGTGCGCGCAACACACACACACACACACACACACACATACACTGGCCAAATAAATGTATATTTTTTTAAAAATAAAAGTCCCAGTACTGGGAGACATGACTGGACTTGGGAGTCATTTCGAGGGTAAGCACAATGGGAACTCACTGAAAGCTACGAAGACAACCCTAGCAAAGACTCCTAGTAATGGAGGAGACCAAGCCTGAACTGGCCATCTTCTGTAACCAAGCAAGACTTCCAGTGGAGGGACTAGGACACCAACCCTGACACAAAACCTTCAACCTACAATCTGTCCTGTGTGTAAGAAGTGCTCAGGTAAAGGTGGTACAGAGCTTGTGACAGTGGCAGAGCAAAGAGTGGTCCAACTTGAAACCCATGCCGCAAGAGGGCACCCACCCAGACACTGCCTGGATGGTCAAGATCTATAATCTGTATAGCAAAAAGACCTAGTATAGGTCTGTAACAAGACTGTAAAGACAAAACAAAACAGAAAGTCAATGAAATGATGCCTAATGATATTCTGCTATAATCATAGATTGGTGCCTAGCCCAATTGTCATCCAGTGAGGCTGCATCCAGCAACTGATAGGAGCTGATAGAGAGACCCATGGCCAAACATTAGGCAGAGGTAGGGAACCCCTCAGAAGAGGAGAAGGAAGGACTGTTGGAGCCAGAGGGGCCAATGACACAAGCAGAACACAACCCATAGAGCCAACTACCCAAGACACATAAGGGCTCATAGAGACTAAAGCAACAATCACAGCCTGTGTGGGTCTAGCCTAGGTCCTCTGCATATATATTATGACTGAGTATCTTGGTGTTCTTAAGAGACTACTAATGGTGGGGGTGAGGACTCCCTTGGACTCTTTTGCCTGCTTTTGGGACCCTTTTCCTCGGACTGAGTTGCTTCACGCAGCCTTGATATGAGAATATGTGCCTCATCTTATTGTACCTGGTTATGTCATATTAGGTTGACATCCCTGAGTGGCCTGCTCTTTTCTAAAAGGAAATGAAAGAGGAGTGGATCTGGGGGAGAGGGATTGGTAGGAGAAAGAATGGGAAGGAAAAGATGGAGGGAAAACTGTGGTCAGGGGTAATATATGAGAAAAGAATAAATAAATATAAAACATAAAAATCTCTGCGAACTCCGAGTAGATGCTTCATGCTGAAGTTATTAAGGAATATGTATGGAATATTTAGAAGATCTTTGCAATAAATTATGTGGCATTTGACCTCTTGCATACCGAGATCTAGGAGCATTACTAACAATGAAACAGTGGCTACAATGGTCTGGTCAACATGCTAAACTTTGACTTTCACCAGTGACTTTCTCTCTGCCTATTACAGTTGATCCTCCCATGTGCCATGTAAAGCCAATGTTGTTGAGATGATATTAGGCCCCAGGGAATTCATATATAAAGAATTGAGTGGCATAGTAATCTAATTGGTAAATATAAAATACTCCTTAACATGGAAATACAAAGCCTGAGGCAAAAGATAGGTTTCACCCTTTCCAGTGAGCCCTTGGTATGCAAACCTTTCAGAAAACACAATGTAACTCCTTGAAAAACTTCATGTATGCCTGTGGAAGATAAAGCTATCTTTGTATTGTGACAGAAAGCATAATAATCAAAAGAGTTAACTGTTCTCTGAAGAAACATCCTCTTCTATGTTGATACCCCAAAGAACATTGCTTCTTCATGTACTGAGAACACCTGAGTTTGAATCCTCAAAGAAAATCTATGATCATTTGTGTGTTAATAGAACAATCAACCTCACAAGAGGAAATAATTCTGAATGACAGCTCTGCTTTTATCTGGACTTTTACACTTCAAAATGACCACAGGGTAGTAGTGCTTCATTCATCCAGATTGTGTATGTGCAGAAGGTAAGACTAATATGTTTTTGAAGTATCTATGGTAAACTGATTCAAAAACATAATTAATTTAGTGTTATATTGTTCCTTACCTTTCCCACCTTATGACAGAGGAGCCCACGAGAAAAAAATTGGTGAATAGATGAGTATTAAGTGCTCAGAAATAGAGAATAAATTTTAAAGAAGTGTAAAAAAGAGGGACAAAATTAAAATTGGGAGTAAAAATTTGGAAATATATATATATATATATGGGATAAGGAAAAAGTAGTCATATATATATATGTATGTATATATATATATGTAGCTAAAGGGAGTTAGAATGGAGCAGAAACAATGTCACATATATTTAACATCTGTAGGCATGATAGACGCAGAGATACAACTTTTATTACTTGCTAAATGGGTAGGAAAAAAATGAAAAAAAAAAGGCTTTTAGCCCAAGAATCGCTTTTGTTCCCACTGAGATTGAGGAGCCATGTGCTTGCAGTAACCAGCTAAATCTAAGCCACCTGCTGGGAAAAGGCAAGCAAAAGACAGAGTAAGTTTAAAAACTAATTTAACCCCACACAGTCAGCAATCCAGAGTCAGTCAGTAGAACAAGAGAGAGTTCAGAAATTCTCTTAATTTTATAATTACAGTTAAAATTTAAAAGAAAAAAGATGGTAAAAAAAATTGATACAGCGAGGCCCGCCAGAGCTTGAGAGGGCAAGCTGGCAGACTGAGAGAGCCTATGTCCTATCCCCTGCTGTGCTAGAAGCTGAATAGCAGGTTTGCAAATAAGGTAGCCTCAGAGAGCTGCAGCTTCAGGACATTTAAAAATAAATGAGCAGGTTAAATATGCTTCTTTTACATTTCACAATTTTGCTTCTTTGTCAAAAATCTGCTGTTTGTAGGCATGTGAATTTGTATCCAAGGTGGATTGATTTCAGTACTGTGATTCTATAGTGAAGTTTTAAAGTCAGACATTGTGATACGTTCAAAAGTTCCTTAATTGTACAGGGTTTTAAGACTGTTTAGGCTATCCTGAGTTTTTATTATTTCTTATAAAGTTGAGGATTGTTCTTTCGAGGCCTGTGAAGAATTTTGCTATAATTTTAATGAGCATTTGCATTAAATCTATAGGTTGATTTCAGTAAGATTGTCATTTTTGCTATGTTGGCTCTATCTTCACAAGAGAATAGGAGATCTTTCCATTTTCTGATGTCTTAAATTTCTTTTTTGAAAGATTTAAAGTTCTTATCATACAGGTTTTCCATTTGTGTGATTAGAGTTACTCAAAGATATTTTATGGTATTTATGGCTATTGTAAAGGATGATGTCTCTCATTTATCATATGTGGAGAAGAATTGCATTTTGGATTGTTTTCAGATTCTGTCTGTAATGGATTCTGTCCCTTTAAGGGAAAGCCATGCCCACTCCTCATCTGCCTGCAAACCTGCCTACAGTCACAGATTCACTCTCTCTGTCCCTTGCTCCTGGAGTGGGCGGGTGGGCTTCGTCTGCTCTCCTTCCCCCTCCTTCTTCTTTCCCTTCTTTCTCTTTCTCTCTCCCCCTCTCCTCCCTTTCCCCTCCATACTCCATCTAATAAATGTTTTATAACTTTACTATCTGTCTGGTCTCATGTACCCAGTGCCTGCCACCGCCGCTGCCACCGCCATGGCCTCCCACGCAAGCTGCTGGGGACCCGCAGCCATTGGAGACCTGACCATGTGGTCTCGACTTTGGGGACCCGCTGCCGGGGACCCCAACAATTAATTAACAGAACAACACTATCTATGACAAAAGTAATTCTCTTTTGAACATAGTTGAGCACATGTCCCTATGGTATGGTTGAGCATCTTTTGTATATAGGTCCAAAAGGGGTATCACTGAGTTTTAAGGTAGACAGTTGCCTACCACCATACTAGGATCCAAAGTGGCTATGCCAGTTTCCACTTCTACCAGCAGTACAGGAGTTTTTGTCTTTACCCCACATTCTATAATAACATAGGTTGTTAGCAGTATTTTTAATCTTGGTCATTTTTACAGGGATAAGATGGAATCTCAGAGTTTTAATTTGCATTTCTCTAATGGCTAATGTTATGCTTGAGAATTTTTTGAGTCTTTCAGTCATTTTAAGTTCATCTATTGAGAGTTTTCTGTTTAGATCTGTAACATATATTTTTATTAGATTATTTGTTCTTTTGATGACTAATTTCCTGATTTCTTTATATGTTTTTAAAATAGATTACTGATAAGTAGACATCTTTTTCAGTTCTATAGGCTGATATTATGTCATGTTGATTATATCCTTTGCAATACAAAAGCTTCTCGGTTATGGACGAGATGACTGCATATACAGTAAAGGAGTGGCAGAGCTGATAACATCTTAGCTGTAAATGCCCACATAGAGGAGTTCCAGAAAGGAGTTGGAGAGAAATCCTTGGTACCATCTTCCCCACTCCCACAGAGAGGAGTGCCTGTAGTGGGACCTGCTACCACCACTCTATACTGTAGGGTGCCATGCTGCTCTGAGGGCCAGATACTGAGCTGCTTCCAGATACTTGGGATACAGACACAGAGGCCCTGCTGAGATGACCTGACTATGGTGACTATAATTTTCTGCAGTTTGAATCCTGTTTGCTTTGGAACTGAGATGCAGAATGAACATTTGACTGTTTTAATCTTTGAGACACAGAACTCATTTTGATTAAAATATTAAACCTAAGACATAAGACTTAAGCTTTCCCCTCATGGAAAAAAAAGGACTCAAAATAAGAAATGACTAAAATCCCTCTTCAGTTAAGAAAGGAGTCAGCCTAAGGGTTTAATGGCTGCTCAGAGACTAGAACTGGTATTTGATAACAGCAAATGTCATTGCACTCTTACCGGTATTGACCTGATATTTGTAACTGCATATAAGATGTTCAGAAAAGTTGGTATTGATCAACAATGCTGAGAATCATGGTGCTGACCTAAAGATATTCATAACTGCATATAAGATGCTGAGAAAAGTTGGTATTGACCAATAATGCTGCGAATTATGGTATTGACCTGATGATATTTGGAAAAGTTGGTGTTGACCAATAATGTTGAGAATTATGGTTTTTGTCCTAATAATAATTGTAACTGATTATAAGATGTTGAAAAAGGTTTGACATAGCCTGTAAATGTTGGGGTTTAATGCTTATGTTAAGAATTTTAGACTTTGATACAATGTAAAAGATTTAAGAGCTGCTCTAAACTAGCTAAAGAAGCATTCTCAACTCAGGTAATTCTCTTCTCCTTTAAATAAGAGAATATAGCCTTTAGGAGCATGATTATCCATAAAGCATAATAATTTATTTTGACAAGAAAGTATGGCTCCAAGACACAGAGCCCAAAGTATCTCTCTCCATTAACCTCTTTCCTTCACAGAGATCAGCAGTCAATGACAGGTTTGAAGCTTCTTCTCCCCAGATGCCTAAGACAGGAGCTTGCATATATGAGTGCCTGCTCCAGAGACAGGAACATTTGGGTAAATGGAGAAGTCTTTGCCCAAGCCAGATGTGATAGTCTGCCCTGTTGCAGAAGCACAGGTTTTATTAAAAATTAATAAGAGAGAGTGGATTTCATGATGGATCATGGAAAATATCCCTCCCGATAAAGCCATGTGAGTTGTGTCTTTGTTCCCACAACTCCACGCCGGTCCAGGGAGAGATAGTTTATGTTGGGGTCTGGTCCAGAGAAATAATTTATGGTCTGGGCTAGCACCAGACCTTGACAGAGATGTATCACTGAAGGTGAACTTTGAGATTTCAAAAGCCAATGACATTCTCAGTTAGTGGTATGGTTCTCCCTACCACCCCCGAACTCCCTCTGTGTGTATGTGTATTTGTATGTGTGTGTGCATGTGCAGGCGTATGAGCGCATGTGCATGTGTGTTTCTTGCTTGTAGATCATATGTAAGCTCTCGCCTATTGCTCCAGCACTATGCCTACCTTCTTCCACCGTGATTGTTATGGACTCACTCTCTGAAACTCTAAGCCAGCCTTCAAATAAGTGGTTTTTAAGTTGCCTTGGTCATGGTGTCTCTCTACAGCAATAAAAAGTATGACAACTTGTGACATGTTGACTTAGATCTAATTATGTACTACAGAGAGGTATTGCTATAGAGAGGTATAGAATTCTACTTTGTTTTTAAGAAACTTCCATAATTTTCCTAATGGCTACAGGTTTTTATTTCCACCAGTAGTAACTAAAAGTTTTTCTTTCCCCACATCCTCATGAATAAATAGTGTCATCCCTTTTCTTAATGATAGTTATTCTGACTGGAATGAGATAGAATCTGAAAGGAGTTTTAATTTGCATTTTCCTTATTGCTATAGATATTGCACCAGTTTTAATTGTCAACTTGACCCAACATAGAATCACATGGGGAAAAAAAGAGTCTTAAAGAATTTTTGAGATCGGGGTGCCTTGTGAACAAGTCCATTAGAAATGGTCTTGATCATTAACTGCAGTAGTAAGACCCGCCTTGAAAGTAGGCAATACCATGTCAGGGACATGTCCCTGAAATGTATAAGAATAAAGAAAGCCAGCTGTGCAGAAGCACCAAGTAGGCAGCAGGGCTGCATTCATTTATCTCTACTCGAGCTGGTGAATGCGCTATTACAGTTACCTCAAGCTCCTACATCTCTGACTTCCCTGCAATAAAAGACTGTAACCTGGAATTATAATCCACATAAAATTCCTCCTTTATGTTGCTTTTGGTCAGGGTAGTCTATCATAGTAACAAAAAAATGAAACAATGACTGTCTAAGTTAGGATTTCTATTGCTATGAAGAGACACTATGACCACAGCAACTCTTATAAAGGAAAACATTTAATGGGCATAGTTTACAGTTTCAGAGTTTTAGTCCATTATTGTCATGGCAGGAAGCATGGTGGCATGTAGGCAGACATGCCTTGGAGGCATGGCAGGCAGCACTAGCTGGAGAAGAAGCTTAGAGTTCTTCATCTTGGTCCACAAGCAGCAAAAGGACACTGCATACTGGGTTAGCTTGAGCATATATGAGACCTCACAGCCCACCTTCCCAATGACACACTTCCTCCACTCCCTCTCCAACAAGGCCACATCTACTCCAATAAGACCACATATCCTAAAAGCACCACTCCCTTCGGCCGAGCATTCAAACGTATGAATCTATGGGGGTCATATCTATTCAAACCGCCACAGTGACAGAAGCTAATTACTTTTCAAGTGTTTATTAGCTATTCACATTTCTTTTGTTGTGAACTATCCCATTCATTAGTCCATTTATTGATTGGCTATCTGGATGCTATTTTTTTTAAATCTTGGATTGTGGGTATGCTTATGTATTTATGTGTATGCCCTTGTTTGTGTGTGAGAGTGTAGATGTCAGTCCCAGCCTTCTACTTTACTTGTTCACTGCTGCACACATCAGGTTGGATAACCTGTGAGTGTCTAGAGATTCTCCTGTCTTTGCATCTCATCTCATTGTAGGAGCAGCAGTTTTCTTCTGTGAGTTTTGAGTGAACTCGGGTCCTCATCCTTGTTCAGCAAGTATATTACATACTGAGCCATTTCCCCAGTCCT
Organism: Dicrostonyx torquatus; assembly: GCA_028555095.1. NCBI lineage: Eukaryota > Metazoa > Chordata > Mammalia > Rodentia > Cricetidae > Dicrostonyx > Dicrostonyx torquatus. Next base: position 38,237 of record JAQHUG010000281.1, on the reverse strand, counting down.
GGCAGTCTTATTGTGTTCAATCTCCGAAGTTCATTTTATATAACCTGTTTACTATATAGTGGGAAAAGAATCTTTTCCTATATTCATGAGTTCTTTCTTTGCTCTGGTGATTGTTTATTTTGGTGTGCAGAAGTTGTGTTTTAATTTCATGCCAACCCATTTACCAAATATTGGGATATTTTCCTGTACTACTGAAATCCTTTATAGAAATTCTTTACATATTTCTGGCAGTGTTCTCTTCTAACAATTTCAAGTCTTGCATTAAGGTCTTACATCTATTTTGAATCGAGTTTTATGTAGAGTGAAAGATATGGATTGAGTTTAATTCATCAACATATCCAGTTTTCCAGCATTATTTGTTAAAGATGCTTTCTTTTCTCCAGTGTGATCTTGAGTGTGATATTTCACCTGCCTTCTTTCCTTTATTGGTAGATGGGAAAACTTATGACTTTTTTATGTTGATTTTTTTTATCTTGCTACACTGCTGAAAATGTTAATTGGGTCTGAAAGTTTTCTAGTGGTGCCTTCAGGGTCTTTTAAATATAAGATCTCATGTTCTACAAGGAGATATTATTCCTTCCTTACCTGTTTGTATTCCTTTCCTTTCTGATGTTTTGTTCTGGCTTGATTTGGGTTTGGTTTTGGTTAAAGGTTTTGGGGGGGTGGGGATATGTTTCTTCAACATAGGGTTTCTCTGTATTGCCCTGGTGGTCCTGGAACTCAGTCTGTAGACCACGCTGGCCTTAACTGCCTCTGCCTCTGAGTGTTAGAATTAAAGGTGTGTGCCATCACTGCCTGGCTTTTTTCTGTTGTTTTATGAGGCTGGTAAAGACTTTGATCATTATAATGAATAGGAGTAAAAGTAAGTAACCTTCTCTCATTATAAATTTTAAAGGCAACGTTTCAAATTTTCCCCATTTATTATAGTGCTGTATATATTCCTGTTTTATAGAGCCTTTATTTTGTTGAAATACATTACTTTTATTCCAGATTTCTTTAGGGATTTTATCATGAAGAGATCATTAAATCCTGTCAAAATTTTTTAATCCATTCAGATCATGTGATTTCTGTCCTTAAACCTATTTTTTTCTTTATTGTTAAAAGAAAAATTTTTACACTTCCTCTCCTTGTCCCAGGCCCTCCTGCTCCCCCACTACCCCACCTCCCTCCTCCTGCTTCCTTAAGAGGTGGCAGGGTACCCTGCCCTGTGGGAAGCCCAAGGCCCTCCCCACTCCATCCTGGTCTAAGAAGGTGTGCATCCATATAGATGATAATGGCACTGGGACCTATCTCTTAAACCTATTTATCTACTTAATTAACTCAATTGATGTGTCCATGTTGAACTAACCTTATATCTCTGGAATAAAGCAAACGTACTTATGCTTTTAATTTGGTTTTCAAGAATTTTATTAAGGATATTTGTATACAAGGAAACCAGTCTATAGGGCTCTTACTTTGTTGTGTTTTTATACCATTTGGAATCAAGGTAAGGCTGATTTATAGAATGAGTTTTGCAGTATTATTTTACTTTTAATGTATGGAATAATTTAAGGAGCATTTGTGTTGGTTTTTTTTTTTTTAAAAAAAAAAGTTGTACAGAAGGCTCGCCCTTGGTGGGACCCGGTTCCCCGCGGGAATTGGCCTGCTGCAAGGCTGGGACATTGGCCCCGGCTTTTCTGCGCCCTACACCCCAGAGTGTCCCTGGGCAAGGCTCCCCTTTGAC
>JAQHUG010000281.1:13722-26979 GCA_028555095.1 Dicrostonyx torquatus | reverse complement strand
CATAGATGGGTTAATATAAGTTATAATAGCTAGTAAGAAGCCTGAGATAATGGGCCAATCAGTTAATAACCTAATGTAGACTCTCTGTGTGATTTTCTTTGGGGCTTGCCAGCTGTGGGGTACTGGGTGGGACACAAACCCCAACAAGCAGGACCCTCATGTTACAAGTGACCCTCTGAAACCATAAGCCAAAATAAGTGTTTCCTCTTTTAAGTTGTTCCCATCAGAAATTTTATCACACTTGTAAGAAAAATAATTACTATATAGCCCAATGCCTGAACACACCAGAAAATAAAGGGGATGTAAATCAGGGAGAATGAGACTCATGGGCCAATGATAATGGAATTAGCAAACTGATTAGGACTGTCAACTTTTGGATTAGGAGCATTTGGGTGCATTTCTTCTCTTTTCCCACAAATGAATCACATACTACCTCTGCTCCTGTTTAAAAGAATCCAACCTAATAACCAAAGAGGTGTGGGAAAGTCACAAGGAGCTTTTCCCTGTCATATTACATACAATGCCTCCAACACTTAAACATATTGTTTTTTCTAGGAATTGGGTCCTCTGTTCTTTTGCCTTATCTTAGCCTTGACATCACTAAAGTGAAACAGAATCTTGCTATCAGAGCCACGAGATCACCCAAAGCAACAGTTGATCTTCTGCAGAGATGAGGAATGAGTTCCAAATATAGAAGGCAAAGGATTCTGGAACCTCAGGAATGAGGAAAGGAATTACTGTCTCTTTCACATCTTAAAAAGTTTGCATAAAGGAGTGCATTTACCTCAAAATGAACATCAATTCTACACATTTTAAAATTTTATAATATAATTACACTATCTGTTAAATAAATGTGAGGAATGGGGTGCTCTGATCAGATCACTGGTTATCAAGATGTCATAAATAAATTATCTTCCTAGGCATCACCTGAGAGCGCTTTGAAAACTCATTATTGTTTACAGTTATTGTCCTGTAGTCAGACTGATGACTATCTTGAATATCATCATAGAATCTTCATCTGGTGATGGATGGAGACAGAGACAGAGACCCACATCGGGGCACTGGACTGAGCTCCTGAGGTCCAGTTGAAGAGCAGAAGAAGGGAGAATATGAGCAAGGAAGTCTGGACCACAAGGGGTTGGTCCACCCACTGAGACAGTGTGCCTGAGCTAATGGGAGCTCACCAACTCCAGCTGGACTGGAAATAAATGAGCATGGGATCAAACTGGACCCTATGAATGTGGTTGACAATTGGGGCATGTTGTCGGGGATTTTGTCCTGCCCGGTTCCCGCAGTCGTTAAGTCCCAAAGAAATCACACAGAGGTCTACATTAATCATAAAGTGATTGGCCCATTAGCTCAGGCTTCTTATTAACTCTTACAACTTACATTAGCCCATTATTCTTATCTGTGTTAGCCACATGGCTTGGTACCTATTTCAGCAGCATAGTCACATCTTGTTTCTTCTATGTCTGGTCAGGACGTCAGAGGGAGCCTCCCTCTTCCCAGAATTCTCCTGTTCTCATTGACCCGTCTCTATTTCCTGTCTGGTTGTTCCGCCTATACTTCCTGCCTGGCTACTGGCCAAAAAGCATTTATTTAAAACATAATTGACAGAATATAGACAATTGCCCTGCACCACTTTTCCCTCTTTTTTTTTTAAAAAAAAATCCATTTTGGGGGGAATGTGGGTATAGTTTTCCAGGCTACTTCCTGCTTGGGGGTGCTGATAATCTTATGGGGACCTAAAGAAAATTTAGAATTATGATCAAGTCCTGACTGGAATATCCTATGTATCTTGATCATCTCAGGCAGCAGTCCTGAATCTGTTCTGGATGTAGAACTCAGACATCTTTTCCTACTGGAGATTTCTCAGGTGGTCTTCCTTGATCAAACCTGATTTTTTTTAACTCAGAACAAATCCGCAGCTTCTCTTTTCTATAGAAACAAAAGCAAAATCTCTTCTCCAAAGTAACATACCTTTTGACTTCAATTTTGAAGTCAAGGTATTTTCAAAATACCTATCTTGGATTAATTCAGCAGCATTTATAAGCTTTTAGCAGCTGTTGCTCCTTCCTCAGAATTCAAACAATTCAAAGAGAGTATAATAACATTCAATATAAAGATTTTCTGTGTATTTTTCATCTTTATGTGGCTTTATTTTAGCCTCTATTTCTTTTATTTTTACTTTTACTTTTTGAGACCGGTTCTCTGTATATCTTCGGCTGTCCTGTAATTCCCTCTGTAGACCAGGCTGTCTTTGAACTCACAGAGATCCAACTGCCTCTGCTTCCCAAGTGCTGGGATTAAAGGAGTGCGCGACCACACCCAACTACTCTCTTTTTTAAAAAGACTTTTTAACCTTTCTTTTCTCTCCCAAGCCTGCATATATTTTTAACACACTGTAAAACATTTAGAGGTTTTCTTCGACTTTGAATCTTTCTTTTACTGTATATATCTCTTTCTCTGACCACACAAGTCTTTAATTTGTTAAGCAATATGGCTAGAATTAAAGCCATGGCTTTGACAGCTAGATCTAGCCCATTCCTTAGCTTTCTGAGATTCCGGTCTCATGGCTGAGGTACAGGCCGGAGTCATGTTAATTGCTACAACTCTATGACATGTCAAGGTTCCTTCCACCAACAGAAAGCATGTGGTCAGCTTTTCATCAATGCCATTTAAGTGTTTTGTGGCAGGACTTCTTTAAAGATCTGCAAGGTTTTGCAGCTAAAGCTGAGTCAGGAAGCCTCTCTTAAATAGATGCATTTGCCTCTAGCAAGCAGAGCCCACCTGAGAAAATGCTGCTATCAATAAGCTGTGCTTAACTCTAATCTTTTGTGTTTAGAATTACTTCCCAAGCTCTGTCAGGCTTTATGTGGATGCAGTTGTCCACACGTTGGGCATCATTTGTTGTTGGGGTTTCTGTCCTGCCTGGTTCCCGCAGTTTTTAAGTCCCAAAGAAATCACTCATAGGTCTACATTAATCATAAAGTGATTGGCCCATTAGCTCAGGCTTCTTATTAACTCTTATAACTAACATTAGCCCATTATTCTTATCTGTTAGCCACATGGCTCAGTACCTTTTTCAGCGGTGTAGTAACATCTTGCTTCTTCTCCATCTGGACAGGACTGCAGAGGGAATTTCCCTCTTCCCAGAATTCTCCTGTTCTCATTGATCCATCTCTACTTTCTGTCTGGTTGTCCTGCCTATATTTCCTGCCTGGCTACTGGCCAATCAGTGTTTATTTAAAACATAATTGACAGAATATAGACAATTGTCCCGTACCACAGGCAGACTGAGGGGCCAATGACAATGGCACTGGGATTTGTCTCTACTGCATGTATTGGCTTTTTGGGATCCTATTGTCTTTGGATACATACCTTCCTCAGCCTGGATGGAGGGGGGAGGGCCTTGGACTTCCCACAGGGCAGGGTGCCATGCTCTCTCTTAGGACTGGAGTGAGTAGGGGGAAGGGTGTGGGAGAAGCAGAAGGAAAGTGGGAGGAGGGGAGGAAGTGGAAATTTTGATTGGTATTATTTATAAAGTAATAAAAATAAATAAAAAAGAAAGAAACTTCATTCCCACTCCAGAACTTCTGAACAAATGATACATTTGAGAACATCACCAAGGGATCTCACTGTCTGTTTAAGCTGAAAGATCAATGTCATCTATTCTTCCTTCCTTCCTTTTTTTCTTTAATTTGATTACTGTTTGTTTGTAAACTATGCTCTATGACAATTCTTTATAAGCCACTACAAAGAAATTATATAAGAATAGGGGACAGCAAGAAGGCATATGGGGAACAGACTTCATTTCAATTGAACAGTGGGTTGCCTATGACATGTTTGATACATAGAACATTCCTGGAACAAGACAGAGTGTGATCTGAACTAGTCTTATCAATAAAACCCTGAGTCAGATATCACAGAGAAGCAAAGGAGCAGCCACAGTCACTTCTTACCTCTCCAAATCCTTAGACCAAATAGGGGAGATCCTGTCTCCTCCCACCTTCACTTTCTTGCTCTGCCCAGCCTTAACACTTTTAGTCTGTCTATCACTTCCTTAAATCTCCTCAAATCTAACATTTTCACAGGAGTCCAATCAGCTCTTGCATAATCTGTCATTTGACAGTTTCTGTAAAATGACTGGAGAAATTAGGGTTGGTTGTTTGAAAACCTTGGGCTATTCCTCTCTAACCTTATAATGTAATGCTCAGATTGGTTCTCTTTAAATTCCTCTGGATTTGAATATCTTTATGATCTGTTTTAATAAGTTTTTCTAAGACTTGTATCTCGGCATTAATATCAACAAACTTTTTAAGGGATAAAACAAGAATGATCAAATTGATGTTTATAGTTGACATTACATGAACCCCATCTAAGTCAATTATCCCCTCATTTAATTGTTCCATTTTAAAACCATCCATTGTGTAATCACACAGAGATATAACTCCCTCCATTGTAATAATAATGATAATGATTCCCATTTTTTAACATGGGAAAAAGTTCTCTCTCTTTTTAACTAGTTCCCCTCTTTAAAAAATCCCCATTGTCTCATCAAATCTGCTGCTGATGGTGAAGATGATGATGAAGTGTGCTGCTGACTGCTGCTGCATAGAACAGTAGAAGCCCAAGGTGTCAAGGCAGCTACCTAGTACAGCAGCAGCCTGAGGAGGAGGTCCAGGGAAGACCCACAACCCATTGGTAGAGGGAGCCCGCTATCTGAAAAATACACTTTTGTGGGGAAGAAGCATGTGCGGCAGGAGCTGCCTAAAGGCAGATCTGGCCAGTAATGAAGGGCTAACTCCAAAAATGTTTGGAGCCCCAGTACCTGTGGAGTTGCTGCAGAGTGGCTGCAACAGAAAAATCCCAGACTTCACTCAGAGGGCTTGGGAAAAAGAAAGGGAACCTTAGCCGATGGGACAGTGACTACAGCTGCTTGCAGCACCAGCCTGTGCTAGTGCTGTAAAGTCACAGGTGTTTGGTCGAAAGCATCACCCCAGCTCCCTAACACTCCTTTATACAAAAGTCTGGATTCTTTGCCTGGGGGCTTCAGCCCAGCTCCTGGCATAAGAACCCTACCCAGGGAGGGTCAAGAAAGCCTGCCAAATGATAAATCTCTCCCCAGGGACGGTCAAGACCACTCCCACAGGCTATTTAAACACCCCCCCCAGAGAATGAGCACGTCCTCTCCAGGTTTCTTCTGGTCTCCCCTTTCCTCTCTTCCCCTCTCCATGCTTTCCCAGGGCCACCTGAGAGCATTGCATTAAACATAGGTGTCTTTTATTCAGTCTAATTCGGTTTGAGTGGAATTATTTGCATCAGTGGAGAGGCTCATCTCAAGAGAAATACCTAACAACAGGCAAGTAGCTTTTTTGTAAATTTGTGTCCCAAAAAATTGGACACCAGATGAAGCATGATCCTCATTCGTCTTATCAATAAAAGCCCGGAGTCAGAAATTGGGATAAAAGCTGAAAGATTAGAGGAGCAAAGGAATAACCACAGACAGTCACCTCTTCCATCTCCAATTCCTCAGAGCAAAAGGGCTGAGATCCTGTCTCTGCCCTGCCTTATCACTTCCTGTTTGTCTGTACTGACCTCCAGACCCCCATGATTAACCAGTAGCTATTCCCACCCTCTGATCTCCAGGCAAGCTTCATTTGTCATAACACAAACAAACAACAGTCTCTGAACATAAAGGTTTGAAAATCATGTCCTAGATGAGCCAGCCCATCCCATAGCTAGCACAACTGAGACCCTCCATAGAATATAGAGATCATGGCCCAGATCGCAGACCCTATAACAATGTTAGGAATATGAAAAACTAGCTAGGTATGGTGGTACATGCTTTTAATTCCAGCACTTGAGAGACTGAGGCAGATGGATTTCTATGCTATGAATTCAAAACCAGGCTAATCTACATAGCAAGTGCCAAGCCAACCAATGCTACAGAGTGAGAAACTATTTCAAATAATCCAAAATTAAACTTTCTGCCATGGAAGGTGCTCACTTAGCCTGTCTCTGCGTCCCCCACTTTTAATTCAACGTGAAATGAGAGAACTAGTCCAGTAGATGGCACTATGACAGTGGTTCTGAACCTTTCTAATGCTACAACCATTTCATACAGTTCCTCATGTGGTGACCTCCAATCATAAAATTATTTTGTTGCTACCTCACAGCTGTAATTTTGCTACTGTTATGAATCATAATGTAAATATCTGGTATGCAGGGCATCTGATATTCGACTGTGGGAGCTGAGAATGCAGGCATTTTCCACATTTGTCTCAAGGTCGGAGCAGCTCTGAGACTAACTAATGCACCAGGCACCTTCTGACACAAGAGGTGGTTGCCTGGCTCCTTTGATAGCAAAGCAAATTCCGCAGCATCCTGAAAGTGGTCAAGATATGCTAATGTCACTCTGCTCCTTCTACTGTAATTATGAAATCACCTGGAAAAGAGGTGACAAAATCGACATAAGCAAGATGTGACATAAGTCATTGCCTGCTACCTAGGAAACAGAATCGAAATGAAGTTTTTGTTACCTTCCCCGTTTATAAAAGCTGTTTGAAAAATAAACGCGGGTGATTTCAGGATTTGAATGATCACTGAAACTCCCTCCCAATACTGTTGTGTAAATTGTGTCTTTAGTATTCTCACAATTCTACACTGGTGAGAAATGTTTTATGTTGGGCCTGGACCCCAACATTTGACCCCTATGAAAGGGACATTTGACACCCTAAGGGGTCATAACCCACAGATTGAGAACCACTGCACTATGAGAAAATTGTCTGTTCAAGGCCATGGTAAACATTAGCTAGTGGCATTTCATTCAGCAAGACAGCCTTTCTCCTACAGCTTCCTGCAAGCATCATTTGCACACATTCTAACTAGATGACACAAGCTACCAAGGCCATCTTCCCTCATTGCCTTGTATCCACCCCACTGTTTTTCAACCTTCCTAATCCTGTGACCTTTTAATACAGTTCCTCATGTTGTGGTGGCCCCCAACAATAAATTGTTTTCATTGCTATTTCATAACTCTTATTTTGCTACTGTTATGAATCATAATGTAAACATCTGTGTTTTCCAATGGTCTCAGGTGACCACTGTGAAAGGGTCAGTCGACTCTCCCAAAGGGGTCACAACCCACAGGTCAAAACCTGCTGATCTATGGTTTTGCTTCAGAGACAGCATATTCAAAGGCAGTGGGTGAGGGACCCACAACAAAACCCAACCTTGCCCTGGACACTGTGGTAAGTCAGGCCATGAAGGACATTTCTAGGCAAATCCACACCCTATTGCTCTCTTTGAGTCAGCAGCAACAACCATTCCATTGCACAATTTTAGGTGACAAAGGTGGCGAGCTGAATTGAAGGGTCTAACCACAACACCATTTTCTCCTGTACTCTTTGTTGTAGAGTATTTGTTTACATTGTGTGAAGATGTGTCACTGTGATTGGCTTAATAAAGAGCTAAATGTCCAATAGTTAGGCAAGAGAGAATAGGTAGGGCTTCCAAGCAGAAACAGAAACTGGGAGGAGGAATTTAGGTTCGTGATTTCACCAGCTGACTCAAAGCAAGTCAGATGTGCCCTACCAAGAAGAGGTTTCCAAGCCACGTGGCATAATGTAGATTCATTTAAACAGGTTAATTTAGCTTATGAGAGCTAGTTGGAGGAAAACCTAAGCTAAGGCCAAGCTTTCATAATTAATAATAAGTCTTTGTGTCATTATTTGCAGACTGGCAGTCCCATCAAAAAAAAAGTACTTCTACAAATGGCATCCAACCTTCAGCATGTAAATCCACATAGGGCTAGAAAAAGACGAAAACAAAGTTTTAATAGGCTTGATGCTTGCAGTGTACACAGCTCCTTTATGTGGCCCTGCTACTAAGTGTTAGGAATATTTTCTAACACAAGCTCTCTGCCAAAGCAAAATCCCAATCAAGCCAAATCAAAACAAACCAAATTAAAAGATATCCAGGTTTAATTGGACTCCTTGTTCTCGGGTGATCCCGAGGGAAATGGGAAAGCTGCCAGTGCGACCAGGGCAGGGTGGGGGGCATGTGATTATTTGGAGGGGAAGAGTTTAAATAGCCTGGGGGAGTAGTCTTGACCTTTTCTGGGGGAGAGGTCAAGGTTTGCAAGGCTACGTTGACCTTCCTTGGGGAGGAGTTAAGGTTCAAGGGGCACAGGGGCGGGGCCTCCAAAGATGGAGGCCTGAAACCAGGATTTCACTAAGCACTTGAATGGGATTTATGAGCAATGGGCAGTAACTACTCTTGGCAGGAAACTAGGTAGAACTGCCTAGCAGTTTAAGGTGTGGCTCATGCATCAGAGAACACTGCAAGTATGTGACTGCAGGAGCTTGGTAGTCAGATTCAGGCCGAGAAAGCCTCTGGACAGGTTACGATGTACTTAAACTGTGCTTAGATGCTAAAGAGAAAAGAAAACGAGCATAGACATTCATAGAAAAATAAATAACTTAAAAATAATAGTATAAAATCTTTAAAGAGAGAGTAAAGCAATATAAAAGGAAAAGGCCATGTAAACATGAAAAATATAGAGGGTATCTGGATCCTGTATAATGCTTTGTTGACTTTGAATTTTTTAAATGCTAATGAACAAAAACCAATAGCTGCTGAGAGACATTGGATTATGGAAATTGTTAAATTAAAACCAACATATATATTTTAAGAATATCTTAACTTTAAAATGGAAGTTAGAAAATATGTTGCATTGGGAGAAGGGTAATGCCTTTGTTTCCCCAGGAAACAAAAAGGTATAGATCTCTTCAAAATTACTGAAGAACAGATTTGTTTCGGGGAGAACTTCTGAGGATCCTGACTACAGACAGGAGGGAAGAAACCTAAAAAGACTACAGGACAGGTGACATGTATGCCGATCCCTTTACATGGGAACATCTCTCAGACGAGATGAGTGGTGAGGAATCTTCAGTTACACTGTGAACCCTGCAAGCATTTCTGTTGATTAAGTAAAATTAACCTTCGGTCAGGAGGCTGAGTTAATAATTAGTTGACACAAAGTAATGCTAGAGCATCAGAGGGAATCTGGGGGAGATAAAGAAACACAGGAAGTAGTAGGGAGGGATTTGGAATGGCACAGGTTTCTCTGGTTTGACCAAGCAGAAGCAAGGGTTTTTCAGAGATACCAACAAGGAAAGAAGGTTAGCTTGTTGCTGTCCAGCTCTGAACTTGCAGGTTTTCACCTCAGCCTTTTTAATCTTGGGTCTTATTTATAAATAGAAAGATAGAGATTCAGTTAAACCTACCTTACTACCTCCAGTTTGGTAGTGGTTACTAAGCAAGCAGGCTGAATAAGTCAGTAAGCAGCACCTCTTCATGGTCTCTGGATCTGCTCCTGCCTCCTGTTTGAGTTCTTGTCCTAATTTCCTTCAACGATGGACTATGATGGGGGAAATGTAAGCCAAATAAACCCTTTCATCCATAATTTGCTTTTTAGTCACAGTGTTTTATCACAGCAATACAAATCCTAACTAAAAACCCCAAGAGAATTTAGTACCAGTATACTTTGGTATTGCTGTGACAGACCTGACCATGTTTTGGAGAGGAGTATGGACGGACTTTGGAACTTGGAGCTAGAAAGGCCGCTGAATGTTGAGAGCTCAGTGGGAAATTCTTGAGGACCTTGGAAGATATGAACGTTGAAAGCAGTACAGAAGATAGGCCTCGCTTGTGGTGTTTCAGAGGGAAATTGAAAGACTCTATGAGGGCTGATTGCTGTTTTTAATTAAGAGTCTGTAGTTCTGATCAGCTGGGGCTGAAGAGACAACTGTGATTAACAAGAGACCAGCACCATTGAAGTAAAAATCTGTGAGTTACTGGGACAACTGATGGTGGTAAGCTGAAACCGAGAAATTATCGGTGATTTTAAAAAAAGACCAGTATCACTGAGGTGAAATCATCTGGGAAGTGTTTCCTGAGAGCACAGAAAAGTGTGTTCCAGAGGCTGCCAGGTCATGGTTGTACCTCATTTTGGCAGCTGGACTTGTTAATATGTAAAAGTCACCCAGGGGGTACTTGTAGTTGAATACATGAAAGGGTCATGCAGAGAAGTTGAGGCTTGGCACCATGAAGAGAGCCTATGAGAGGCTACTGGTGAAAGTACAGTCCAGCTGCAGCAAGGGACCCCAGTGTTTTGGAGATTCCAGTACCATGGGACGAGTATCCGGAACAGCAGTAGCAGTGTACTAGAGCCAGCCGGAGCTTGGAAGACAGCTGTGTGGGCTACAGAGGGCAGTGCTGGAGAAGTGACCAAAGCTATTTGGAGGAATCCAGATGATTGTGAGTGGATCCCAGACAGTAGATGAATAGAATTTGATTTTTGCTTTGATTTGACTGTGACTGTGCCCTAATTTTTCCCTCTTGAAGTAAGAAGGTCTTTGGCTTATTTTTTATTTTACTGGATCTCATAGTTGAGAGACTTTGAATTTCAAGAGACTGAATTTTAAAAGAAATTGGCTATTTTAAAGGGACTAAGATTTTAATGTTTTAATTTATAAAGACTAAGACTTTCAAGGTTATTTATATTTTTAATGTGAGATCTTGGGGATGAATAAGAAAGAGTTTGGCTTATGTAGTGATTTGTTTGTGTATCAAGTTGAGAAGGAGTCAGTTGTACTGGCTGGTTTTGTGTCAACTTGACAGAAGCTAGAGTCATCAGAGAAGAAGGAGCCTCAGTTGAGGAATGGTCTCGATGAGATCCACCTGTAAGGAATTTATTCAATTGGTGATCAATTTGGGAGGGCCCGGTCCACAGTGGGCGGTGCTATCCCTGAGCTGGTGGTCCTGGCTTCTACAAGAAAGCAGGCTGAAGAAGACAAGGGAAGCAAGCCAGTAAGCAGCACCCCTCTATGGCCTCTGGATCTGCCCCTGCCTCCAGGATCATGCCTGTTTGAGTTCCTTCAATGATTAACAATGCCATGGAAGTGTAAGCTGAACACTTTTCCTCCACCAAGTTGCTTTTTGGTCATGGTGTTTCATCACAGCAATAGAAACCCTAACTATGACAATTTGTTACATAGAATTCAAACAGCACCCATTCCACCCAACAAGACAAGGGACTACACAGAAAAATGGGCCAAAGCCACATCTCAAAGGAGGAAACTGGACTAAGCAAAGAAGTATGTAAGGGAAACTGTCAATCTGGGTCAAGGTACCACAAAGTGCTTGGAGCTAGATCACAAGGCAGGGTCAAAGGTGAAACCTCTGCAAAGGAAGGCATGCTATGGACGTCTCACTTGAAGAAACAATAAGAAGAGGGTGGCATTCTCCAAACAGCACAAGGAGATAAGAAGAACAGGCACAGAGGAAGGAGGAACGATGGAAAACATAACACCCAGAGCCTGAGATCTCCAAAGCTCCATGCAAGAACAGTGAAATAGTAGGTGAGAGAAGGAGTGATTGTGGAGATGAAAGCTGACCTTTTGAGAGATGAGCACAAGAGATGTGCATCCTTTCAAGACTCTGTCAATGAGAGCAGCTGTGGAAGCATCTGGTAAAGAGAATGTGGACTGAGGGTTAGAAAGCAGCTCATTTCCAAGATTATCACTTTGTAATTCCAAATGAAAATAAAGATAGAGGAGGAATTCTAGAGTTTTCTCAAGCGCACATGTGGTGATATTTTGCTTGTGCTTTAACAAAGTTTGCATGAAGATCAGAGTGTAGAGCAAGTCACTAGTTAGCCATAGAGGCAAGGCAGTGGTGGAACACACTTTTAATCCCAGTACTCAGGAGACAGAGGCAGACGGAGTTCTATGAGTTCAAGGGCACCCTGGGCTAAAGGAGATCGAATCTGTCTAAGTACTCAGGAGACAGGGGCAGACGGAGTTCTGTGAGTTCAGGGCCACCCTGGGCTAAAGAAGATCGAATCTGTCTAAGAGAGAAACAGAACTCATACAAAGGTGATTCCAGCACTTGGGATCACACGCCTTCAATCTTAGCACTAGGGAAGGGAGATAGGAGTGATATGGCTGTGCAGGAGGAGATGGGAGCTCAGAGCACTCATTCTGAGGATTCATGGAAACAAGATCTTGCCCACTTTGGTCTGAGAATTCAGTAAAGGAAAAAGGTCTCTCTAGTGCCTGGCTTCTTAAATTTTTCTCATCTTTCAGCTCTCACCCTGATATCTGACTCTGGGTTTTTATTATTAAGACCAATTAGAATTTGAGCTACAGATACCCAAATGTCACTCCACCGTATCTAGAACTTGGTAACATGATACTTTTCCAAGTCCTGCCCACCAGTGCAACAGAGCTGGCTTTGCCTTATCAGATGACAGAGCAGTCTCCTGATGCTTGACAAGGCCAATACGGAGTTTGTGTTACATCTTGCACCCTGCTCCTAAGGGTATCCAGAGAGCTTGGTAAATTAGAGACAGGGACCCTTGTCAGTGTTTCCACACAGTTCCTCACTTATGTAAGAATCTGGATCTTGAGTACGTCCAAATTCTTCAACAAAGCAGAAAAGAGGAAGAGGAGTATTCCACATTCAGGGGGTGCTCCCTCACATTCATGATTTGAAATTGTTCTGTGGAAGATATTGAAGTATTTGGCAGAAGACAGCAGCCTTCCAAAGAAGGAGTCAAGGCTTAGACAGTGGCATAAATGAAAAACAGGTCCAGTGACCTCTAAAGTCTTGGTGGCTTTCACAGAATCTCCCCCCTCCCATGATAAAGGGACTCTATTCTCCTCCCCTCCCTCCATATGTCCTATTCCCTGGGATTTTTAAACAATGATAATAGGTGCACCTCACTGCAGTCCCTTGCAAACCCAATATATATTTTTAAGAAGCTACTGTTTTCCAGGAACCCTGCTTATAGAAATGAGTAAAAATGCACAGATTCTGAGAAAGCAGTTACAGCTTCAGGTAGGTTTCAAGTACATATTGCAAAGAACATCGGGATGGAGGACAAAATACTACCAAAACTAAGAGATAAAAGTGCCTAAATATCAGGGTTAATACAGTAAAGGTTTATAAACAAAGGAGGCTTGGACATGAATGGGGCAGACATGGTGGAGAATAGCTACTATAAAGTCAAAGGGAGAGATCCCCCAGTGCAGCTTGCGGAGTCAGAGACAAAACAGTACAGAGTGCAGTAGAATGCTGAGCCATGATACAGGTAGAACTAAGCCATAAAGGTAGAACTAAGACTGAAGTATGCTCTTGAGACCTAAACACAAGAAGACTTGGTGGGTCCCCACGGGAATTGGCCTGTGC
>JAQHUG010000280.1:2625500-2637253 GCA_028555095.1 Dicrostonyx torquatus | reverse complement strand
TGCATGTATTGGCTTTTTGGGAACTTATTCTATATGGATGCACATCTTCCTAGACCGAGATGGAGGGGGGAGGGCCTTGGGCTTCCCATAGGGCAGGGTATCCTGCCCCATCTTAAGGAAGCAGGGGGAGGGTGGTGGGGTAGTCGGGGAGCGGGAGGGCCGGGAACAAGGGGAGTAAATGTAAATTTTTCTTTTAACAATAAAAAAAAAAGAAATGATCATGCCTGTGAGTAGGGAGACAGACAGCTTATCGGGTAAAGCAGAAGGATATGCGCTCAGATCCCTACACCCACGGAAAAGCCAGGCGTGATCGTAGTACAAACTCTATAATCCCAGGGCCAGTGAAGCAAAGGCAGGCAGATTCCTAGGGCTCGCGGGCCAGCTAGTCTAGCAGCCTAACCAAAAGCTAACACAAATTCCAGGTTCACTGAGAGACCTTGTGTCAAAAGATACGGTGAAGGGTGAGAGGAAGACACCTGACATCAACCTCTGGGCACACATACATGCACACACACACAGGGGAGGGAAGTGAGGGAGGGAACCTAGCACAGCCCTCAGGAAGCGGCTGCAGCACCATCTGAGGAGGTCTGTGCTCCCAATGACAGAAAGGAAAACAAAGTCACTAGAATGCTTCACATTTAAGCTTTTATTCTGAAAAATAAAATACAAAAGTCATCAGGTTGTAAATGTATACAGTAATTTCCCAACGTCTCTGAAACAATACAATGAATTATTTAAATAATTAAGGTATTTACTATTATCCACATCAATATATTTAAACAGGCACAAGTGTTCTACAAAACACTGGAACGTGTACAGACAACCGATTCTGAACGAGACTGCCGATTTTGTTAACAAAATGCCTTCCTTAAACTCTCCTTCTCTTGAAATTAAAGACTGGAATCTGGTAAGAACGACAGGGACAAGAGGAGCTGTAGCAGAACTGTGTCCCTGCTGGACTCCTCACTCGGGGAGGCCGGCTGTGTGGCACCTCCCTAGGGACCGGAGGCTGGCAGGTGAGCAGGAGCGATGGGTTGGGTCACAGCAATTCCAGAGATTTTCTGTAGGAAAGGCAGCAGTCATCCCTAGGGCAAACACACAGCATGTGGTCACAGGCAAAGATCAAAGCTGCCCTTCCCATAGCATCCCTGCCTGCTTCCCTGTCTGCACTGTGGCTGGGTGGGCTCCTGCAGTTCAGGGGCAGGAGGGCGGGACAACCACGCCTCTGAGGGACATGGAGGACACACTTTGCCATCTGTGATATTTCCGGTGCCTGCAAATAACTTCAAGGTACAAAGCAAGAGAACCACAAGGGCTGCTATAGACGCTTTCCAATGATGACAACAGTCACCTGCCTCCGAAGCTGCCACTCATATCCAATGTCCAAAGCCACCATGATGACTTTTCATTATGTGCCATGACCTCAAGAGATGGATGGGCTCTCCGGCTCTCAGTTTCTCGGTCCCTCCTAACGTTAAAGACCCCTTCCAAACACCATCTCCACACTTACTCCGCACCTTCATTTCACGAATAAGGGAACAGACACAGAGTTTAGCTGCTTGGTGCTAGGAGGTGACAGAGCCAATGCTAACCCAGGCTGCCAGACCTGTGCTCACTCTCCGGACACACAGCCGTCTCTGTCAGCTCAAGTGGAGACTCCCACCCAGCAGCACCCGGCAGGCCTCACCTCACTGTGGGAAGTTCCAGGCTCAGCTACTCCAATTGCTCAGTCTGTGGAAGGAAGCATAGATAGGTTAGAGTCCCGCAGTCAGCTGGCTAGCGGAACACACCAGCCATGCCTCAGAAGACTGATGGCTAACAGTACATTTAAGGTTGAAACTTACCATGCTTGAGAGACTAGAGAAAACGCCTCTAGCGTGTAGCCCTGGCCTGTAAAGGCCGCACTCCAACTGCCACCCCCCCTTTCCCAGGACACTGAAGACTATTCTTACAATTGACTGGTCTTGTCAAATTTGCTGTTCCAGCAAAATAGTAGGTCATTAAACTGACTGCTATTTCTGCTTTTGTAATTATGCTTGCTTACTCTGCTCAAAAAGATCACTAGGACAACTGCAAGGTATGTGTTAAAGTAAGAACTTGCCCACACACACACAGAATACATATAATTTTACGGTTTTGCCTTTATAAATCCTGGGCTGGTGTAGCTAGGGACTGCACCTTGGGAGAGCTCTCGGGCGCAGTCCTGGCCCCACAATGGGGGCCAGCACCTAAATAAAAAGCCTCTTCTTACTAAAATATATTCATGGTCATGGTGAATGACCCTCTGAGTGACCCCAGACCCATTAACAGGGTCTGCTCAGAGTTTTAGATAAACTCAGTCTGTAACTGTTCTAAGGAAAGAAACCGGACTGGCCTTTCCCACACTCCAGGGACAGACTAAATCCTTGGCATCTCCCGAGTAACAAGGATGCCTTTGTCCCTCACGAGTCCCTGAGTCACATATGAGTCTGTTGGGACACGAGATGACAGGGTGGGCTCACTTTCAGAAAGATCAACCCTGTGGCTGGATGTTTGAACCTTCGAGTCCGCGCGTGAACAAGCAGAAAGAGTGTGGGCTCTGACTCCTCAGGGACAAGACACGCAGCGGTCTCCACGGCCCTCCAAGACCCAGCCTCTGTACCTCCTCTCTTCTGACTGACCTTGACCTCTACTATGTATGGAGCAGACTGGCTGAACTTGCAGTGGTCCCCCTCTGCCTCCTCACTCTGGGGTTAGCATCGAGTTTCTGTTTCTTTTAGTGACAGGGTTTCGTATAAGCCAGAGGCCTTGAACACTCTGCATAGCTGAAGATGACCTGGAATTTGATGCGTCTGCCTCTGGCTCCCCAGCACTGATACTACAAACACGTGCCCACATGTGGACCCATTTCTTAACTAAACCATAATCTTTCTTTGAAATTTTTATTTATTTATTAATGTGTTTGGGTATTTTGCCTACATGTATGTCTACACATCATATGCATGCTTGGTTCCTGAAGAAATCAGAAGAAGGCATCAGATCCCCTGGACCTAGAGTTACAGCCACATGGTGGCTGGGAACTGAACCTGGGTCCTCTGGGAGGGCAGCCATTCTTCTTAACTGCTGATCCACTGCTATAGCACACTTTTTCAAGATTTCTATTTTTTAACGTGTGTGTGTGTATCTTTCTGCCTGTGTCAGAGTACATACATGTGAGTGTGATGCCCCAAGGGGCCAGAAGAGAGTGTCAGATCCCCCGGAGCTGAAGTCAGAGCCGCTGTAAGGCCCCTGGCATGAGTGCTGGCAGTGGAACAAAGGCCCTCACTAAGTCCCCACCCCTGGAACCACAATCTTTCGTCTTGTAAATGTGTCTGTAGGAAAGATGAAGCTACCACAGTGAGTGCCCTGAAGTGTTTATCAAGGCATTTTAAAGCTTTTTCTTGTTGTCTTAGAAGACTTCTCTATATTCTACAAATTACTGTTGTTTTCAAAAATATTGTCCTACTGAAGACTTATTTTCTACCGTTTATTTATAGTTCTCAGATATTTTATTTTTGGAGTTGGGCATTGTGGCGCACGCCTTTAATCCCAGCACTTGGAAGGCAGAGGCAACTCTGTGAGTTCGAAGTCAGTCTGGCCTACACAGTGAGTTCAGGACAGCCAGTATTACATAATAAAAAGACCTTGTCTCAAAAGACAAAAACAAATTTTATTATTGGGTCGGAGAGAAGTCTCCGTGGTTAAGAGCATTTGTTGTTCTTCCAGAGAACTCAGGTTTGATTGATAACACCCACATCCGGGCTCACAAAGGTTTGTTAACTCCACTCCTGGGGATGTGAGACCCTCTTCTGGCCTCCGCGGGCACCAGGCATGCATGAGGTACATAGATATGCATGCAGCCAAAACAAGCATACACTTAAGAATAATAATTAAAAGTTTAATATTAGTATTACTATTCTGAGACAGGGTTTACTACATACCACTGGCCTAGAACTCTCTATATAGACCAGGCCAGCCTTGAACTCATAGAAATCCACCTGCCTCTGTCTCCCAAGTGCTGGGGTTTCAAGGTTGTATTACCATACCCAACTCTGGCATTAAGAATTCCTCGTTTGCTTATTTAGCTTTGTGTAGATGGGTGTTTGTGTGAATGCTCTGTGGGGAAGTGCGTACCACAGCCCGTGTGTGGATGTCTGCAGTCAGTTCAGCCTTCCACCTTTATGTGGGTTCCGGGGATCAATACCTGTACCCCCTGAGCCACCACACCAACTCTAGCTTTGTTTGTTATTTCTGCTTGTTTAAGCCAGGGTCTGGCTCTATAGCCCAGGCTGGCCTTGAGTATAGCAGCCTCCTGCTTGCGTCTTCCCAGTGCTGGGGAAACAGACGTGTGCCACTATATCCAGCTACGGTTAAGTTTTAATAAGCAGATATTCTCAACTCTGGTGTGTAATTTATCATTCCCCCTCCCCACTGGAGAGAGTTTCTAGAGTATCCCTGGCTGTCCTGGAACTCACTCTATAGATCAGGCTGGCCTCAAACTCAGAGATCCACCTGTCTCTGCTCCTGAGTGCTGGGATTAAAGGTCCTGCACGCTATCATTCTTTAAACTCATGACCATGTCTGTATGACTGAAGACGGCTTTCCCTCTGAAGTTCGGGGACTTTCTCTTGCGTCTCCTAGTCTGGAGCTGACTGGGTGTGTGCTGATGCACAGGAGTCTTCAGTGTCAGTCTCAGGTCCCCTTTCTTGGTTCCTTCAAGTTTATCCTGCCTCTTAGATTGCTTTCTGGCAATTTCCAACGCTGTGAGTGATAGTCCCGTTGGGAATCCACCCAGGGCTCTGGGATGTCATGCGCACTTTGGGCCTGGCCATGCTCTCCCCTATGCAAGCATCAGGCCTTTGAGGAGTTCCTTAAGAAGACTCCTTTTCCTCCAACTCCTGAGGACGTATCCTAATTTCTTACTCATAGCAGACCCCTAGCAACAACTGTTGAATACATGAAAATAATGGGAAAGAGTTAAGTATACACTGCTGAGAATGTACTCTGAAATTCTCTAGGACCACGCATCATTACGGAGGGCTGGTAACTGAGAGCCCTCATCCCCGGTGAGAGACAGCGTCGCTGAGCTCCAGGCTTGCCACATGTGACACAGCTCACAGAGACACAGAAACTGACTTCAGTCTGGAGAGCAGCACCCTAGAGACAGGATACCTGAGCCCATGCTGATGAGACAGGCAGTGATGTCTCTTCTCCCAGCTGTTACACAATGACGGGGACCACAGAACACGCTGTGCTACTCCAGGCACAGCCACCATGACATTCTCAGTTTTCCTCCAACTCTGAACACAATAATGGAATGCAAGCGAGTTGAAACATTACAGTTGTAATCATAGATTGGTTTCTTTTTTGTTGTTGTTGTTTTAGAGACAGGGTCCTACTATGTAGCCTGACTGATCTGGAACTTACTGTGTAGACCAGGCTGGCCTCGAACTCAGAGAGATCCGCCTGCCTCTGCCTTTGGAGTGCTGGGATTAGCGGCGTGCGCCACCACCGCCCGGCTGGTTTCATTTATTTTTAAAAACAAGGATTACAGGCTTTGAACTCTCACATTTGCTGACAGCCAATTGCTGTGTGCATTATGTATTACAGGTCTTTTAGTTTCCAATGTGAGAACACCTCAAACATGAATATAATAAAAATACCAAAGGTGGCTGCATATTCTTAATGCAAAGTAGATGCAGGCTGGACAGATGCTCAGACATCTCCCCATTCCCGTGTGAGATCCTGTGTGGCTGAGTGAGCACTCCCCTAGCTGTGCAAGACCCTAAACGCTCTCAAACCACAACCGCTCGCTGCCACCAGCACAGGTCACTGCCTTCTACTTCCCTTACTGATTTGCTTGTTGGCATGCTGAGAAGAGAGCTGTCCTGGAGTGCACCATGTAGCCCGCTGCCCTGGATTTGTGCTGACCCTCTCACCTCAGCGGATAGCTGGCACTACGGGTACATAGCAGCACACCTGGCTTTTATTT
Source organism: Dicrostonyx torquatus (assembly GCA_028555095.1). Classification (NCBI taxonomy): domain Eukaryota; kingdom Metazoa; phylum Chordata; class Mammalia; order Rodentia; family Cricetidae; genus Dicrostonyx; species Dicrostonyx torquatus. The sequence goes on along the minus strand of JAQHUG010000280.1, from coordinate 2,631,243 downwards.
TCCTGTTTTCATTTTTTAAACTTCATTGTCTTTTCCAAAGCTTACTTTGTGGAAGAGCCAGCTCTTACAGAAAAGAGGAGGAAGGGGAAGTGGTGTACGTACGGTACCTGGGGTTTTTCTTTCAGAAAGTCAGGTAGCTGAAATTCTCCTTTATAGACCTGGAAAGAACAGAGCAGGAGTGAGTTACAGAAACAGGAGCCTCCTGGTGCACATCGCAGCCACTGGGCTGCCGCTTCACTCATGAGAGAGCGACCTGTCAGTTCAGGGCCAGCGAGGGAACAGACCTCAGTGAGACCTAACTCACTCAGACTTCGTGGCCGCAGCTGCCCCAGCTCCTGAGCTGGCTGGCTAGGAAAGGGCAGGTCATGTCTGGGAGGGACCACAATCAAGTGTCTGGGCACTTTAGGTGCCATTCTAGGCAGCTGGGAGAGAGCAAGCCCTCAGTAAGCTCCCTCAGAATTCCCCTGGTTAGGAGTGAGCTCCTCCTGGTTGCCCATCAGTTTTCCAGTTACAATCCTGGATCTGAGCCAATGGCAGTTTCCTTGGTTTGCCCAAAAAGCCTATTTAAGAAATATTATATGATCCTTAGAGTGACATCTACTTAAAGCTCATAGATCTCCCCTTTTGAGACAAGGTCATCCCAGACTGGCCTACAATGCATTATTCCTCCTGCCCCTGTCTCCACCGCGGCAGTGCTGGGCTTACAGGCCTGCATCACTATGCCTGGTTTATACAGTCCTGGGACGGAATCCAGGACTTCTAGCATACTAGGTGAGCACTCTACAAACTCAGCTACATCCCGGTTCCATGCACATAAATTTGAATACTTGCCCCCCGCCCCCCGCCAGCTGGTGGAACTGTTTCGGAAGGATTAGAAGGTGTGGCCTTGTTGGAGGACATCTGTCACTGGGACAGGTTTTAAGATTTCAGAAGATTCACAACATTCCCAATGTGCTGCCTCTTCCTGTCTGTGGATGGGAATGGAGCTCCCAGATGCTGCCCCAGTGCCAACACGTCTGCTGCTTGCTGCCACGCCGACCTCATGATGGACTCTAGCGCTCTGAAACCTTAAGCCCAATTAACTGCTTTCTCTTATGTATTGCCTTAGTCATGCCGTTTTGTTATAGCAACTGAAAAGTAACTAATACAGTACATATGCATACATGAACACACCCTCCACAAATTTGTGCTAAACTAATTAAATAGTTATAATTAGGACAATAAAGTTTGACATAAGGGCATACACTATAACAAACCCTAACTTCCAGATAGATCCAGTATGACCAAAGCAGCCTTGAGGAACAACACACGTAGAGTGGATATGTAAACCAGGCACAGGGATGTGCATCTATAATCCTAGCAGTTGGGAGGTGGAGGCAGGAGAACCTCACGTTTAAGGCCAGCCTCAGCTACACAGTGAGTTCAAGGCCAGCATAGGCTACTTGACACCCAGTCTCAAAAAAATTTCAAATAGGCAGAATGTGATAGCATATGCTTTTAATCCCAGCATTTGGGAAGCAGAGGCAGGTGCCTCTCTGAGTCTGAGGTCAGCTTGGTCTATATAGCAAGATATAGGCTGGCCAAGAATACACAGTGACACCCTGTCTAAAAATGGGTGTGGCTCATTGATATTGTAATATCCTAGTCTGTATGATATCCTAGTTTTAATCCTGAGGGCCACTAAGTAATAATAATAATAATAATAATAATAATAATAATAATAATAATAATAAATTATTAAACAAGTTAATGCATATAGTGTTTACTCTATAGTGAAAATAATATAAATTGCTATACAACTAACAACATAGATGAATCTCAACACATAATCATGACAGTGTGTATGGGGGGAGACAGATCCTAAGAAATATACTGTCTTAATATTGTAGTATCATGAGTTGTGATCTTTATTGATGTGCTAGGTATACTTCTCTGTATATATATTTCAACAAGAAAATCAGATAACCAAATTACCTCAATGGTGTAACGCTAACAAGTTATTGTTGTTGGTTGTGGAGGGACCTCACATATCTGGTATGTACAACTTGGAAGGCAGAAGTAGGAGCAGAAGAATTTTGAGTTTGAGGCCAGCTTTGGCTACACAGTGAGAACCTATGTCTCTCTCCAAATAAATAAATAAATAGCTACTAAAATGCATACATACCCACTGTTTAAGTATAAAAATGTTTGTTTCAACAGTTTGCAGTAGTTTTGCTTCTATTTTTTGTTTGTTTTGTTTTAAGTAGAACTATTAATGTCATAAAGAATGAAAAAGCAGTCTATTAAAAAAAAGGTTTAAAAAAAAGGTTGACACCAGCATGGTGGTACAGGCTTTTAATCCCAGCATTCGGGAAGCAGAGGCAGGCAGATCTCTGTGAGTTCGAGGCCAGCCTGGTCTACAGAGTGAGTTCCAGGACAGCGAGGGCAACACAGAAAAACCCGGTCTCAAAAATTCACATACACACACATACACACACACACACACATACACACACGCACACACACACATACACACATATACATACACACACATACACACATACACACACGCACACACACACATACACACATACACACACATACACACACACATACACACACATACACACACACGCACACACACACGCACGCACGCACACACACAGTCTGAATTACTGTGACAAGAACCCATGGATACAGACTAAACACCAGATAGCTTCTGAGCATACAAAGAAATGCTCTAAATGGTGATTAACAAACAAACACAGAAAGAATTTGATACTAGATTCTGTTTCAGGATATTTGATCACACTATGATATCCAAGACTGTTGAATAAAGTTTACCTTGAATCAGGGGTTGAACCCGCGACTAGCTGAAGGAGTTAGACACAGAGAAGCCAACAATTTGGATGGGAAAACACACAGGAAGGAAAGGGCAGGGACTTGAGTTTGGCACTTCCTTTGCATCTGGGGACTAGTGAAGAGATAGGTCTCCAGCCAGAATTAGCTTAAACATAATTTTGTGCAGAACTGGATTAATTTTAAATCTCAGTTCCTGAGAGACCCTCACCAACAGGACATGCTTTGCCTGTTACTCATCATTAATACAATTCATTATTTCTATTACTTTCCCTTGAGGAATCATGACTTTGTAGTTTCACACGTAGAGAAAACACAACTCTAGCCAGGAATGGCAATACAGGAAGGAAGCTAGCTTTGAAGTTTACATTTCTAGTCCCTCTGGGCTTGTGTGACTCAGAGAGACTCCTTATCACCCAAACAGAAATGCTGTCTAACAGCTGGTGACATGCGTGTTTACATGTTCTCATCTAAGTGTTCTGGCAGTAGTGCACATCACAGACTGGGTTCTTAGAGAGTTCGACAGTCTTGTCCTGTCCGGAAGCAGTGGGAACGATGTTAGTGCTCCCTAGCATGGTGCACGGAAATCTACTCTACACACACCTGTAATACGAAGAAAAGTTACAGGGCCCTAACTATTGGATGCAGATGAGTCAGAAAGTGATTAAATGGGGACTATATGGTCCATATAAAATAGAAACTGTCTTATCACTGTAAGCAGTACCAATATATAAAAGTTATCAATAAGACTTTGATTTTCAGGCCCAGGATGGTGACAAATGCCTTAAATTCCAGAACTTAGGAGGTAGAAAGAGAAGAGAACATGTGAGTTCAATGCAAACATGGTCTATATAGTTTCTTTGTTTTCAGTGTATGTGTATGGGTGCTTTGCTTGCATGTATGTCTGTGTAGGACATTCATGCAGTACCTGTGAAGCCCAGAAGAGAGGATCAGACCCCTCTGAGCTGGAGTCACCATGTGGGTGCTGGGAATGAACCTAGGTTCTTCACTGTGAAACCACCTCTCCGGCCCCCAGGATAAGGTTCTGAAGACTAACACAGCAAGGGGCCTGTTCCTGGAGAAAACAGATCCCACCTCAGCAGCCAATGATTGGCTGGAGCTCTTCTGTCTAGTGGGGGCAGGACCTTAGTAAATTTCCCCTGACTACAATGGCATATTGACTGTGTGGTTGCCATGCAAATCTCGTTTAGGTAACTTTAATGTTGAGATTTCACTGGGCAGCATCCCTGCCATGTTTAGGAGATACTATTTTGCAGCAGGTGCTTTTCATATTCGGATATATCACTAGACTACTTAAAAGGCAATGGAGGATCTGGAGAGATGGTTCAGTAGTTAAGAGCACTTGTTGCTATTGCAGAGGTCCTGGGCTTGATTTCCAGCATCCACATGGTGGCTCACAATCACCAATCCTAGGGGATCTGACTCCTTCTGAACTTTGCACTCACGTGGTGCACAGACATCCATGCATGCAAAACAGTCATTCACATAAAAATTCAAAAATCTAAAAATAAAAATTCTAAAAGGCAGTGGACGGGACATGGTGTCACACATCAGCAATTCCAGCACTCAAAGGGTTAAGACAGTAGACTGTGAGTTTGAGCACAGACTGGGTTATATAGTGAATTCCTGAATAATTCAGTCTGTGCTGCCAGATCCTGTCCAAAACAAACAAACAAACAAACAAACCACCCTGAAAATGAATGAATGAAAAGAAACCAAATGCTAAGGGACATGGCGGCATGTACTACTCAAAAGCTAGTAAGAAATTACATGTGCAGCTAGCAGTCACCGCGTGTCTGCTGTTGGTTAACATGCAGTACCACGAGTGAGAACGCTGCAGCCAGGATTATTCTGCTCGCTGACAATCTCTCCCTCTCTCCCTCCATTTTTTTTCCTTGGTAGTAGCTGCCCAAGATCCTTGAATTTTAAAAACTCTACCAAACTCTATCCGGCTCTGCTGCCTTCTCACAACGCTTCTCAGACGTGAGGGCTTGTACCTGCCAGGTGGCAGCCAGCCCACTTCCCACTACCCTCCCCTCTCCTCTGGAGGCACCTATTGCTCATTGGCCCTCCTTCCATTTTGCTTCATGTGTGTGAATTTTTGCTAATTATCACCTTTACCTCTAGTCTTTTAAAATTTTTTACTGTGTGTATGGGCGTTTTGTTTGCATGTAAGTCTGCGTACCACGTGTATAGTTGGTGTCCACCTAGGCCAGAAGTGGGTTTCAGAGTCCAGCGAACTGGAATTACAGATGGTTCTGAGCCACTGTGAGCATGCTGGGGACTGAGCCCAGGTCCTCTGGAAGAGCAGTCAGTGCTCTTCACCATTCGACCTCACGGCAGAGCCCCCTCCAGCCTCCTCACCTCTCGCCTTTGATCTTGCACCGTGAAAGAGCATCTCCAGTGTGCCTGTGCCCCTCACCTCGACATTTCTACAGTTCTGTTTGTCTTTCGACGGGCCTGCTCCTGTGTGCACAGGAGAGGCTAGAGGGGAAATGTTAGGGTCTTCACAGGCTGGCTTGTCCCTTGGTAGCTCCTCCGATCTGGATGAGAGGTGCCGTAGAGATGAGTCAGTCTGGTTTTGTCTCCCTGCCTTAGAAGCGTGGCTGTGTTTAAGGGGTTACGTGGCATGGTCACAAACTTAATGGAAACACTGCTCACACTGTAGCAGAGACTTTTTTATGTCTTAAAAATTTAGGGTAGTCGAGCGCAGGGCCCTGCCCAGGTACTGGATTTTTTCCCAGCCCAGCCCAGCTCCCCCTTCCAGCTGCAGGGTCCTAGGACCTCACAAAGCAGCAGGCTCCAGGGCTAAGGCTCTGGGGATCTGGGAGTGAGTTCAGGGAAGCAGGGGTTATCTGTGCCAAGGTGCTACCTCCACCAAGCC
>JAQHUG010000280.1:2596636-2616381 GCA_028555095.1 Dicrostonyx torquatus | reverse complement strand
GGCTGAGGAGATGGCTCAGCGGTTGAGAGCACTGGTTGCTCTCACAGAGGACCTAGGCTTGGTTCTCAGCACCCACATTGCTTCACAACCACCCGTCTTTCCAGTTCCAGGGGAATCCAGGGCCTTCCCCTGACTTCTGCAGGCAGCAAGCATGCATGTGATGCACATACAGACACACGGGGAAACACTAATACACATAGAATTAAATAAATAATATAAATACAAACAAACTACAGTACAGCTGGTGGGTGTAGAGAAACATGCCTGTAACTTTAGTGCTTGGGAGGCAGAGGCAGGAGGATCAGAAGCTCAACGTCATCCTAATTTCACATTGAGTTCCAGCCAGCCTAGGCTACGTGAAACCCTGGTTTCAAAAAAAAAAAAAAAAGAAAACAGAAAAACTAACAAACAACCACCACCACCCCACAGCACAAGTCTGCATGGCAGCACATGAACTGGGTTGAGATGGGAGGATTAAGTAAACCTAGAAGTTCCAGCCCAGCAGCATGGTGGGTCCACATTTCCAGAACCTTCCACACCCTTTTTAAAAAATGCCAACACTCACAAGGAAGAGGCAGGAGGAGCTCTGTGAGTTAGAGCAGCTGGTCTATGCAGCAAGGTCAAAGCCAGGCAGCACTGCCCAGTGAGACTGCCTCCAACAAAAACAATGTGGAAGGACACCAAGAGTAAATCTCCTGGTGGGCACTGTCCCCACGGGGATTCTGCAGAGGAAGAGGCGACAGGGCAGAGCTGGACTGCAGAGGCAGCTGACTACCTCCCAGGGGAACTACTGATGTAAACCAAGGAAATCAGTCCTTCATCTAGATAGCACATGTGGCGTGGTGGTGTGAAAAGTCCTTCTCTATATGGGTTGCTTTTATTGGTTAATGAATAAAGAAGCTGTCTTGGGCCTGTGCATGGCAGAATAGAGACGGGGGTGGGGAACTAAACTGAATGCTGGGAGAAAGAAGGCGGAGTCAGAGAGACACCATGTAGCTCTGGCAGAGACAAACACCAGACAAAACCTTGCCGGTAAGCCACAACCACATGGTGATACACAGATTAATAGAAATGAGTTAAATTAAGATGTAAGAGTTAGCCAATAACCCAGACACAGAAAGACAATTATCACATGTACTCACTCATAGGTGGCTTTTAAACATAAAGCAAAGAAAGCCAGCCTACACTCTTCTCTCCACGGCTCTCGGGAGAAGCGGACAGCTTTCTCCCATTTCCCTCTCCCCCCCTCTTCTGTCTTTCTCCTTTCCCTCTCTCTCTCTCCTTCTGCTCAATAAATGCTTAACTTTAATATCAAAAAAAAAAGAAAGCCAGCCTACAAACCACAATCCCAGAGAATTCATACAACAATGTGGACACTAAGAGAAACTTATATAGATGTAATCTACATGGGACGTAGAAAGTAGAAAGAGACAAGATCTCCTGAGTAAATTGGGAGCATGGGGACCTTGGGAGAGGGCTGAAGGAGAGGGGAGAGGCAGGGAGGGGAGCACAGAAAAATGTAGAGCTCAATAAATATCAATTAAAGAAAGAGTTAGCCAATAAAAAGCTAGAGCTAATAGGCCAAGCAGTGATTTAATTATACAGTTTCTGTGTGGTTACTTCGGGGCTGAGCAGCCAGGAACAAAGAGTTGGGCTAAGAGTCACTATCTCCCTTAATTTACTTAACTCCAAGAGGAAAAATAAAGGTAGAAGCTGGTGTTCAACCCCAGAGAAGCGCACTGTGAGGTCTGAATGATCAACTCCAGCTAAATGAAGGAGGAAAAAAAAACACAGTTTGGGGAAAACGTATTTATTTCATTTCCTGTGTGTGTGTGTGTGTGTGTGTGTGTGTGTGTGTGTGTGTGTTTGCACACATTCCCATGAGTGTGTTCGTGTGTACATGCATGTGCACATGCATGCAGAGGCAAGAGGTCAATGCTGGGTGTTTTCCCCTAGTGCTCTCCATCTTATCTTCTGAGACAGTCTCACTCAACTGTTGCCCCTACTCAGCTAAACTAGCTGGCCAGGAATCCTCCATTCTGTCTCTCAAGTACTGGGGTTGCTGGTTCGTGCCACTGTGCCCAGGTTCTTGATGTAGGTACTTGGTCTTCAGAGCTGCAGGGGAACTCTATAAACTGAGCTCCAGTCCCATAGTTCCAGTTTCATATGGAAGGTCCAGCATGACAACAGATATCTAAGACGTGGAGAAGTAAATGAATAGAATCCATAATTCTAAAGGGTCAACAGAGGCTGGTGGGGGAAGGACACTGTGAGGTTATCTCTGAAGCACTGGCCTGGGATAGAAAGACAGAAACTTAAGCAGGTGTGGGAAGGGAAGGTGGCTGACACGGAGACAGAGATACTTCAGATAATGTCAGCAGAGCAGCAAACCATGCCTAACACCTGAGCAGCTATGACCCTGACGGTGGCTTCACTCCTTTCCCAAATGACGGTCTCGGACTCTCACAGTACAGTCATCTGTGATCTGGGACTTCCCTCCCTCAGCTGTAATCCCCTGCAGGAGTCACTCCAGCATCACTTAAATTCCTCAGCGCTCCTTCCAAGAGACAAATTCTGAACCTTCCAAAATTATACACACAGCAGCAAAAAGACAATGGACAAGTATCTCTCAGGGGAACTCACACTCAGTGTATCCTATCCTAATCTGTCTCTGAGCATCTCTGGTTCTAAATCTATGTCAACCTCAAATCAATATTTTTAAGTAAGAATCTCAACTGCACCTCACACTAGCTCGGAGGGAGCTCAATAATGTGGCTTCACTCGAACAGAGAGCTCGGACACAAACTGCTTAGGCAACAGCACGGACATCTGTTTCTGGCCAGTGTCACCGACATGCTGAAGAACATGAGAAGATGAACATAATGAAGAGATGGAAGATTCCAAAGAGAAATGGAAATTCAAGAACTGGAAAATGCATTGTCTGAAATGAAAACATCACTGGGTGGCCAATTAGATTCAGAAGATAAAAGGATAAGTGAATAAAAAATAGGTTCATTTCATTTAAAACTAATAAAAAGCCAGCATGGAGTAGGAGATAAAGGTTTAGTAGATAAAGAACGAGGACCTAAGTTTGTATAACCCCACATACATGCTGGGCGGCTGTGGTGTCTCCCTTGCGGTCCCAGTGACTGGATGGTGGAAACAAGCTGGCTAGTCTTATCTGTGAGATCTGGGTTCAATAGAGACCCCCCTCAGTGAACAAGGAAGACATCTAAGGTGAGCCTTTGCCCCCCGCCCCCCAGGATACACATACTTAAAGCCAGGCATGGGGCTACATATGCACATCTCCCCATACAAAATAAATAAATGTACTTTAAAAATTCCCAAAGCAAAACATTTAACTTAAAAAGCAAGCTAAGAGAATTAGCAGCTAGTAAACCCTAATAAGGCAGGCATCTGGCTGAAGAGAAAAGATGCCGGGAAGAAATCTGTATCAAAAAAAACATGTGGTCCACAATGCATAAAATATTTAATAACTGTCTGTTTACAGAAAAATTGCAGCCCATGTTCTGCATAACAGACGAATACAAACATAGCTAAAATGAGGAGATAATTGCCACAGCGGATAAAACAAAATACTAAGAAATACTTGATTAATCCAAAGAAGCCAGGAAAACAAAGGAACAGAGATAGACAGTTCAAAAATAAGAAACAAACACTTGATGGCTGACTTCATTCAGCTCAACCACCCTAAAACGAAGGAACTGTTAAATACAGTAACCAGAACACCATGACTTAAGTCACTTTCAATACTAAGACACAGATTAAAAGTTGAAGGATGAGGAAAACAGTCCGCACTGCGGCTCTGCTCTTATCAGACAAGGCCACCTCCTAGGAAGACTTCAGTGCTGAGGCTACCTCACGGCAAGAGCTAATTCCTCGAGCTCTATCTAGCCATCCTTTAGCAACGCAGATCCAAATGCATGAAGCACAGGGGACAAGAAAACAAGAAAAGCCACAATCATAGCATTCCTCTCAAATTTATAAATCAACTAAGAATTACCAGAGCAAACAATATGACGGCGTTTACAGAATACCACAACTGCAGAGCCGTTTTCTCGCATTGACATGAGGCCATACGCTGGCCACAGAGCAATTTTAAGCATATTTAAAGAAATGAAACCACAGTATGTATGGTCTCTGAGCACAGAACAATTAAAACCAGGATCAAAAAATAAAAACAAAATCCCCAAATATTTAAAAGTAAATTTTGTTCTAAGAAGTCTAGCCTATAGACTACACTAAGAGGAGAGCTGCTCTTTGTTTCTCTGTTTCGTGACAAGGTTTCTCTGTGTAGACCAGGCTGGCCTTGAACTCACAGAGATCCACCTGCCTGTGCCTCCCAAGTGCTGGGGCCTAGCCAAGTATTGTTAAATATTTAACAATAGTTTTTAAGACTTATTTTAGTTGTGTGTGCACGCGCTTGTGTCTGAAGTGGAAGAGGAAGGCATCGGATCTCCTGGAGTGCAGCTGGAGGTAGCTGTGATGTGCAGCTTCTCTGCAGGAGGAGAACCACTCGGAACTGCTGAGCCATCTCTCCGGCCCCACTCAAGAATTTTCACATGGGGTCTGCAATGCTAGGTGGTCCTAAGGTGAACAGCTGGACAGACTAGAATGCCATGCACGAAGACAGACACAAGCAGAAGCAGCTTTGGCTGGGTATACCCCAGCATGCAGCGGCAGCTCTGGCTGGGTGCACCTCAGCATGCAGCAGCAGCTCTGGCTGGGTGCACCTCAGCATGCAGCAGCACCTTCCAGGCTCTAGCAACCATTTGTTTCACCTGCTGCAGTTTCTCTCTTTGAAGTGTGCGTGTTGCTGTGTGTGCAGGTGTACCATGGTGTGCGTGTGGAGGTCAGAGGACAACTTCCATCCACCAAGAGTCAGGCTAGCAGGAGCTTTTTACTAACTGTGGTTTTCACGGCACGGTTCAGGCAGTTAACCCCGCTCTCCTCAGTCACTGTAAGTTCCCTCTTGTCCTTGCCTTGTACCGTACCCTCTGCACCCTGAGCCCTGCTTTCCCATCAACTACAACGTCCTCTTTTCTCACTAGGGTGGATGAGGGATACACCATTTATACTTGGGGCTGCTTTACCCCTCTTCCCTCTTGCTTTCTTGTTTAAATGATGGCGGCGCACGCCTTTAATCCCAGCACTTGGGAAGCAGAGGCAGGCAGATTACAGTGAGTTCGAGGCCAATCTGGTTTACAAAGGAAGTCCCAGGACAGCCAACACAGAGAAACCGTGTCTTGAAAAAAAAAAAAAAGAAAAAGAAAGAAAGAAAGAAAGAAAGAAAGAAAGAAAGAAAGAAAGAAAAGGAGAAACACTTGAAACACTTATTTTTGTTGGGAATTTCATGCACAAGTACTTACTGCATTTACAACATCTTTACCCCAATCTTCCCCCTACTCCAGCTCCTTCTAAGTCTCCCCCACCCCTCCCAAATTCATGACCTCTTCAAGTATTGCTGTGATATAGCTTTTCTTTTTAAATTATGTATGTGAACGGATGTTTTATCTGCATGTAAAACAAGCTACAAACAACATCCTGACTCTTAAATTTAGCAACCAGGTCTTTAAACACCATCAGGCCTGCCCTGTGTGCACCACCTCCTCCCTGCTCTCTGGCTGGCCGACTACGCATGCAGGCCGTCACCACACTCCTATTGCCTAGTCTGCACTTCTTCAGCCAGGAACAGCTGCAGCTAACTCTCTAGCCAGCAAGAAGTTTAGACAGTAAGTTTTCTGCACACTGGATACGAGGTTAGTTCATGCACCCAAGTAGCAGTTAGGAACAATGAACCTTCAGCTCAGCCAAAGTTCCCTCAGAAGAGCCCCCAGAGTGACGGCCATCAGCAAATGGGTTATAATAAAAATAATTAAAGCCCTGAGGGTGGATGAGCTTGACAAGAACACTATGAAACAGGAAACTTGAATCTGTGTTCACTGAAATTCAATTATGCATATGCCTATATTTCTGAGGAAGGGGGGGTCCATATTTGGTCATATCCTCAAACAAATTCCTAGGTCTAAAAAGGTTTTTAAAAAGTATGGAAGAGGGAGAAGCTGAAATGTGACCCAGGGAGCATTATTTCTAAAAGTGTGCCACAATCTGGGGATTAGAGAGTGGTGGGGAGAGGGCATGGGATGCATTAGCATCTCATTTCCAGTTTACTGTGTGAGTCAGGGCAACCTCAACACATGATTTTGATTCAGAATTGGGCAATGTATCCCTAAGATGTGCTGACTCAGACATCATGACTCCTGGGCTGCGTACACTCTGTGAAAACCAGCATTTTTAGGTCTAGAGATGGGGATTTCTACATTCCCAGTCAAAATGTGACTGTTCTCCTACCCCCGTCCTCCTCTCTCCCCAACATAAGTAAAGACACGACTTCTCCAGGCAGCCACCAAACTCTGAGTCAGAGACGTCTCTGGAACTATCGATCACGAAACAGCCCACGACTGCTGCATATTATCAGCATCTGAGTCATCAAAGGCAAAAAACAAAACAAAACAAAACAAAACATAAAAAAAAGTTTTGAAGATACACAGAATTTGGACTGAAATACAGCTAACTGGTAACACAGACAATGAAATTCAAATTCAAAAACCAAGAATGGGGTTAGCAAGATGGCTCACTAGGTCCCAGTGGCCTGCCGTCTGGAACCTGCACAGAGTGGAAGGACAGAGCCCTCTCCAGAGCTGACCTCTCACTTCCACGTGCATGCCATACACACAGGGAGTGAAAAATGAGAAACAAAGGGATCAAAAATGGAATTCATCTTTTCTTTCTCAATTCTCGACCCCCCAGGATGCATTATGAAACCCTTTCAAAAGCCACAGTGTGCATAAAACACATTCTCGAATCACATGGGTTCAAACCACAGCATTCTTCCCAACTGCCACTCAAGAAAGTCAAAAATAATCTAGCCAAGACAACTTGTACACGTGAGACTGAACCGAATACTGTCCTGGGAACCTTGAAATATTACTGACACACTTGTCTTAATTTACAGAAATCCCCTCTAGTCTTGTGCGCAGGAGAAAGCTACCAGTTTCCAGCCCGGTACAAAAAGACTGTCAGGGATTACAGAGTGAGAGGCTAGAGTAATGCTGGCTTGCTGTTTAGCAAAACTTCAATATGTGAAACAATAAAACTTGCAGAAATTTAAGAGGCAGTTCATAAGATACAATAAACAGTCAGATTGCAGTGGAGCACGCCTTTAATCCCAGCACCTGGGAGGCAGAGGCAAGCGGCTCTCTGAGCTCAAGGCCAGCCTGGTCTACAGAGCAAGTTCCAGGACAGAGAAATCCTGTCTTGAAAAAATAAAAAACATGGGGTTGGAGAGATGGCTCAGGATTAAGAGCACTGCCTCCTCTTCCAGAGGTCCTGAGTTCAATTCCCAGCAACCACATGGTAGCTCACAGCCATCTATAATGAGATCTGGTGTCCACTTGTGGGCCTGCTGGGATACATGCAGACAGAACACTGTCTACGTAATAAACACACAAATAAATAAATAGAAAGAAAAAACAAAGCAGACAAAAACCCACATATAAACAACTAATAAACTGAAAATGTTCACTTACATTAATCAGTAAAACCTATTAAAATTAGCAAAAATCTAAAACAAATTGCTTCCATTATGTTGGTTTTCAATAATTTGTACAGTATACATGTGTGTTCAGCAACATATATCAAGTAACTAAAAAAAAATCTCAGACACTTTGACTGGTTTAATCTTACCTTTATTAATCTAACCTTGATAAAAACCCTAAAATATAGAACCTGAGTTCAGTACCCAGCACCTCTTCTATCTAGTGAGTTAGAGGCCAGCCTGAGCCACAGGAGACTGTCTAATCCTGTCCCCAACACAGATGACAAAAAAAAGTTTAAATGTTATGTTTATCTTACCCAACAAAAACTTTCAGCAGATATGTAAAATTCTGATTTGAAATCAGACTTTACCACTAATGCATTTATTCAGTTTTTAATATGTTTTTTAATATGTGAAACAATATAACTTTCAGAAACTTAAAAACAGTATTAAGTTTTTAGCTGTCTAAAACAACATTCTGTAAAGCTGCAACCCTGTGTATTGTTTATTTTTATTGTATGTGTTTAAATGTTTAGCCTGCATGTATGTAGTGCACCACAAGTATACAGTGCCCTTAGAGGCCAGAAAAGGGCATCTGATCTGCTGGAGCTAAAGTTATAGGCAGTTGTGAGCCGCCATGTGGGAGCTGGGAACTGAACCCAGGTCCTCTCCAGGAGCAGCCAGTGCTCTTAATTGCCGAGACGTCTCTCCATGTAAACTGTATCTAGTTTTATTATGTGTTGTGCTTATATATATTGGGGAGAGTGCATGTCCACACGTGTATGGAGGTGGACATCATGCCAGCTTTTCTGTGGGCTCTGGGGACTGAACCCAGGACCTGACATCTGAGCAGCAAGCCATCTCCCCAGCCCTCCCGAAACTTTCAACACAGGGATACTACAACATCTGTCCTCAGGGGTCAAGAAATCACAATCACACCTCATCTAAACAAAGCCTTAAAAGTGAAGTGTCCCTTACACATAAGGAAAGAAAAAGGAACCAGAAGTAAAGCCAGCAATAATTCTGTTGTTTGTGCAAATTTGGGGTAACCAGCTATGGGAACAAACGTCACCATGCAAATGCAAGTCAGAGGGCGACATCCTACAAGCCAAGCAGAACCATGACTAAACTGTCCCCACAGCTCTTTGAAAGAAGGGTTTTGCTGACCTTGCAGACTTCTGATGATAAAGCATTCAGCAAGTTAAACAATGGTAATTTGAAATAATTTTCTGATCATAAAAAGTAAGAAACAAAGCAAGAAAAATCCACTCAAAGCCAAATTCCATATCTAGTTTCCTTAGTTACTTTGAGAATCTCACTTACCCTTCGGGTGTTTTCAAGGATCTTGGGGTCAGGTTTTCCGTAGTTAGGGGGATTGGCATATGGATCATATCCCAGTTTAGCAAGCATAGGTGCAATGACTGCCATGTCTTGTAGAACATCTGGGGGTATCTTCCCAACCCACTTTGACAGGGCTCCCACGTTGACAGGCTTGATGACTTGGTCTGTTGATCTTTCCACTCTGAAAAAAAACCATGAACAATTACTTACCAAACATCTAAACAAAACAAAAACACGGTGGCATCCACCTAGAATTTCAGCACTTCAAAAGCAGAGGCAGGAGGATCAGGAGTTCCAGATTATCCCAGTGTCTAAAAGCAAGTCAGAGGTCAGCCTGACTCCATGGGACACTCATCTCAAAAAGAGAAAAGAGTTAAACAATTGTAAATTCTATTTGATAGCTTTAAATTCTTTGTCAGAGCTGCTGAGATGGCTCAGTGGGTTTAAAAGCACTTAACATTGAAGACAACTGTCTCTTGAAACTTGTCTTCTGACTCATAAAGTGTGTCAATAGTCTCTCTCTCCCTGCTGAGCCAAACAATGTGCCCATGTACACTCACTCACATACACACTCTCTCTAACACACACACACACACACACACACATAATAAACTTGGAAGAGAATGGGCAGCAGACAAGTGTCTCCTTCAGACATGTGGTCTTGGCGTGTACTAGGGATGTCACTTACCATTCTGGCACTCTCCGTCTACCTGGAACCTTAAAACACAGTATTTGACACACTGGTGTGATTCAAAACCCACAGCCCAGCCAGGCGGTGGTGGCGCACTCCTTTAATCCCAGCACTCGGGAGGCAGAGGCAGGCAGATCTCTGTGAGTTGAAGGCCAGCCTGGTCTACAAGAGCTAGTTCCAGGACAGGCTCCAAAGTCACAGAGAAACCTTGTCTCGAAAACAAACAAAGAAACAAACAAAACCTAACCAATGTGAAGCAGTCAGCACCCCGTCGGTCATGAAAGAACAGCCTCTGCTCAGCACCCACTAATAAAGCTGTTCATCTCAAGAAACACCACAGTCAGGCTGTCTGTCAAGCCGCAGCTGAATCACAGTGTGCAGCCACTACCACCAGAGCTCAAGTCCTCCATACTGAAGCATCCGTGTTGGAGTGGACATGCAAAGATGAAGAACAGAAGTCAATAAGCCAAAGCCAGATGATCACAGGGAAATACACCATGAAATGCCACCAGTAGCCATATTTTTAAAGACTAATATTAGAAAATGTTCAGGTTTTGTCTTTGTGAAAGATGGTTTTAAAATGCGTAGGACCAGGAAGATAGCTAAACCAGTAAAAGGGCATCTGTCACCAAACCTGATGACTTGCGCTGTATCCCCAGAACCTACTAATTTCTACAAGTTGTCCTCTGAGTTCCATATATACACACGGTGTCATGTGTATATACACACACGCACACATAAATAAATACATGTAATTTTAAGAATTCTAACATACTTTTGGGGGTTTTTTGTTTGTTTTTGCTTTGCTTTTCGAGACAGGGTTTCTCTGTGTATCTTTGGAGCCTGTCTTGGAACTATCTCTTGTAGACCAAGTTGGCCACCTGCCTCTGCCTCCTGAGTGCTGGGATTAAAGGCATGCACTACCACTGCCCAGATCAAAATACTTTTAAATGTATCTACAACAGAAATTCAGGTGCTATGGGACTGGAGACAAGGCTCAGTAGCTAAGAGCACTTGCTGCTCTGAAAGAGGACCAGAGTTCAGGTCCTAGCACCCACTTTGGGTGGCTCACGACTGCCTGTCACTCCAGCTCCAGATGATCTAACATCCTCTTCTAGCCTGGGTGTGCACCCACAGAGCACATGGGTGTACACAAAGACACACACACATGCATAGATAAAATCTTTTTAAAAGCGTGTTATATTGGAGGCTGGAATGATGGCTCGGTAGTTAAGAGCATTTGTTCTTGCAAAGGAGCAAGATTCATCTCCCAGTGCCCACATGGCAACACACAACTATTTGTAACTCCAGTTCCAGGTGACACCGTATTCTGACCTCCACAGGCACCTGGCGCGCAGATGACGAACACACATACATGCAGGCAAAGCTCATATACATAAGGCAAAATTTATAAACCTGAAAATCAACATGTGCTACACACAGATGATAACATAATTGCTTACACATGTGGGCATGTGCACACAAACAGTCATGAACAAAGGCTAACAAACAGAGCAGTGGGATATTAAAATTTTATAACTAACATATGAAAGAGAAATAGAAATTAGACTATAAAATGATACAAGATAGCGCAAACTGATAAATCTAGGCACCCAAGACAAGAGCTGCTAACATCACAAAAGAAAGAGAGCCGCACACTCATGAACAGCATTGCCGACTCAGACTGAGGGCCTGCCGGAGCCTCTAGATTCAGCTGCCAACTGGTACAGGGCATAGAACTGAGAACAATGTGTGGGGCAATCAGCATGCCACAAATAACATTTCAGACGAGTATGCCCGTATCCTTCAAAAATAAAGTATATGGTTAAAAAGAATAGCTGGCGAGATGGCTCTAAGGTTAATACTGCGTGCTGCTCTTGCCGAAGAGCCACAACAGGTAACAGGTGGCTCTAGGGCAGTGTTCAACCTTCCTAACACTGTGATCCTTTAATACAGTTCCTCGTGTTGTGGTGACCCCAAACATAAATTATTTTCATTACTACTTCATAACTGTAAATTTGCTACGACTATGAATCTTTTTTCAGATCTATTTATTTTTATGTATATGAGTGCTCTATCTACAGTTATCCCTGCAGGCCAGAAGAGGACATCAGATCTCACTACAGATGGCCGTGATCCACAATGCAGTTGCTTGGAATTGAACTCAGGACCTCTGGAAGAACAGCCATTGCTCTTAAACGCTGAGCCATCTCTCCAGCCTGTTGTGAATCTTAACATAAATATCTGTTTTCTGGTCATCTTAGGCAACTCCCATGAAAGGGCCATTTGACCCCTAAGTGGCCGAGACCCACAGGCTGAGAAACTCTGCTCAACCCTTCTTGGTCTCCACAGGCCCACATAGACATGGCACACACACAGACATAGAAAAATATAAAAATAAAAATACCCTGCACTCAGAAAGTGTGGATCTCCATTAAGTTTGAGGCTGGCTAGGTCTAGTGCCAGGTCAGCCAAGGCTACACAGTGTGCTTCTCTCAACAAATAAAACCTTCAGTGTGTGTCAGACAGCTCAGCAGTTAGGAGTGCTGCCTACCCTTGTGGTTCAGTTCCCAGCACTCACACCAAGCAGCTCACAAATGCCTGGATGCCCAGTTCCAGGGCACCCAATGCCCTCTTCTGGCCTCCAAGGGGTCCCAGCACACATACGACATACATTCACCAAGACATAAACACGGACATATAAAATAGAGCCATAAAATAAAAAATTTTAAAAATTTAAACGTGTGGTAAAGAAAGGAATGGAGCACGTGGGAACTTGCAGACAAAGGTAATGAAGACATGTCAGATTGTTACCGTTTTCTTTCTGAGACATGCGTCACATGCAGCCAGGCAGATCACAACTCCTGTTTTCATCACGGCTTTCTCTTCTTCATCAAACCCTCTAACTCATGGTTTCTCACTTCATATACAGCCTCTATCTTGCTTTGTTTTCTGTCTGCTTCATCACTTATCCCGCACATCTCCACTCAGATGTCACAGGCTTTTCCTGACGTTCCTCCAGCCGTTTCCCACAAATAGCCATCTCTGCCTTATTGCCTGCCATCCAGTGTTTATTACCACCTCACGAAACACACCTTATCTATCGGACGGCTTCTCCGTGGGAAGCTTTGCTTTGTATGTCTCTGTCACCCATCGTGGGGAGCACTACACAGCATGGAATAGGATGGGCAATAAAAACGCAGAAAACAAAAGTGTTACATTTAAAGTTTATTGCTTCCTTCCTTAACACAAATTTTAACCAAGAAAGCTCAGAACTGAATGATATAATCAGGTGAGTTTTTCTTCTTTAATTAAATTAATTAATTTAATTAATTCCTTAATTTCTTAAATTATGTTGACAGTTGCTAAATAAAAGTTATTTGGTCATGATATCTTAACAGTATTTTTTTAATGAATAAATAAATATTTATTTATTTATTATGTATACAATATTCTGTCTGTGTGTATGTCTGTAGGCCAGAAGAGGGCACCAGACCTCATTACAGATGGCTGTGAGCCACCATGTGGTTGCCAGGAATTGAACTCAGGACCTTTGGAAGAGCAGGCAGTGCTCTTAACCACTGAGCCATCTCTCCAGCCCCCTTAACAGTCTTTGATACACAGTTGAATTCCTTTCATTGCTATTGTTTATGGTTTGAGCATCTGGCAGATATTAAAAAAATTATCTGAAGTTTCCTTCCCACAATTTCCACTGAGAATTGTGATTAAATAAAGGTTTCATAAAATACAATTTTTAGCCGGGCAGTGGTGGCGCACGCCTTTAATCCCAGCACTCGGGAGGCAGAGGCAGGCAGATCTTTGTGAGTTTGAGACCAGCATGGTCTATAAGAGCTAGTTCCAGCGCAGGCTCCAAAGCCACAGAGAAACCCTGTCTCAAAAAACCAAAAAATAAATAAATAAATAAATAAATAAATAATAAAACTAAATAAATAAAATACAATTTTTTAAAGATTTAAAAATTTTTCTTAAGTGCTTGCTTCGACAGCACATACACTAAAATTGGAACGATACAGAGAAGATTAGCATGGTTCCTGCACAAGGATAACACGCAAATTCGTGAAGCATTCCATATTAAAAAAAATTTTTTTTCTTAAAGCTGGGTAGTGGTGGCACATGCCTTTAGTCCCAGCACTTGGGAGGCAGAGGCAGGCAGATCTCCAAGTCTGAGGCCAGCCTGGTCCACAAAATGAATTCCAGGACAGCCAGGACTTATCAGAGAAATTGTCTCAAAAAAAAATAAAGAAAAAAATTAATTATTATTTGTATGGGTGCTTTCCTGCACGCATGTCTGTGCCTCGCATGTGTGGTCATTACACAAGTCAGAGGAGGGCACTGGATCCTCAGGAACTGAAGTTTAGGGGTAGCAGTCAAAGCCAGGTCCCCTGGGAGAGCAGTAAGTGTTCTTAACTGCCCTTTGGTCCTTGAGGATGAATGCCTCACTAGCTCTCTCTCACTGGGAGCACGACAGCCAGGACGCAGTCTCCTCATTGCCCAGTCAGGTGCCAGAAGCCTAAAAGGTTTCTGGAGAGCTGCTGGTCTATTCCACCATGGAAACATGGAAACCATCTAAGGAGTCAGCAGCGACCAAAGGGCAAAGCCACCCAGGAACAGGAGGGAAGCCAAGCAAACGTGTCTCCCCACTCCCTGTACCTGGGCTCCCACCAGAAGGTGCTGCCTACAGTGGGGTGGGTCTTCCCACATCAATCAGGACCAACAGGACACTTCCTCAGGAAAGGTTCCCTACTCAGGAGAGTCCAACTTGTGGAAAGCTGACATTAAAACAACACACAATGCATCCCTTGCAACTGGAATTACAGGTGGTTGCGAATTGCCTTGACATGGGTGCTGGGAGTCAAACTCGGGTCCTCTGCCAAAGCAGTACTCCCTAATAATTATGGAGTCATTTTTCCACCCCCTTCCCTGATTTTTCTTTGCTTTTGAGATAAGGTCCTAAGTAGCCCCATTAGTGTCTGTCCTGGGTAGTTTTATGTTAACTTGATACAAACTAAAGTCATTTGAGAGGTGAGAAACTTAATTAAGAAAATGCCTCCATAAAATCGATTGTGGGGCACCTTCTTAATTAGTGATTGATGGGGAAGGCCCAGCCAATTGTGGGTGATGCCAGCCCTGGGCTGTTGGTCCTGGGTTCTGTAAGAAAGCAGGCTGTGCAAACCATGAGGAGCAAGACCATAAACAGACTCCTCCATGGATTCTGCATCCTGGAGGCTCCTGCCTCCAGGTTCCTGTCCTGACTTCCTTTGGTGCTGAACAGCAATGTGAGGGTGTAAGTCAAATAAACCCTTTCTCCCCAACTTGCTTTTGGTCAGGCTGACTCATCACAGCCAACAGCCACCCTGACTAAGACAGCCTCCAACTCTCCATACGTCAAACCCTGGCTAGCCTTTAACTCCTGATCCTCCTAGCTCTAGCTCGTGTGCTGGGATTACAGGTGTCAGCTACAATTATTCCCTCTCTCATGACCTAACATGACTTATGTAACATTAGACGATCTGTTCTCTAATGGTTGGAAATAATCTAGTTATGATCACCTTAAATATGACATCTCTTCACCACCTTTAATTACTCTGATGCGAATCTATCTGTTTAAATTCAATATCCATCCTATAAAACCAGTGATTGTCTCTAGAATGAAATCAACAAAAATGCATCTTCATGACTGCTTTAAATATTTTATATCTGATTATTTGTCCTCATCTATTGAATAGAAGAAACTGGGGAAATCTGCTTCTATTCTTCAGAAACAAAGGGCATGTCTCAGTTTACAGGAACAGTCAACGCAAGAATAACAGCCTCCCTTGGTCTACTCTTCAGCTCCCCCACACAGGGGCCGTGCCTCAGCCTTTATTCTTCGGTGTGGAGGAGACAAAGCAGCCGCTGCAGTTCGTCCCTGGTCGTCTTATTTTCTCTGTGTAGCAACATCTTGGTGTGTGGCCAGCCAGCCCTGCATTCTTTGCAAACATCAAATCTGATTTCATTTTTTTTTTTTAACGACCTAATGTGGTTGTAAAAACACTGTTTCTCAAATGTTCCCTCACTAGCACATTCTGCTTTGGCCCTCCAGCATGAAGTGACAGTCACTTTGGTTAAATGCTGCTTACAATTCTGCAGAGCCTGTTCTGGACTTCAGGAGTAAAACAAAGGGCCAGTACTAAAATGCCCACTAAAATCCAGCATGTGAACTGTCTTGATTTGCTTTCTTTTGCTATGATAAGATACTGTGACCAAAAGTAACCTGGGGAGGAGAGGATTTATTTGACTTACACATCCCAATCACAGTCCATCCTTGAGGGCAGTCAGAGCAGGAACTAAAACAGGGCAGGGACCTGGAGGAGGCGTGAACTGAAGCAGAGACCACGGGAGGCAACTGCTCTCTCCGTGGCTTGCTCAGCCTGCTTTCTTACAGAACCAGGGACCGCTTGCACAGGGGTGGTACTGCCCACAACAATTATTAGTCCCACAAATGCCTTCTCTTTATTTTTTAGACTTACTCATTTTATTCTCTGTGTCACTGTTTTGCCTGAGTGCATGTATGTGCACCACATGTGTTGCATGCTGTGGAAATCAGAAGGTGTTAGATCCCCTGGAACTGGAGCCGCAGATGGTTATAAAGCACTGTGTGGGGCCTGGGGACTGAATTGGGATCCTCTACAAGTGCAGTAAACGCTCTTGACTGTTTAGCCATTTCTACAGAGCCCCTAGGAGGCATTTTCTCAACTGAAGTTCCCCTTTCTAAAATGACCCTGGCTTGGGTTTAAACAGACAAAAACAAAACAAAACAAAACCCCCCAACTAGGCAGGAAGGGAAACCAACAGACTCATAATTGAATTTAGGTTGATGTTTTTGGTTTTTTGTTTGTATTTTGTTTGTTTGTTGTTGTTTGAGACAGGGTTATATAAACCTGGCAGTCCTGGGACTCACTATCACCAGACCAAGCTGACCTTGAAATTACAGAGATCTACCTGCTTCTGGCTTGTTTTTAATTTATAAATAAATAAATAAATAAATAAATAAATAAATAATTCAGAGCCTGGAAGCTGGCTCCATCCATGAAGCGTTTGCCTTGCAAGTGTGGAGTGAGCCTGATCCTCAGAAGCTGCACCTGCTTCCAATCCTAGAGCTGCAGCAGGGAGACAGGCAGATCCCCTAGGGCTCAGAAACCACAGTGGGCTGCACTTGAGAAACAACACTCACAGCGACGTCTCCACAGGCACACATGCACATGGGCATGGGCATCAGCACATAGGTGTACCTCACATAAATGAACACACACGCACTCCAGTTTGCTCTAGTTGTTGCTTACAGTATAATTGTTTTCAGAATGAACTCTACAAAGTCTGCATTTCTTTTTTGTTGTGCGGCACTGAAGTCCGTGTTTGTCAAACTGGTGGGTAGCCAACAACCAGACAGAGTTTCTTTTTGTTTGTTCAAGACAGGGTTTCTCTGTGCAGCTCAGGCAGTCCTGGAAAACAGTCTGTAGACCAGGCTGGCCTTGAACTCAGATCTGCCTCCTGAGTGCTGAGATTGAAGACTTGTTCCACCACTGTTCGACTAGATAAAGTTCTTTATATGCCTAAACCCACAAGAGCTCTATGTGTGTTTGGGGCACAGCATTCAGACAGCTATTTTCTAACTTTGCCCTTGCCTTTGCTTTCTGTTTCCGTGGAGACCAGCCAGAAGTCCTCTCCAGACACGCACGCATGTCCAGGACCTTGGCCATCTGTGCTGGCAGAAACACGTCAGAGTCCTTGTACATATTCAGGGTTCTGGAGTTTGTCCACACTGTTATCTACTGCCTCAGGCAGCATGCCAAAACCCCGAAATGTTTCTGGTAGAAGCAGGCCTCCATATTCTCAGCAGCTTCAGGGGTGAACCAGTTCTGGATCAAAAGGAATAGAGAGACCCTTTCAAAGAACTACCAAAAAAGCAAACAGGTACCAATTCAGGCTGTCCAATCAGCCCAGCTGATAGAATGACGATCAGGGCTGGGGTAAATAAAAATCAAAACAAAGAAAAACAACAAAAAAACGTTAAGTATCACCCTTCCTATGAAATTCAGATATTTTATGAATAAGTACTCCCCAAGATGTTTTTAATAGATGTTCATTTTACATGTATGAGCGTTGCCTGCATGTATGCCTGTGCATTGCAGTCATGCACTGTTGCTGCAGCCAGAAGAGTGTCGGACCCTCTGTAGCCAGAGGGGCAGTTATCAGAGGCTTGGAGAGCTGGGGCCCGAACCCAAGACTCCTCTGCAAGAGCAACACGGGCTCGGACCTGCTGAGCCATCTCTCCAGCCCTAGATGTTTTGAGCTTTTGCATACTTTCTAGATTTCTAAAAAACTTGATTCTTACAGGTTTGATTATTTTCCTGTAGGTTGTGTACGTGTGTGTTTCTCATATGGAAGAAGAAAATCCCAGTTCTTTCCTGCCTCATCTTTTTTCTGGTCTCACCCTAAAACAGCAAAATATTTTGCTTTTAATTATTACTTGTTTGTTTTGCATGTGAGCGTGTGTGTGTGTGTGTGTGTGTGTGTATGTACACGTGTATGTGTGTTGCACATATGAAGATCAGAGGACAACTTGTAAGGAATCAGTTTTCTTCTACCACCAGTTGGGTCCTGGGATCAGACGGAAACTCGGGTCATCAGTCTTGACCGCAAGACTGACTTTTAGCCAGAATAATCTCACCTGCCCAGGAAACATTTTCAAAATCCGTTTTTATCATACGCATTTTTAGAGGTGACCATGCGATGAAGAGTACGGAGGCAAGAGGACCTGGAAGAATGGGCTCTCTCCTCCCACCGCATGGGTACAGAAAGCACCCTTATCTGCTGATAGCTCACAGGTCCCCAGAAAACATATGATTGATTTATTTTTATTTTATGCATATGAATGTTTTGCCTGCATGTATGTATGTGCACCATGTGTGTGACTGATATGTACAGAGGCCAGAAGAGGGCTTTGGATCCCCCTGGAATTGGAATTACATATTGCTGTAAGCCATCATGAGAGTCAGTAAGAACAGCTAGTGCTCTTAACCGATGGGCCATCTTCCCAGCCTCATCTCAGCCCATCCCTCCAGTCCCCAGAAAAACATTTAAAACCATTGAAGATGCCTCTTTCCTCAATTCCTATTAAATCAACTTAGTGCGAATTTACAATGTAGTGAACCTATGATAAAGCGACCAAGAAAAGTCTGCACTCAATGTGATAAATGACACTGGACTTCCAGTGAAACGGCAGTGACCATGACACTGGCATGGAGTCCAGAAGCCATTATCACACAAGCAGCCAAGATGGCTGAGACACGGCTGTTGAGAGAACAAAGCCTCTACACGTTAGGAGTACACACTGAAAAGTAACACAATCACCATTACAGAGACAGAGCAGAAAAGTGTGCACTCAGAACAGCAGAGCTGCAACTATGGCAACCAGAACACATTAACACATGACAGCAAGATGAGATGAGGTGGTGGCACGTTTCTGAAAGTCTAACAGTCCAGAAATATAAGTAGGAGGTCAGAAATTCAAGGCCACGCTTGACTATTGTGATGGCTATTTCTGGTTGTCAACGTGACTACATATGGAGTGAACTACAATACAGAAATGGAGGCACACCTGTGAGAGACCTTTCTCTTGGTTTGAAATGGGTAAATCCAATTCTAGTCTGGACCTCTGAGGCAGGAAGACACACACCTTTGATCCTGAGGTGGGAAGATTCGTGATGTGGGATGCCCTTCTTTATGCTGTGAATGCCATTGGTTAATAAAGGAGCTGATTTGGCCAATGGCCAGGGAAAATAGAGCCAGGCAGGAAATCCAAGCAGAGAGACAGGAAGAAAGAAGGCAGAAGTGAGAGAGACGCCAGCCAGCAGCTGCCAGGGAAGCAAGACGTGAGGTAACAAAGCAACAAGTCTCGTGGTAAAATACAGAATAATAGAAATGGATTAATTTAAATTGTAAGAGTTGGTTAATAATAAGTCTGAGCTAACAGGCCAAACAGTTTTAAGTTTTAAGTTAAGTAATTAGTATTAAGCCTCAGAGTGGTTATTC
>JAQHUG010000280.1:2584780-2596096 GCA_028555095.1 Dicrostonyx torquatus | reverse complement strand
ACATGTCCCACCATGAAGGCTGGGTCAGCAGACACTTAAAAAAACGGAACAGAAAGTTCAACAAAAGGCAAGTGGCTGGAGCTTTGAGAACAGAGACAGAGGGATTCTGGGGCTGTGATAACGGGAAAAAAACATGCAAAACAATGCATAGGGAATTCTGTCCAGCCCTTCTATGGCAACAGAAGAGAGCCTGCTCCCACCCAGCAGGTGGGAAACTCTACCCAGTAAACAGTACTCAGGAAGGCCTTATTCATGGAAAGCATAAAGCAGCGCTTTGGCTCACCAAATAAACCACAGACACAAACTTCTAAACACTCAATCTGGTCAGTAATTTAAATGAACTCCAGAACAAAGCTCAATACTTTTAGAGTATTTATAGAAAGTACAAAAATATCCAAGGCCCAAAATAGTAATATTCACAATGTCTGGCGCACAAATAAGCAGAAAAACATAATGAGTAATGAGAAAAATAATCAAAGCAAACATAAATAAACTGAGGGTTATGAAACACATTTAAAGCTATTCTATAGATAGTTACCCAAGCATTGACATGAACAATAAAAAAAAACCTCAAATAAAATCTTGATAGGTTTTGGGGGCTCTTGTTTTGTTTGAGGAAGGATCTCAACTAAGCAGGGTATCAACTGGCTTGCCTGGAAATCACTATATAGATCATGCTGGTCTCAAACTCTGTCTCCTGAGCTCTGAGATTCAAGATATATGCCACCATACCCACCATCTACTCAAAATTAGAAAAATAAGCATCATGTACTGTTTTAATTAGTAGAGGAGTCTGCTGCAGAAGAAGAGATGGATGAGGGGCTGGAGAGTTGTCAAAGAGCTGAAGTGCCTGCTGCTCTTGGGAAGGACCTAAGCTTGGCCAACAGCGCCCATGTCCAGCAGTTCACAACCTGATAGCCTCTTCTGGTCTCTACTGGCATTGCACTCATGCAGCACACAAATAAAATAAATCTGTTTTTAAAAGATGAATGAGCTTTCAGAATGAAATAGTAAGATCACCGACAAACACGTGCACACGAGAGCGCACACAGTCTGGGGTTAGCCCAGCTGGTTTTGGTCCTGCTCTGGTCCAGTATTTCCTCACTATGCCCCTTCCCTACATTGTGCAGCAGTAATGTATATTCTGTACCACTGTATACTACAAGTATGTGATCTGCTTTTCTATATTAATTTTATAGGGGAATATATAGGAATAAAAGTGAAATTGACTCTCCTCAATTTTTTAAAAATTTATTTGTATTTTATGTACAATGGTGTTTTGCCTGTATGTTTGTCTATGTGAGGGTGTCAGATTCCTCGGAACTCAGACAATCATGAGCTGCCACGTAGGTACTGGGACTTGAACTGGGGTCCTCTGGAACAGCAGTCAGTGCTCTTAACCGCTGAGCCATCTCTCCAGCCCCTACTCTACTGAATGTAACAGCAACTTCTATTCGCATGACCTCACTGTAGGAATAAAAGTCACCAACAGGTTATCAGTGCCAGGACAGCTAGTTCAGGAGAAAGAAAGCAGATACTGACATCTCACCAAATGTTAAAATCACTGTTGTATGCATACTGAACTAACAATCTTCTTATATGAACAAGGTGCTCAAATTTTGAAGATTGTCTAGTCTTTTGTAAAAACACAATGTATCCTTCACATACCCAAGAAGCAAGGAATGTGGTTCAGTCCTTTGGAAAAATACAAGAGCCTACCAGGGGCAAGCTCTGGAGTCTAACTCTGGCCTTGATCTTTCTGTGGTTTATCAACCTCCTACCTGCAGGAGATAATGATGTCCTTATCCATCCCTGTGACATTTTCTAAATTCAGCTCGGTGATGTGACTCAGTACAGGGTTTGCCCAGCATCCTTTTCCCCAGCACTGCATGACCTGGGCCTGGTGGGTACACCTGTAATCCCAGATGGTAGAGGCTGGAGGACCAGAAATTCAAAGTCATTCTTAGCTAACAAGTGAGTCTGAAGCTAGGAAAAAAGAAGAAAAAGAAAGGAAGGAAGGAAGGAAGGAAGAAAGGAAGAAGAAAAAGAAAAGAGAGGCGAGGAAAAACATAAATGCCTTAAACTCACTTAGTAGATGATACAAGCTACAAAACAGCCAATTATTCTTACTTGCAAAAACACCTAGGAACCAGCCAGAAGCCAGTGAATGTGAATGATGGCCACTGCATCCTGCAGTCGGTGAGAAGAGCTTTTCTCTGCGTGGAGCTTGGGTTTGGACTGATCACACAAATCACTCCATACGAATAAATGGTGTGCATGAAAATGGGAGGATAGAAAAGAAACCTCACCAATGGAAAACACACACTGCGTCTATCTTTTCTCTTTTTCCCTGAGACAGGGTCCCTGTGTCCCGGGGGGTGGCCTGAGTGAGGGCACACCTCTACATCTTCATCACTTGAATACAGGGGTCAAAAAGAAGAAGAAACACTGCATGTACTCACTTCGACAGAGACACGCCCCCAGCCTTCCCGATCATTTCCTCATGGTGCAAAACCGAATGGTTCCATGGAATATGGAGGAACTTCAAGAGCGTTCTCATCCACCGCTCGGGGTGTAAGACAAGCTGTTCATAGTGAACCAACATGCACTTTTTATAACCAACCTCCACACACTGGTTGTACATGGTTTCTATGGCCCGATTCCACTTGGTCAAACAGTCCCTGTAGCTGTTCAGGTCAAATCCAGCTATGGTAACTTTTCGAGAAATCATCGAATGTACTGATGCCCGGCCATCTCGGACCATCAGGAGAAATTTGGCATTGGGAAATAACCTAGCAAGGTAAGCCAAGGATTTCAGGGCAAAAGGATCTTTGTTACATAAATAAGGTGCTGGCTCTCCATGTTTAACAATGACCTCCAGGAGGAAAGCTTGCATGGCAGAATCCAGCACTTCATCAGTGACACCAGCCTCGTCCAGGCGGATCTTCTCTTTGCTGGACCGGGACCACATCTGCTTCAGGGCAAGGATCCGAGGGATGACCCGGGTTTCCTCTCCACAGCGAATGTCAGGGTGTGCATCCAGCATGGCCCTCATGAGCGTCGTTCCACTCCGGGGCACACCTCCAATAAATATCAAAGGCATATCTTTGTGATAGGTGAGTGTTTTGTTGGCTCTGATGTCCAGGACAGTTCGCACAGTCGTCTTGGGTTTCTCAAGTCTAGCTGGTTGGCTGCGTTCCTCTATTCGGTGATGGCACTCCATGGCATGTTGGCCCAAGTAAAACACTGTCACAGAACTAATCACCAGACATGCCAAAAGTAAGTTCTGCTTCAGCTTTCCCACCATCTTGATGTGGTCTTCTTTTTAAACATATATTTTACTCAAAATTATTTTTGTCAAGAAATGTTCAGGCCATGGAGATTCTACTTCAGAAAGATGGTCAGCATCTGGTAGAAAAACAAAGATTACATTATGATTGTTTACGAACCAGTCAGCAATGGCTCTAGCCAGAAAGCAGCAGAAGCAATCTGGACACTTTACTCTCCTAGGAACATAAGATCCACAGATGTAAGCAAAAGTGAGCCAGTGAGGCACAGTGGTGCAGCTCTGTAGCCCGGCTGCTCAGGAGGCTGAGACAAGCAGACTGTATTAGGCCAGTCTACATTCGAGGACAGCGTGGGCAACTTCCTAAGTCTGTCTCAAAATAAAAGGATGCTAGGAATACAGCTTAATGGCAGAGTGCTTGCCTATCATGAAGACCCTCTAGAAGGGAGCCCCATCCCCTCAAACAAAAAATGCTTATGATTAGAAACAGCTTTTTTTTAATTTAACAAACATGAAGCTATGCACGTGGCTCACAACAGAAAAACAAAACCATTTTTAACAACAAATTTAGCAAATATTTAATACATTCTAACATGTATTAAATGTTGAGAGTCCAATCTAATGTTGATCACTTGTATTCAAATTGCTTTACACACACACAAATCAATCTTCTAGCTGTTCCATCCTCCCTACCCCCAGAGAGTGTGAGTGTGAGTGTGTGAGTGAGTGTGTGTGTGTGTGTGTGTCCGTGTTCTCTAAACATACACTACTGGCTCTGTTTTCCAGCAGGAGGCTAACTAAAACAGTAAGAAAAAATCTATGGGGAGAAATGATTGGATATACTAGAGAAAAAATACATTCTAGACTGGGGAGATGGCTGAGCCATCTTGCTGCTCTTGCAGAGGACATGAGTCCAATTCCCAGAACCCACATGGTGGCTAATAATCATCTATAACTTTAGGGGATCTGATGGCCTCTCCCGGCTTCCATGGATACCAATCACATGTGTTACATACATACAGACAGACAGACACACACACACACACACATGTAGACAAAATACCCACACACATAAAATAAAAATAAAAAAATGTTAGAAAAAGAGGAGGAGGAGAACACATTCTGAGAGTCAGGTCGTCCAGCTCTGGCCGAGTGACAATGCAGCCAATCCCTGCCCCCATCCCCCCACCTCCCCACCCCGGCCAATTATAGCTTGATTAACAACTGGGCCTTTCAGTGCTCTGGAATCAAAGGACTGAAAGAACCTAAGAACACTATAAAAGCGGGTCAGAACAGCGAGTCTGTAACTCCGCCATCCCCCAGCTCAGTAGGTAACATGGGCAGCAGGTCAGCGAGCAGCTGGCACTGGCAGCTTTTGCTCTTAAGTGGAGCGGAGCTTGCTAATTTGAGGTGGTGAACAAGACACACGCCCAAGCGCACTGTCAAGCTGAACAAGAAGGTGAGGCACTCGGGCACAAGTACACAGTGTATCTATGTGGACAAGCTTACAGGGAGAGCAGTCAACTGCCAACAGGCAGCGTGGACTTTGTCCAGCAGATGAAAACATCCTGACTGTTGTGTTGTCACGGCTGCACAACCACAAATCTAATACAATCACGGAACTGAGCTCCAACAACTGGTGAGTGACACACACATCACACCTCAACACAGCTGTTTCCTAAAACATGAATACATAACTAAAAAATAGTTTGGTGGTCTCAGTGAGCTCTACCAACCAAGATCTGGTTTTTGTTTATTCATATATTCATCCATTTGGTGTAGTGGAGTGCCTAGTATTCTGTCAGGCATTGCACAGAACTTCAATCAAGAACCCTGAAAAATACGCTGAGATTAAAAGAAAGACTGACTTAATTTTTTAAAAAAAAAAGACTACAAATAAAAAGCATTAATTAAGATAACTGGTAGCAATACAGCATTAAAACGTCTTAATACAAAATATTAGCTATTATATGGAAGGCACTCTTAAGATGTTATCCCAGGGTTTAATTTAAAAGGGAGTATACGGGAAGGGGGAAAAAATGGCAAGAAGACCAAGAAACAGAAAACAGAGTAAGAATCAACCCTGGAACAGCAACGTTCTGGTTGATGAAATTACATCTATATTATAAGGATGATGGGGACCTTCCCAAACTATAGAGCTCAGGGTCTGCTTCACCCAAATGACAACAGGCCCAAGGATGACACACAGCATGACAATTTTAAACATACAGGAAATAACTCAGCAGGACATCAAAAAAAGAGAATATAAGAAAGAGGCTGGAGAGATGGTTCAGTGGTTAAGAGCATTGGCTGCTCTTCCAGAGGACCTGAGTTCAATTCCCAGCACCTGCATGGCAGCTCACAGCTGTCTGTAACTCGAGTAGATTTGAGTCCCTCACAAAGACATGCATGTCAAACACCAATGCACATTAAACAAACAAAAAAAGAACCAAAGGGCCAAATAACCAGCTGGTGCCAGATGTCTCAACTCAATGTTTGTCCTCGTGTGTGCATGCATACGTGTGTGTGTGTGTGTGTGTGTGTGTGTGTTTGATGTATATGAGTGTGTGTCTGTATACAGAAGTCAGAGGTCAACCTTGGGTGTCATCCTCAGAAGCACCAGCCACCTCCTGAGACAGGGATTTCTTGGCCTGGAACTCACCCCTTTTCACACTGGCAAGTCAGTGAGCCCCGAGGCTCGACCTGTCTCTACCTTCCCAGCACTGGGATTACAAGCAAGCACTACCACACTTGGCGTTTTTTTACATGGGTTCTAGGGGGTCAAACTCACATCCTTGTGCTTGCTAGGCAAGTACATCACTAAAGCCTTCCCTCAAATCAGTCTTTCTTTAAAAAAATAAAAAAACATTATGTATACAGTGTTTTATTATATATACAGTATTCTATCCTCAATGCATGCCTGCAGGCCAGAAGAGGACATCAGATCTTATTGCAGATGGTTGTGAGCCACCATGTGGTGCTGGCAATTGAACTCAGGACCTCTGGAAGAACAGGCAGTGGTCTTAACCTCTGAGCCAGCTCTCCAGCCCCAAGTCTTTCTTCCAAAGTGGTTAAGATTTGAAGAGCAAGTAGGACTGAGGGCACGCTGAGCACAAGAGCCCATCTGAGAAGGTGTTCGAGCACTGTCAAGGAGAAAGGCAGGGAACAGGGGGGAGGTGAAGAGACGGGGCCAGGCTGGACTCCAAACCTTGATAACTGTGCAGCATCATTAAATGTGACTGATTATAAGCAAGAGGCACGTGATCAAACTTAGGTTCATAAGATTTCATTCTAGCCAAAACAACCTTGACAAAGAATAAAGTTCAAGTTTCAGAACTACAAGGCTATTGGAGTGATGCCGACCTAAAATGACTAAAAGAAAGAGAGACTGTCCAGAGCAATGAGTTCATTTGGAAATAGCAGGAGCCCATGACCCAGATTTCATGTGCTGTGACAGGGCATTCAAGGGGAACTGTTTAAAGACAGAGGGCTGGAGAGATATTTCAAGGAGCACAATGCTTGCCTGGAAAGCACCAGCACATTTCCACCCTCAGAATCCATGCTAAGGCACACACGTGTGCGTGTGCCTGTAACAGGTAAGCATCTGCCATGCAAGTCAGACAACTGGAATTCAATTCCTCCAACACACAGTCGGAGTAGAGAGATGACTGCCAGTGGTTTTTTTTACCTGCACATACACTTTTATATATATGCCTGTGCACACATGCACACACACTTGTGTGTAATCTCAGCAAAGGGAGGTGGAGACAGTTCTGGTCAGCCTGTGTAACCTGCTTGTCTAATAAAAGGTGGAGGGCACCAGAGGAATGACACTGGAGGTAGTCATCTGGCCTCCCAACACGTGTGTGCCCACATGTAGACTGGACACTGAAACCGGGAGAGTGCTTGCCTGGTATGCATGAAGAGCTGAGATCATCCCCAGCACCACATAAACCCAGCATGGTGGAACATGCCTGCAATCCCTGAACGTAGGAGGTGGAGGCACGAAGACCAGGAGTTAAAAGCCAGCCTTGCATATATACATGAGACCCTGTTTCACACAAACAAAAAGTCTCAAAACTGTGTAGAAAAAGGTCAGTTTTACTATATGTAAGTTTTCGTTCTTTTATTTTCTTTTGGTTTTTCAAGACAGGGTTTTGTTAAAGAAACCCTGGGATTTCAGGCATGTGTCACCACTGCCCAGCCTGATTCTTCTTTTTTTATTAGTGTATGTGTGTGTGTGTGTGTGTGTGTGCAGGTGCAGGTGCAGGTGCAAGTGGAGGTGCTGGAGGAGTCTAGATGAGGGTGCTGGATCCTCTGAAACTAGCGTTGCAGGAAGTTGTGAGATTTGCCTGACGTGGGTGCAAGAGCAGAATCCATGTTAGGCAAGAGCATAATTACTGAGCTGCCGCTCACGCTCCTGTTTTTTCTTTTTAATGAAGGGAAATTTGAGGGGAAGTGTGATAGTTTTCATGGAAAACAAGAAAGTGAATTAAGTCAGAAGGCCAAGGCCATAAATTTCCCAGTAACTACATAATGTTTCTGATCTAACAGTACTTAGTGGTATGGGTTCATTGGCAAGGAACAAAGTGAATGATAAATGTTACTGATATTGATGGAGAAATGATCCTAGGAAAAAGTTCTCACATCTATTTCACAAATTCTTCAATGAAATTTTCAAAATGATTGAAATCTGGACAAAGCACACTCAACTCAGTGAAGAAGAGCAGAGCTAATTTCCGGGCTCTGACAATGGCTGCTTTGTCTCTGGGTTCTCAGGAGTATCTTCCTAACGTGCTCCATTTCTTTCAGGGCTTTATGAGCGTGCTACAGGAAAGTAGAGAAGTAAAACTCTTCAGAATTATTCTGAACGAGCAAGGCTTTGTGGCAAAAACTTAACACTATTCATATTTTAAATTATATTTAACTTGCTAACTTTTGACAACTGTCAGGACTCAATAGATGACAGATGACTCAAAGTTACCTTAGCAGCAAGGAAAGTCAACTGAAGGCAGGGGTGTGACTCAGCGGCAGTGTTTGCCCAGACTGCATAAGGCCTTGGCTTCTATCCCCATGAGGGGGGAAAATCCACTCAGTTGTAAAACAAAAACAACTAGCTACCCTTCTAAAATCAAAAATAAAAAGTAGATGCTTACCAAAAATTAACAAGGTGAGCTGGCCATGGTGTTGCATGCCTTTAATCCCAGCACTCAGAGGCAGAGGCAGGTGGATCTCTGGTCTACAGAGAGAGTTCCAGGACAGCCAGGGCTAAACCCTGTCTCAAAAAATCAAAAAGAAAAAAAATAAACAAGATGGCCATGGCTACTGTCCCAGTACTTCAAAAGCTAAGGCAAGAAGATGAGGAATTCAAAGCCATTCTTAGCTTCAAGGCCATGCTTAGCTACACATGGGTTTGGAGGCCAACCTGACCTAGAGACTCTAGCTCAAACGAAGAGAAGGCTAACATGGCTGATGTCTTATACCATTACCAATTTCCCACTAAACATCTCAACTACCAATTCTGAGCACACTGGTGTGTACCAGAGTATATCTCAGGACACAGATCTCTGTGACCCTACATGTGACTTTTGCACACTTCACAGGCCATCAGCCCGTCACCAACTGGGTGCTCCAGTTAAGGACAGAAGGATCACTTGGGCACATTAGCCGGACAAAAAGACCAAAAGAATCCAAGAAAGGGTCTTTCGTGTCTGCAAAACATTCTCCTTATTTTTACTAACTTATGAAGTTTGACTTCCTCTTTGGATGTCTCTCAAACTGGAAGACCACAGGTCCAGACTGCAGCTCTGCTACAAAGGGCCCGGGGTCACCCCGCTTCACAGATGACCAAGCTGAGGCTCAGGCAGAATGTTCTCCTCAGCACTTCTCTGGGTCTCACCAAGTCTTCAAATGTCCTTTTGCATTTTATCTTACAGATTGTATTTACTCCAAAAGCTGTTCAACCCCTAAAGCCAAAGACTCTGTCTACTCTCCACTTCCACCACAGCAGGCGTAGCGGAAAAACAGCTTTCACCGTATGTGCTCGTCTCCGGCGAGCTTCCATAGGACCCATCTGGCAGCCACGTTCTCTAGCTAAGAGACAGGGTCAAGCATGAGGTCCCTACTCACACCCTGATGTTATTCCTTTCAAAGCCTTGGCAAGTAACCCTTTAAGAAAGCATGAGGCCGGGGATATGGTTCAGTGGATAAAGCCCTAGCCAGGCAAGTGTGAGAGCCAGAGCCTAGAGCCCACATAAAAAGTTGGGCAGGCATGGTAGCTGCCTGTGATCTTAGCACTTGGGAAGCAGAGACAGGGATTCCCCAAGGCAAGCTGGCCAGTTAAGACTAGCCAAATCAGTAAGCTCCTGGTTCAGTGAGAGACCTTGCCTCAGTAAAGTGGAGAGAGATTGAGGAAGACACCACTGAGTTCAGGCATACACACATACACACACACACACACACACACACACACACGCACGCACGCACGCACGCACGCACACACGCACGCACACACACACACACTAAAAAGGAAAAAATGACATGGAACTGGAGAGACAGCTCAGTGGTTAAGAGCACATACTGGCTGTGCAGTGGTGCCACACACCTTTAATTCCAGCACTCAGGAGGCAGAGGCAGGAGGATCTTGATAGGTTTGAGGCCAGCCTGGTCTATAGAGCAAGTTCCAGGGCAGTCAGGGATACACAGAGAAATCCTGTCTCAACAAACAAGCAAACAAAGGGCACATACTGTTCTTTCTGAGGACAGCTTACAACTGGCTGTAAGCCCAACTCCACGGGGAATCTTAATAGCTTTGACCTCTGTGGACACTTGCATACACATTCACATATTGCCCCCATATACATAATTAAAATAATAAAAATAAATCTTTTTAAAAGACATGGAAGTAGAAGGACTTGTTGGGAAGAAAGGGTCCAGTGGGAGAAGGAACTGAGAGAGGATGATGGGAGGGTATAATAAAATATTTTATATATATGAATACATTATATGCAAATATACTACATATATATGTGAATATGTTATATTCATATATTTTACATATATTATATATATGAAATTCTGAAAGGCTAAGTCAGTCTGTAGAGACCAGAGCTGGCTTAGAGTGCAGGCTCCTCCTGGGATAGAGGAGACGAAGTTGGGAAACAGTTGCTTGGCAAAGCAAGCATAGATGAAAGCAAACTTTCTCTGTCCATTTCTCAGACGTTCTGTCAGAATCTGCACCCTGGATAGGGAATGGCCTTTGAGCTCAGTTCTTCACGCTCTACCAGTCACAAAGGAGCGCTCTGCTTCTGTATACATTCTCCCTTGTTTCTATTACTTCTTTTCATTTTTATTACTGTTATTAGTTGAGGTATATTGTTTCTTGCAAGGTGAGGCAGGAGTTTCTCATGATCATGTACGTGAGTAAGGGGGTTTCAGAGCTGAGCTA
Source organism: Dicrostonyx torquatus (assembly GCA_028555095.1). Classification (NCBI taxonomy): domain Eukaryota; kingdom Metazoa; phylum Chordata; class Mammalia; order Rodentia; family Cricetidae; genus Dicrostonyx; species Dicrostonyx torquatus. Next base: position 2,585,363 of record JAQHUG010000280.1, on the reverse strand, counting down.
ATGCTTTTTTGTCTGTATAAAAAGCCATACAAAATAAAGCTTGTTATGCAGTTGTTCATATTCTGCATCCCCTGTGTCCTGATTTGTACGAGACCCTTACCCAGGGACCCCAACGCACGAGACGTTGACATCAGTCAAAAAAAGAGAAAAGAAAAAAGCTTAGTAAAAGCTGGCCTGACCCTTTTAAACATAAAACAAAGAAAGCCAGCCTACAAACCATAATCATAGAAAAATTAGACAACAATGAGGACACTAAGAAAGACTTACATGGACCTAATATACATGGGAAAGTATGAAAAGACAAGATCTCCTGAGTAAATTGGGAGCATAGGGACAATGGGGGAGGGTTGAAAGGGGGAGGGGAGAGGCAGGGAGGGGAGCAAAGAAAAATGTAGAGCTCAATAAATATCAATAAAAAAAAAAGCTGGCCTGACCATAACTGGATATCAACATGTAGAAAAATAAAAATAGACCCATATCTATCACCATGCACAAAAATCAAATTCAAATGGATGAAAGTCTTCAACATAAAGCCAGCCACACTGAACCTTATAGAAGAGAAAGTGGGAAGCACACTTGAACG
>JAQHUG010000280.1:2568313-2583655 GCA_028555095.1 Dicrostonyx torquatus | reverse complement strand
AAAAAAAAAGCTGGCCTGAGCATTTCCCTATACATCCTACAGTGCATACATGCAAGTGTAGATAGACATCCGTGTGATGAGAGGCCTCTTCCCCACACCTTAAATGCTGCATCATGTCTTTTCAAAAAACTAGTAGCAGTGTTTTCTCAGCTGGGACCTTTGCAGAGTTAAGGCTAAAAAGAACCAGAACAGACCTTAGAATGCTTAGTTTCATTTTTATCTTCAAGAGGAAGACAAAGAACTGACACACTGTAAAACATAACTTAAAAACACTCTGAACAGAACTGGTCAACTGCAGCCTGTTCTGCCTTTCAGGCCACAGGACACCGACTACTTCGGAAGGCCAGGAAGCTTCTCGTTGCCCTTTCTTCCTCTTTCATTGTTTATGTGCGGTACTAGAGAGCAAATAAAAGGCTTTCCACGCTAGGCAAGCATTTTACCCGCACTCCCCAAAATCTGTGCAAAATTTCCAAAGTCATCAGCATTGAGCTGGAGAGCTAGATGGCTGTTCCTGCAGAGAAACCAGGTCTGAGACCCAGCACCCACACGGTGGCTCACAACTGTGTGTAAGTCCAGGCTCAGGGAACCCTACTCCTCTTCTGCCCTCCATGGGCGCTGCATGGATGGGGTGCACAGACATAGAAACAGGCAAGACACCCAAACTCACAGAATAGATAAATATTAAAAACAGCACTCAGGAGGCCAAGGCAATTGTGTCTCTTTGGGTTCGAGCCTTATGGCAAGCTCCAGGCCAGTCAAGGCTATATTTGAGACCCCATCTCAAATAAATAAATAAACAAGCAAAATGAAATACAATAAAACCAGTAATGACTGGCCAGCAAGGTGAGTTCATGAATAAAGGTGCCTGCTGCCACATCTGATGATCTACATTCAATTCTGCACACTCACATTAAAATAGGAGAGAACAAACTCCTGCAAGTGGTCGTCTAAGCTGCACACACACACCATGGCACACGTCTGCCCACTGCTCCTATAGACATGTACACATAATAAATCAGTGGAATTAAAACGCCACACTGTGCACGTGGAGAAGTCAAAGGACAGTTTGAGGGAGTTGCTTCTTTTCTTCCTTGGGCTTAAACTCTGGTTGACAGGCTTGGTGCCAAGTGTCTCCACTGACCCATCTTGCTGGCCCTGCTACGGATTCTGTAGGGGTTTTTGTTGTTGTTGTTGATTGGGGGTAGGGGGCAGGAATGGCTCAGCAGTTAAGAACATTGACTGGGTGGAGAGAGGAATGTACGGCGGGAGGAGACAGGAGCTCAGGGCTCAGTCTGAGGTTTCATAGGGACGGCATTCAGTCTGGGGACTTAGACAGGATTCTGTAGCAGTAAGAACTGGCTGCTCTGCTTTCATCTTTCAGCTTTCACCCCCTAATATCTGACTCTGGGTCTTTATTATTAAGATCAATTAGAAATCAAGTCACACCACAGGACCTGGGTTCCAGTCCCAGAACACGGCGGCTCATAACTGTCTGTAACTACAGTTTCAAGGGAGCTGACCCCTCTCCTGGCTTCAGTGAGCACGAGCCACTCATGTGATACACATGACATATATGCAGGCAAAACACCAGTATGCATGACATAAAAATAAACATATCTCCCATCTTCAACACAACTCCTAAAGCTAAGGCTCAGGGAATACGTGTAGAAGAGGAACAGGAAGCTGCTGTGAGGTTTCCTGTCCTAGAAACGCAAGAGAAGCTATACCATAAAGCTGCACCAACATGGCTGCCCAACCATGGTGTGAACAAGGATGACACCTACAGATCCACTGATGTGGAAGAAGGAAAGCTCAGGAGGCCTCAACCCTAGACAAAGAGCTCCAAGGGTGGTCTTGACTGGAGGCAGCATACATCAATAAGTCATATTATGGTCATGAGGAATGAGAGCTGGCCAGGCATTAAGAACTACCCCTAACATCCAGGATACACTTCACGGCGGGGGAAATACAAGCTAAAAACCCAAGCACTTTTGAAACTTCAAGTTAAATAAAATAATGTCTCAGAGTTGTGTTAAGAACACTGGAGGCGTCAGGTGGTGATGGCGCACACCTTTAATCCCAGCACTTCGGAGGCAGAGGCAGGTGGATCTGAGCTGGAGGCAGCCTGGTCTACAAAGTGAGTTCCAGGATAGCCAGGTCTACACAGAGAAACCCTGTGCTGGAAAAACCAAAATAAACAAACAGAAGAACACTGGAGGGTAGGTGAGTGTAGGAGGAAGAACCTAGTGAGCTGACCTGCTGACACTCAGCAAGGATCACTGTTGGCTCAATATAACAATCCATTTTTTTTTGATACATAGGACATTTGTCAAAAGACACTAAAATGAGGCCAGCAAAATGGCTCGGCAGAGTGGCTAAAGGTGCTTGCCCCCAGTGATGCAAGCCTGAGACCTGAGCTCTGTCTCCAGAACCAGTGTAAAGGTGAAAGAATCTACTCCGGAAAGCTCCATGTTCTCCACAAGTGCACCATGGCGCACACACATGCACACACGCACATGCACACACACATGCACACACACACACACACACACACACGCACGCACGCAGGTGATTTTGCTGACACAGTCCTCTTCTGGATTCTTCAACTCAATTCTAACAGTCAGCTATAACCCATGGCAATCAACACACTCACGTGCACGCGCGCGCGCGCACACACACACACACACACACACACACACACACACACACACGAGATCTGATCCAACAGTTTATTTCTAGTCAGCCACTCAATCAAGCTTATGCCTTCCTAGCAACTTTGTAGAATTAATCCAGACAAGGGAAAGGAGATGAGAAGAGGGCACCGAGTCCGTCCCACAGCCAGGTGGCTACAGGAGATGGAGAGCTGAGCTCGGCCTGAGTCTCTGGATGGGATAGAGCGCTGAGTCACCGTTTCCCAATCCACAAAACACGAGCAGTGATAAACCCGTTCACAGCAATCAGAGTGGGATTATGAAAGGAAGGTCCAGGGAGCGGAGGAAACAGAGCACACCTGCTGGTCCTTGTCCCCCACCTTCACCTCCCAAGCTGGACTAGTGCCATGGAGCCCGCCCTCAGGACTACTCACAGCAGCGCCAGCTTGTCGACAACCGCCTGTGCACACCTCCTGTGTTGTTCCCCTTTTCCTTCACACATCTCCTCAGGGAAGGACATTGTCTCTGGGTACTCTTTTTCCATCCTCCAGCCCCAAACCAACCACTTCCCCTCTCTGCAACCTCAAACAACTGGGTAAAAACATCTTGTGTTCACTCAGACAGACCACTGTGAGTGGTTAGTTTACTCCAGCAGACTGCAATCGTGGTGAAACCCATCATCATCCAGAATGCTGTGGATACGTGAACAGTAGGTGAGGATAAAACCATGGGAAAATATGGAGCAAAGTGTCTCCTAAATCTTCTCGAAACACCTATAGAGTCATCTGAAACAAAGAAACATTCAACAAAATAACCAAAATAAAACAAAGAACTACAAGTAAACGAAACAAAATAATCTGAAAGCAATGTATTTTGTGTGTATGGGTGTGTACCACTCATGGCCTGATGCCCATGGAGGACAGAAGAAAATGGTGGACCTCTTTGGACCAGGCTTACAAATGGCTGTGAGCCACCATGTGGGTGCTAGGAATTAAACCAGGTTCTCTGCAATAGCAGCCAGTCTCTTAACTGCTGCGCCATCTCTCTAGCCCTGTTTTGTTGTTAGTTCACTATCATCTTCTTCTCGAGACGGGGCTTCTCTGTGTAGCCTTGGCTGTCCTGGAACTCACTCTGTAGACCAGGCTGGCCTCAAACTCAGAGATCCACAGGCCTCTGCCTCCCGAGTGCTGGAATGAAAAGCATGCCCAGTCACTTCCTGGCCTTCTTTATTTCTAATCAACAAAATAACTATAGGATTCACGGAAGGAGCAGCAAGACAGCTCAGTGGGCAAAGACGCTTGGCACCGAGCCTGTCAACCTGAACTCAATCCCGAGGAGGGAAAGACGCAATTCCCTCAGGTTGTCCTCTGACTTCTATACATCTGCACTGCGGCATGCGTGCACACAAAATAAAAATATGAACAACAGCTTATCCACAGGCTGCTGCGTGGGCTTCAGCCTTCTTCACTTGGTCCACCCACTATCCCAGGGTGAAAATGCACTCAACGTTCCCCTGCTTAAAACCTTCAGTGGGCAGTTTCTCTCAGAAAGTAACCCACAACCAAAACGTAAGACGTCATCTGCCTTGGCCTCTAAGTCCTCTCACCAATAGCTCTGGTCTCCCCTTCTCTCGCCCAGTGCCGCCTGTATCAACTGAAAAATCTCTGAGCTGCCTGTGCAAGGCACCACATCTACACATAACCCCCACTCACCCTTTCAACTTCAATGCCATCCTTAGCGCCACTGAGAGCTGCCAGGCCTCTCCATTACATTAAATGGTTAATTTGTCTGCTTTTCCAATCAACTTGAGCATAGCGGGCGGTGGTGGCACATGCCTTTAATCCCAGCACTCGGGAGGCAGAGGCAGGCAGATCTCTGTGAGTTCGAGACCAGCCTGGTCTACAAGAGCTAGCTCCAGGACAGGCTCCAAAGCCACAGAGAAACCCTGTCTCAAAAAACCAAAAAAAAAAAAAAAAAACCAACCAAACAAACAAACAAACCAATCAACTTGAGCTCCTTGAAAGCAGGACTTTTATTTTATTTTTAAATATGAGTATGTGTGTGCGCACATGTACAGCGTCCACAGAGGCGAGAGGAGCACCTGGAGATCCCTTGGAGCTGGAACTGAACTTAGAGCCTACGTGTGCTTAACCACCGAGCCATCTCTCAAGCCCCCAAAACTAGAGCAAATTTGTTCTGAATGAGTTAGTTTCAACTGTCGAGAAGTTAGTGGTGCTAGTGATAGCTGTAACTAGAGTCTGTTGGGATTTCCTGGAAGACGCTGACAACATTTCACCCTTTGGCTTACTCCACAGACTACAGCATAGTGTCGAATACGCATAGTGGGTATTCAATACAGAACAGGGTGGTCACATTAAACGTCCTCCCTAACACTCGAGGCAGCTAACACCTTCCTAAGGTTACTGGTCCTTTCTTCCAAACTTAATGCTATACTTTAGCTACCCTTACAAAGGCTTGAAACTCAAAGTTCATCTTCTCTTTCTTTTCCTTTGAGCTGCCACTGGTTTGGTTTCTTTTGCACATGCATGTGTGTGGTATGTACACATGCATGCGTGTGTGTGTGCTTGAATGTGGAGCCTCAAAGTCTTAACCACTTTCCACTTTGTTAACTGCAGTGGGATCTTTCATAGATTTTGGCTTATCTAGCCAACAGCTCACTCCTGAGATCTTGTTTCTGGCTCCCCAGTGCTGGAAAAACAGAGTTGCTCTATTTCCTGGTTTCTACACAGGTTCTGGGAGTCTGTGTGGAAAGTGCTTTACTCGCTGTGCCATTGCCCCAGCCCCTGTAACCCATCTGTTAACTGTGCGCGATGTTTGCCTGCAGGTATGTCTAGGCACCACACGCATGCCCCAAGTCTGTGAGGGCCAGAAGAGGGCACTGGGTATCCGAGAACTGGAGACAGAGATGGTTGTGAGCTACCGTGTAAGTACTGAGAATCGAACCTGGGTCATCTGCAAGAGCAACAGAAACACTCACCTATGAGTCATCTCTTCACCTATTAGTCTATCACAACTGCTTGTATCAACTCACACTCCCCTAATATATAAAACAATCTTGCCTTTATTTTGATCACTTATGTTTGATGCAAGAAATAACAAGGTTGGCTGGGCCTATAGCTCAGCCATTAAAGCACTTACCAAGTAGCGTTAGGGCCCTAGATTCAAGTTCATGCACTGTAGAACTGGAAGGGAGCACCAAATTAAAGGAACATTTCTAAGAACAACTTTAGATGTGAAGAAACTGAGGCTCAGAAGGATGATTTTCTTATGTATCTACTTGGCAAACTGTTGGTGAAGCCAGCGCCCAGCTAGGTCAGACTTTGTATTACAGTGCTCCCCAGACACTAGGGATGACAGGGGCAAAAGCCACGTGTGCACTGTTAGAGAAATGAAGCAAATTTAAGATTTTCTGACATTGTAAGTCTTTCATAAGCAAACATTTCATATTTTCTCTGGAAGAATGATGGCAGGAAAACCTAAACCACGCATGCACGCGTCACTCTCACAGGTGGAAAGCATGCATCCCCACGGGTTCTGCCTCTCCACAGATTGCACCTGCATAAGTTGAAGGCTGGAGAACTAGGTCTGCTGTTGAGGTAACAGATCTCTATGGAGAATAGAACGTGCACATACAAGTAGCTCTGTCTTCCTGTTTACATTTTTTTGGGGGGGTAGGGGATTATGATTTTGCTGTTGCTAGGCGGTGGTGGTGCACACCTTCAATCCCAGCACTGGGGAGGCAGGGGCAGGTGGATCTCTGTAAATTCGAGGCCAGCCTGGTCTACAGAGCAAGTTCCAGGAGTAAGTTTCAGAGCTATTCAGAGAAACCATGTCTTTTTTGTGGTTTTGTTTTTTGAGACATGGCCTTTCGATCTAACTGTGGTTGACCTAGAACTCAGAGATCCCCCTGCCTCAGCCTTCCAAGTACTGACAGTAAAGGACACACCACCGCACCAGCTAGGACTGACAGTAAAGGACACACCACCGCACCAGCTAGGACTGAGAGTAAAGGACACACCACCGCACCAGCTAGGACTGACAGTAAAGGACACACCACCGCACCAGCTAGGACTGAGAGTAAAGGACACACCACCGCACCAGCTAGGATTTGCGATGCACATGTATGTGCCTATGTAAGTTATGTGTACTTCATACGCACAAATGTTTTCAGAAACCAGAAGACAATATCAAACCCCTTACGTGTAAGGTTACGATGGTCATACGGGAGGTGTGAACAGACCTCTTAGAAGTTTAAGGAAGAGCTAGGTCGATGGGCTGAAGAAGGGCAGGGCAGAGGAAATGGCACTAGAGTAGAGGATCTGTAACAGCCCACTTTGGTGGGGAAGGGCACGAGCAGAAGAGGGCAGAGACACACTCTGAGGGACTATCAAACAGTCGGCTGACTCCCAGTGAACAGCAATAACAACACAAAACAGAAACAGAAAAACAGATCTGTAGCATTTCAGAGTTGCCAGTGGCCTGAACAAATGTGTTAAAACCTAATGCTCAAACCCCTTGTTCATAAACAGAAGGAGAGGCAGGAGGAAGCAGTCCTAGGACCTTCCAAAGTCTGCTCTTCATGGGAGTACAAGAGTACCAACAAGATCCTCAAGATCAGCTTTCTCAGAACTCTGAAAATTCACCAAAGGCTTACAAAAATCCAAGGAATGTTTATACAAGAAATAAGCCCGATACCCAGCAAGCAGTGAGCTCTACAGCACCATAACTGGCCTCACCCCCTCCCCCAGCTCTGAAAAAACCTTGAAAACCACCAGCCTCATAAGCCATGTTTGGAACACCAGTAGCCACTGGCTGGGGCAGAACAGAGCTACAGCTCCCAGAAAAACAGTGCTGAATGAATTGGAGCTCCTTTCATATGGACAGTCACATCCCCAAATCATTTGCTAAAAATAATGAGAGACAGCTAGTTAATGCCCCAGCTTCAGGCAACTGCAACCACAACTGGAGCGATCAAGACTAAAGATTTGGGGAATGAGGCATTCAGAGAGCTTAGAAAAGCCCCCCAAATGCATGCGAATGTCTCTCAGCGCTGCTTGACCTGCTGTTCTGTGCAAATAGGAGATGTAGCCTAAGGCACAGTGGTCAAAAGGAGTATCAGCACACACACACACAAGCACTGTTAGGATAGTGGAATACAGCCTTCCAAAGCCTGCTTTGCATGGAAGTAACAAGAACCCTGACAAAATGGTTGCCATCCAGGGACTGCTTACAGAAGAAAGAAGGCTGACTCTCAGCAAGCAGAGTGAGCGCTGTAGCAGATGCAGCCCTGGGTCGCTCCTTTCCCCTTCGAAACCTGTTCCATGTCTGGTGTTTCCTACCAGGATGAACAGAAACACCCTTAGGACAGCTACCAAAGCCACGAGTCTCCACAGGGCTTGAGAGGTAACTCAGATCAGTGGCAGCGTGCTTGCTTAGCATGCACAAGTCCCCCAAACTCCCCATCCTCAAATCTGCCCCTCAGCTTCGCTGGCCTCACCACCTGCACTTGGCACTGTGGTGACCTCCATGAAGACAGCCTTGTCTCTGTCTAACTCATCTTCCACAGCACTACCAGGATCAGAAAACTCTTTTCAGAAGAGATCCTCCAAGCCGGAGAGAAGGCTCAGCGGTTGCTGATCTTGCAGAGGACCCAAGCTTGATTACCAGCTGCAAGGAAGCTCATAACCACCTGAAACTCCAGCTTCAGGGGATCTGACGTCCTCTTCTGGCCTTAGCAGGCCTTACACTTGTGTACAAACCTACACACTCACATACAGAAACACACATACAATTAAAAATAAAATAAATCCTTTTCTTTTTAAATTTATTCTCAATTTCTCAATGCCCGTTCATGTGACCTGCCAGAATAGAGGATGGAGAAGTGGAAGTCCATCTTGATTTCGAAGACTTACCCTTAGGGCTGAGGAAGAGGAGAAAGACAAACACAGTAGACATTAAGCATAAAATAGCCCAGTGGGATGACTCCTATCTGCAATCTTAGCACTCAGACCCTGAGGCAGGAGACTGTAGCAAACTCTGCACTAGCTTGAATTGAGAGTGAGATCCTATCTCAAAAAAAAGAGAGGGGAAGAGGGAGAGGGAGAAGAAGAGGGGTGGGAGAGAGAAGCCTTGACGGCTAGGGAAATGGTTCAGTGGGGTAAAGTGCTTGCACACAGCCATGAGGACCTTAGTTCGGCTCCCCAGAACCCATACAAAGCCAGACACAGTAGTGTGTGCCTATAACCTCAATGTTCCTACAGCAAGGTGGAAGGTGGAGACAAAAGGATCTCTGGAAGCTTGCCAGCCAGCTAGCCTGACATATATGGTGGAGAATTGGAAGAGCCCTTGCCTTAGACAAAACAAGGTAGAGGTGAGGAGCGAACACGTGTGTGTTCACACTCACACAAATATCCAAAAAGGCAAATTGAAAGGTTTTCTATAAGCAGGGGTGGTGGTGGCACACACTTTCAATCTCTGCACTTGGGAGTTAGAGGCAGGAGGATCTCTAAGTTTGAGGCTAACCTGGTCTCAAGAGTGAGTTCCAGGGCAGCTACGGCTACACAGAAAAACTCTGTCTCGAAAAACCAAAAAGGAGGAGGAGGAAAGCTTTTCTATAACCTAGATACACAATGAGCTATGACCCCGCCCCTTTCTTTCCCCTTTATTACACTTGGAATTCCCCATCCATCCTGCTGTCTCCCATATCAGTCTTCAGTTAAAGGGTCAAGAATCCTTTTGGAGGCTGAGGAAATGGTTCCACTGTTTACAGTGCTTGCTGGGGGCTGGAGAGATGGCTCAGCGGTTAAGAGCACTGACTGCTCTTCCAGAGGACCTGGGTTTAATTTCCAGCAACCACATGGCAGCTCACAACTGTCTGTAACTCAGTCTAGGGGAACTGACCCCCTTGAATGGACATACCTTCAGGCAAAACACCAATGCACATAAAACAATAAATAAATTATAAAAAATATTTTTTAAAAAGGGTGCTTGCTGTCATAAGGACCAGAGATGCCCTCTTCTTGCCTCTGTGTATGTACTGGCATAAGCAACCCCAACACATACATATGTGCAAACACTCATACACACAGTGTATATATAAATAAATGCATCTTTAAAGATTTATTTTTAATTTGTGCATGTATGTATGCATGCATATGGGTACTTGCAGGTGGGTGCAGATGCCCCAGAATCCAGGAGAGGGCACCATATCCTGTGAGCCGTTGTGAACTGACCAATATGGGTTCTGGGAACTGAACTTAGGTCCATTTCAAGACTAGTACAAACTCTTCACTCCCGAGCCATCGCTAGCTACAACTCCCTGGTTCTAAGATTTCTAAGGGGGGGGGTGCGCGCGCGCACGCACGCGCGTATGCTTAGAGACCTCGGGTAGAGAGAAGAGGGAGAGAGGAAAGATGAAAACTGAGACCTGATGTTCACCAGAAATGGAGACTGAATAAACATCTTTGAAAACCACAAATAGTCGAGCAGTGGTGGCGCACACCTTTAATCCCAGTGCTAAGGAGGCAGAGGCAGGTGGATCTCTGAGAGTTTGAGGCCAACCTGATCTACAAGAGCTAGTTCCAGGACAGGCTCCAAAGCTACAGAGAAACCTGTCTCAAAAAAAACAAAACCAAAAAAAAAAAAAAAAAAGGAAGAAGGAGGAGGAGGGGGAAATGAAAACCGCAAATAATCTGGGCAAGGTGGCCCAGGCCTTTAATCCCAGCACTCAGAAGGCAGAAACGGGTTGATTCTCTTTAGGGATGAGGACCCCCTTCCTGAGATAAGAGGATAGATCAGAATCAAATAAGCACAAACAACAGGCAAAAATGGACAAGCCCTGAAGAGTCCTAATACCCACCAATTTCTTCTGTTCTCTGAGAGAGAGAGAGCTGGGCCTACCTTCCATGTGCTAGACCTACCGTGTGAGTCACCATCCATGAGCACTTTACACATAAAGGGTACAACTTACTTAAGGACAAATTATGATACTTATTTTTAGATACATTTTACGTCATTTACTAGGGTATGAGAGGCTGCTGTGGAGGTCAGAGGACAACTTGCAGAAGCCAGGTCTCTCCTGCCACGTTTTGGGCTCTGAGGATCTAACTTGGGTGGTCAGGTTTGGCAGCAAGATCCTTTACTCCCTGAGCCATCTGCTTGTCCCCAGCAGTGTTTAAAGCAGGGCATCTCAGCTGCCCACTGTGGTTCACGCCTGTCATCCCAGCAAGTGGGAGGCAGAAGCAGGACTGTTTTGAGTTCAAGGCTACACAGTCTGTTCTGGGCAACCCAGAACCAGTTTGAGGTCCTAACTCAAGCGGGGTCGCTCAGGGGGTTCGAGCAGTCGTGGCTCTTGCAAAGGATGACAGTTCAGTTCCCAGTACCCACACGGTGCCTCACAAGCATCCCTAACTCCAACTCCCAGGCACTGAAAGCCCCCTCCTGCCCTCCTGAGGCACCAGGCAAGGCACACACACGATCCACATACATACATGCAAACAAAACATGCATACATCTTAAAACAAAAAAAGAAAGGGGGAAAGGAACTGGCATTAGAATCGTGGGAAATGTCTGAAGGGTCAAGTGTCGAGCAGAAGAAAAGGCAAGATCTGGAGGTTGACTAAAGTCAGAAGAGCTGAGCAGAGGAGAGAAATGAAGGGTCTCCAGGTATGATTCCCCATGAAACGGAATCAGCAACTGCCACGGAAAGGGGGACTCACGGTGGCACGTGCTTGCCATCCCAGGACTTAGAAGATGGAGGCACGAAGACTGCCAACAGCCTGATCTACATGAGCCGGAGGCCAGCCTGGGCTAAACGGTGATTCCGAGGTCAGCCTGAGCTACATAGTTAAGTTTGAAGCCAACCTAGGCTGCACGCAATGAGGTCGAAGACAATGTGGGCTGCACAATGAATTGAGTTCGAAGTCACCAAGGGGTAATCACTGAGTTCAACGCCAGCCTGGGCTACAAAGTGAGATGTCTCATAAAAGCGGGAGGGGGGTTGTCTCAAAAACGGGATGACGGTCTCCACCAGGCTAGGATGCTGAGGGAGTGTAGGCAGGTGAGGCGGGGACGCCGAGTGGAGAGTCGGGATGCCTGCTGGGCAGACGCGGCAGCGGCACCAACGCCTGGGACTGCTGGGCAGAGGCAGCGGGACGCTACGGGCGGCCAGCCGGGGCGATGGGGGAAGGGGCAGGCGGGATGAAGGATGGAGGCGTCCGGGGCTCGGCGCCCGGAGCTCGGCGCCGCTTACCTACGACGGCGGAGGCGCAGCCGTGCCGCCGCTCCGGCATCTTCTCCCGCCGCCCTAGCTGGTGGCCATGGCGCCCTCCCCGGAGCGCGTCTTCACCGCCAGGCGACGGCCCTGCCCCGCCGAGACGCGCACCCGCGGCCGCCTCAGCAGCGACTGGCCGCTGTCGCCGCCTCCAGCGCCTGCCACCCGCCGCCGCGTGGCCGCAAGATCTCACGCACGCCGCCATTGGCTACCCCGACTCCGGCCGCGCGATGTGTCTGCCTCTCTGATTTGTCGGTTCCGGGGGAAGGCGGGGTTTGGGAAGAGAGCCAGTGGGGCGGGCGCTGCGGGGTGGGTGGGGTCTGACATCCGGGCCCAGCGTTTGGCGAGCTAGCCGGAGGGGCTCCCCTGCCGCTACCTGCGGGGGTAGAGTGTTGCTAGAGCAACGGAGCCGGTGGCCTAACTGAAGGGGAACCAGGCCAAGGCCAGGAGCTTTCACTGGGTGTCCAAGAAAACCAACATCCCTGAAACCCAGGCAGTGACAAACAAAAGAGCGTTCCTAGGGAGGCTCCCTCCCTGCCTGGCCATCGCTTGACACACAAATCAGTTTACACAATATTCCATACCACAGAAAAGGATAAATGAGGGCTGAGGATGGAGCTCAGTGGGTTGAGTGCTTGCGCAGAGTGAAGCCCTGGGTTCCATCCCCACTACTGCATAACCTGAATGGTGGTGCGTGCCTCTAATCCCAATACTGGAGTGGTGGAGGCAAGAGGATCCTCAGCTCCCTAGACAGCATGAGATCCTGTCTGGAAACAGATAAAGCGTATAAATGAAAGGCGGTGTGATGACCCTTATCTGTAATATCTCAGAAGGCTGAGGCAGGATTGCCAGGAGTTTGAAACCTGTCTGGGATACAAAGTGAGTCCCAGCCCAAAAGCGTATATTACAGAACGAGATCTCATCCCAACCTCCCTTTTCTCCCTGCCCAGAAGCCAGGCAAAGTGGTGCACACCTATTACCCCAAGACTTGAGAGGCCAAGGCAGGGCGGTATTCCAGACCAGCCTGGACTGCATAGTTTGACTTTTTTCAAACAGGAAGGTTGGGGATGGAGTTCAGATGCTCGAATGCTTGCCCTGTGTGCAGAAAGCCCTGAGCTGCCTCTCGAGCTCCATAGGAGCTAGAACTGGTGACCCACGCCTGTCACCGCAGCACTAGGGAGGCAGAGTCAGGAAGACAGGGAGTTCAGGCTCACCCTTGTCTGTGTACTGCGTCTGAGGCCAATCTGAGCTCAGCAAATAAACACATAAATAAATAAAAGGTGACAAGCAAATCTTTACACAAAAGAAGGACACTGTGGAAAGGGAAGAGAAATGAGGAGAGAAGGCTAGATTTCAGAACTGAAAACCAGCCATTCCCACTTACAATCCCCATGCACACTGATGCCAGGTTTTACCAAAGCCGCAATTTCAACTCTACTGATGTGGACAGGAGATAGGAGCATGGGCTCAAGGACTGAGGTGCCAAATCCTCGGAGCGAATGTCACTTAGAGAATGATGTCCAATCTTAGAAATTTACTGATAAGACTAAAAGAGGACTCCGTGAATGTTCATGGGAACGTCAGTTATTATATACCCTCCCCCCACGCACAGCACACAAAAGAGTAAAATCCGAGCTGAATGTGTCACTTGCCTGAAATCTAGTAAGTAGGGAGGCTAAGGCAGAAGAATCAGGAGTCCAGGACTATACAGAGTTCCAAGATACATAGAGAGACCCTGCTTCAAAAAAAAAGAAAAGGTGGTGCCCACAATGTGGGTCTCTGTGGCTCATGGCTATACTCATATTCTCCCTACACTTGGAGGTGGAGAAAGGAGAGTAAATATTTAAGGCTAGCCTTAGCTACATAGGCCAGTGTGAGGCACCCCAAGGCTAAATGAGACCCTTACTCAAAAACAAGTTGGGTCAATGACACAGATTGCTGTGCTCTTGCTAAGGATCAGCGTTTGGTTTCCAGCACCCATGTCAAACGACTCACGACCACCTGTAACTCCAGCTCCAGAGGATCCGACACTCTCTTTGGCCTCCACAGTTGATTCTCTCCTTCTATCTATCATGCAGGTCCCAGGGATCGAACTCAGGGAAAAAAACTTGGCAACAAACACCCTCACCTACTGAGCAATCTCAGCAGCCTGAAAGCTAGCCATTTTGGTTGTTTGATTTCTGTTTTGAGACAGGGTCTCAGGCTAGGAGTGTAGCTCAGTGGTAAAGAACTTGCCTAGTGTGTACAAGACCCTGAGTTCCATCTGCAGTACAAAAACAAAATACAAAATAAATAACAACAAACCACACAGGATCCCATGTAGCCCGGGCTGGCCAGGAACTTGATATATGACCAAAGATGTCCCAACTCTTACTCCCCTACGTCACCCTCCTCAGTTCTGGGTTTAAGTGTGTACCACTATGCGTGGCTAGCCCAGTTTGGCCTTGAATTTGTGATCCTTCTACCTAAGCTTCCTAAGTAGCTGAACCAACCAAGACTCATCCTGACTATAAATATCCTTAGACTGGAGAACTGGCTCAGTGGTTAAGAGTATACTACACTAAATTAAAGGATAAAATAAAAATTAAAAAAAAAGCTAACACCCTGAATATGTTTGTCATTCTGCCTGTGCATCTATTTTTCCTGCTCCAGCCTTATCTCTTCCAGGGGACCAGAGCAGACTCCTAAACTCTCCCTGGAGACCACAGACTACAGGTGCCTTTGAACAACAAGGAGCACAGAAGGCATCGCTCCTGTCTGTTTTGGGGAATAGCCCCGGCAGTACCTACAGTCTCAGAAGTGACAAGAGGTGCTTGCTGGTACCCAAGCTAGGAGCCAGAAGTGTGTCCCATTCAGGCAAGTAGCTGTGCACCTTCTTCCTCGGAGAGAAGGAAGTCTAGCTGAGGTTAAGGATGTGACATCTTGCTATGGCAATGTTTGAGGACGGATGAAAAGACACCATAGACCTCAAGCACTCACGGCTTGGTTGGTGGCATTGCTTTTGAAGGAGACAAAACTGCTGAAGCCTGGTGGCACAGTTCTGTAATCCCAGCTACTCCAGAAGCTAAGGCATGAGGATTGAAAATTCAAGGCCAGCCTGGGGTTCTAATGTGAGTTCAAAGCTAGCCTGGATAACTTGATGAGCCCTTGCCTCAAAAGTAAAAGCCACAAAGAGAGCTTTACTTGCACTCCATAAGGGGCTGGGGGCACCACTTCTTTCTAGAAGGCCCCAGTGAATGGCTAGGGTGCAGTTCAGCAGTAAAGCACTTGCCTAGACTCCCCCAGTGAGGGGCTGGGGTGTGGCTCAGTGGTAGAGCCCCTGCCTAGAATCCCTTGTGAGGGGCTGGGGTGTGGCTCAGTGGTAGAGCACCTGCCTAGAATCCCCCAGTGAGGGGCTGG
>JAQHUG010000280.1:2533728-2554368 GCA_028555095.1 Dicrostonyx torquatus | reverse complement strand
AAAAAAAAAGTTAGATGTGGTGGCACCAACCTATAATCTCACCACTTGGGAAGGAAACAAGAAAAGAGATTAGAGATGGTAGATAGGTAGGTATATGGATAGATAGATAGATAGATAGATAGATAGATAGATAGATAGATAGATAGATATAGACAGACAGACAGATAATTTCAGGGAGCCTATAGAGTGTTCCAGCAATTGCATCTAGGTTACATTCCCTGGAGTGAAAAGGATCCAGATTTCCGGAACTGGAAATAGGAAAGCTGGAACTGTAAGTCCTGAATGGACGATGACACATTTTACTCATTAGCGTTGATGCGGGCCAGATTGCTTTCCAAGAAACCCTGCCCTCTCGCTTTTTCCAGCCCTTCTTGACGGAGGACACCAAAGAACTAGGCCAGCCTAGAGGGAAAGCTGGGCCCTTGCACGGTGGCCAGCTCTGAGAAGGGGCACATGCAAGCAGGGTGTGATGACTGAGAAGAGACTCCAGCAGCCAGCCCCTTCCAGGAGAACACGTTTCTCTGCGTCTGGAGGCCATAGAGGAGGCTATGCCCCTACTTCCCCTGTGTTTCTGAAATCCAACCAGAGCTCATTTCTCATCCAAAACTGCATTACAAACGTTGCAGCTGCGAAAAGTGACCTCATATGTCACATAGAGCTGTAAATACAGCCTTCAGTCCGGCTTGTTGCTTGTCTGTTTGTTTAGTTGGTTTGAGGTGGAGTCTGAGTAGCTCAGGTTGCCCCAGAACTCATTTTGTAGTCCAGGCTGGCCTCCAAGTCACGATTTCCTCGCCTGAGCCTTTTATGTGCTGGGCTGACAAGCGTGTGCCACTAAAACTGCTTTTAAAGCTACGCCGCTTAACCTTGTTTGCAAACTCAATGGGATTTGCAATCACCATGGAAACAGACCTCTGGGCACATCCAAGAGTTTCTAGGCTGTGTTCACCCAGAAGGGAAGACTCACTCTAAAAGTAGACAGCACCATCTTTGGGGCTGAGGGCTTAGGGTAAACAGAACAGTAAAAAGTGACCCGGGCATCCATATTCATTTTCCCTGCTCCCTGACAGCATTGGCTTTGTGACTTTCCTTGAGTGGCTCTGTCATGACAAAGAGAAGAGTAACTAAATACAACCCCCCACACTCTAACCCCACCCATTCAGATCTGGAGAAGAGACCGTAGAGAGTCTATGGCAAGCCTCAAATTAAAGACTGATATGTAAGCTAACCTTTTCCCATTGCTGGTACCAAGTCCTGACACAATACGATTAGGTGACAGAAGGATTTGTTCTGGCTCACAGTTTGAGTAGATACAGGCTTCTGTGGCAAGGAAGGCACGGGGGCAGGAGCATGAGGCAACTGGTCCATTCCATCTTATCTGAAAGCAGACAGACGCACGACGGTGCTCAGCTCACTATCTCCTTTCTATGTAGTCCAGAATCCCTGCTCAGCTAATGGGTCTTCCTCCCTCACGAATCTTCTCTAGAAACTTCCTCTCTGCCACACCCAGACGCTCATGGCTTCAGTCAAGTTGATGATGTTAGACATGACACTCTGCTGAGTGCTAGAAGGGAGGTTAGATAATAAAGGAGCATTTAAGGACTCGGGAGAAGTTGGCCTGGGAGCCTCTGGTCACGCCAGGCAGAATCGCCAGTGGCACACTTTGCTCTGGAAGGGGTTCAGCGCCCCAGCTGGGCTGTCACGGGATGCTGGCTGGCCTTTCTCTCACCCCACCCTGCAGCGAAGCAGACACTTCCCATCCACATAGATCTGCTCCAGCCTCAGGCTTGAAGCACAGAATCTATCTCTAAGAGACGACAAAGCATCCAGTCACCTAGAAAACCTAGGGATGTGGCTCAGTTGCTAAAATGCTTGTCAGGAAAGCATGAGGGCCTCCAGACCCCAGGGAAGAAAGCTGGGTGCAGCAGAATGTGCTGGTGCTCTCAGAGACGTGGAAGCAGATTCTAGAGAATGCCTGGGTGAACTCTATCTTAAGTCATAAATATTGTCTCTTAAAGTAAAGTGGGGACCGAAGAGACACCTCAGTTCTTAAAAAGCACGTATTGCTGCTACAAAGGACCCATGTTTGGTTCCCATAACCCAGCTGGCTCACAACTGCCTGTGACAAAGGGGGAAAAACTACAAACTAGAAAGTTAGGAGGGTGGCTCAGTGGTAGCGCACTTGCCTATCATGTGCAAGGCCCTTGGTTTCATCCACAGCACTGAAACCATATAACTAAGAGAACATCCTTGAGAATCTTACGACAGAGGCCTCCCGTGTGTTTGTGTCCGTCTCCTGTGGTGGCTACTAGTCATCTACATTCGGCGGAACATTAAAAGCAATGGCTTGGAGGCTCCCCCAAGAGAGAGCCCCTAAGCATCCTGAGACTGAGATGGTTGGGATTCCAACGGGGTGGTAGGAGAATCAGAACTGCCAGGGAAATCTGTCCAAAGCATTTATTAGATCTCGCTTTCAGAAGAATTATGAGTTCATGACTAGTTTTGATTACATAGTGAGTTTGAGGCAAGCCTGAGCTACTTGAGATCCCATCTCAAAAGAAATCAGGAAAAGAGGGAGGGAGGGGTGTAGAGGAGACCGCTTGTTCATTTCCTGGCCACCCAGACCGAATACTCACACAGAAACTATATTCATTACAACTGTTTGGCCAATAGCTTAGGCATATTTCTAGCTAACTCTTACATCTTGAATTAACCCATTCCTACTAATCTGTGTATCACATGAGCCTGTCGTCTGCTAGTCAAGTTCTGGCTATCCTCCTCGGCAGTTACATGGCGTCTCTGACTCTGCCTACTTTTTCTCTAGATCTCTGTTCGGATTTCCTTCCTGGCTTTGCTCTGCTAAGCCACTGGTTGAAACGGCTTTATTCATTAACCAATGGTAATAAAACATATTCAGAGCATACAGAGGGGAATCCCACATCAGAGGGAGAGGAAATAAGGAAGCAGGCTCCATGAGGAATGCCTGTCAGTGAGGAGGACGGGAAGGGACACCTCGTGTTGGGGTGAGCAACAGCTCTAAGGGTGACGTCTACACAGACACAGTGGCATTGGTGCTGGTGACAGGAACAGGTGCAGCTCTGCCTTGGCAGCCACGTCCATGGCTCTGTAGTGAGAATACTGGTATCCACCTCAGGTTAGTTCTGCAATGTGGTCTGGACACTGTGCCTGGAGGCTCAGTTGCAGGTGGTTCTGAGTTACCCATTTCCCTGTAACGAGTGCTTTTTCTGTGCAAACTAACTGCAGGAGGTTTTGCTATGTGTCATGAAGTCTTATTTGACCCAGTAAGCAGGACGAAACAGTGAAGGCAGTCTGTATCCAGATGAGCTATAGTTATAGATGCTTGGTATTTAAAGTGTGTGTCATCGGACATTGACCCCCCGGGAAGGGGAAGTAGACAAGATCTCCTCAGTAAATTGGCAGTGTGGGAGGAGGAGGGGAGAAGGGGAGCAGGGAGGAGAACATGAGGGATAAGAAAGGTTGAGTTGGGTAAAGGATAGAGGAGGAGAGTAGAGAGATACCTTGAAAGAGGGAGTTATTATGGGGTTAGCAAGAAACCACAGACTAGGGAAATTCCCAGGAACCCACAAAGATGACCCCAGATAAGAATCTAAGCAGTAGTGGAGAGAGTATCTTAGCTGCCCTTCTCAGTAATCAGACTGATGACTACCTTCATTAACTGACGGAAGCAGATGCCGAGATCCACAGCTAAGCCCTGGAGTCCAGTCATAGAGAGGGAGGAGCAGCATTATGCGCAAAAGGAGTCAGGACCATGATGGGGAAATCCACAGAACAGCTAAGCTGAGCAAGTGGGAGCTGGGGAACCTGCATAAGACCGAACTAGGGCCTCTGAATGTGGGTGACAGTTGTGTGACCTGGGCAGTTTGTGGGGCTACCAGCAGTGAAACCAGTATTTATCCCTAGTGCATGAACTGATTCTTTGGAGCCTACTACCTATGGAGGAATACTTTGCTCAAGGTATACATGGGGGAGGGCCTTGTTCCTGCCTCAAATGATGTGACAGACTTTGCTGACTCCCCATGGGAGGCCTCACTCTCTCAGAGGAGCAGATGGGGGTGGTGGGGAGAAGGTGGAAGGAGCAGGAGGGCAGGAGGGAGAGAGAACTGGAATTGGTATTTAAAACAAGATTATTTTATTTCTAAATAAATATTAAACAAACAAACAAAGTGTGGCACCAAGGACTTGGTAACAAATACATCACTTGGAGCTTGGGCTGTACTTGTACCAAGTCCTGAATTTGATTCCCAGGTATAATATAAAGCAGGTATACTGTCATATGCCTGTAACCTTTGACTCAGGAAGTGAAGGCAAGAGGATAAATTCAAGTTAAGGGGGTGGTGGTGGCGCAAACCTTTAATCCCAGCACTTGGGAGGCAGAGGCAGGCAAAAAGTTCAAGTTTGCCCTCAGCTACACAGAAAGTTTGAGGTTAGCCAAGGACACATGAAAACCATCTCAAAAACAAAATAAAACCAACTTAAAAAAAAAAAGCACACACATAAAAAAATGAGTATTTCTATAAACTGGTATGGAATAACTTCCAGAAGATATTAAATAGATATATTGAATTGCATAATAGAGCACACACAAGTTCTAGAAAAATCTAGGCTATAATGTCTCAAAAATAAACAAAAAAGGGATATAAATTAGTAACAATGGAAAAAAAGCAAGAATTGAAAGCAGATTGCACATAATGAAATCAATTTTATTTCAAATTTGTTCCACAAGCCACACTGCAGTTTTCTAAAGAATAAAGCCCACTAACTGAACACAGGATTTGACTCTATACCCTCAGCGGGGGTAGACGATGTGGTGGGGAGGAAAGAGAATCAACAAATCCTACACTGTTTTCTGTGGTTGTAGGGCTACTTACTTACGAGGCAGGGTCTGTGTGGCCCTGGCTGTCCTAGAACTCACTCTGTAGACCAGGCTGGCCTTCAACTCACAGAGGTCCACCTGCTTCTACCTCCCAATTAAAAATGTGCTCCACCAAAGCCTAGCTTAAACTTTTTTTTTTTTTTTCCTTTTTGAGTCAGGGTTTCTCTGTGTAGCCCTGGCTTTCCTACAACTCTCTCTGTGTAGGCCAGGCTGGCCTCACACTCAAGAGATCCACCTGCCTCTGCCTCTGGGGTGCTGGGACTGAAGGCGTGCACCACCACTGCTAAGCCTTAAACTCTTAAGGCTAAAACTTTATTTACTAGCATTGTGCTGTGTGTGGGTGAGCGTGACACAGGTATGTAGAGTCAGAGGACAGCTCTGTGGAGTAGATTCTCTCCTTCTGCCTGTGTCTGGGGACAGGTTTCTGCAGGAAGCACCCTTCCCCAAAGCTATCACTAGCCCTAAACTCTTTTACATAGCTGTTGTGCCTAACGGTACGCAGAAAGCCATTCGGGAAGAGAGGATTGAGTTTATAAGCTGACACAGCCGGAAGCCTGTAGTCCTGGAGCAAGAACCACAAACACACGGAATGGGAGGGGGCTCAGGTGCAGTGCTATACACTGCACATTTCAGGATCTGGAAAGCTGAGCCACGATTACAAGCTTGAAGCCAACCTCAACTAAACTGTGAGACGCTGGCTCAGTGAACAAAATGAAAACACTAAATGTGTAAGGGAGCTGGAGAGATGGCTCAGCACTCAACAGCTCCCAGCAACCATGCCAGGTGGCTCAAAACCACCAACTCAGGCTTAAAGGGGTCCAATACCCTCTTCCTCCGATGCCCTCTTCTGGCCTCTATGAACACTGCAATCATGTGCACACAAGCATACACACAAATAAAAATAAATCTTAAGCAAAAAAAAAGCCTCTATTATCTTTTGATGGTAAGACCCTGACCTTGACCTTTGGCACCATTCATTACTAATAGAAATCAAACTGCTTTGCTGGGCGGTAGTGGCGCTCACCTTTAAACACAGCACCTGAGAGGCAGAGGTAGCTGAGCTCTGTGAGTTCAAGGACAGCCTGGTCTACAAGAGTTAGTTCCAGGAGAGCTAGGGCTGGCTGTTACATAGGAAAACCCTGTCTAGAAAAACCAAAAAAAAAAAAAAAAATTAGAAATTAAACTGCTACTTTGAACTACTTTAAAGAAGTTAATTTAATCCACAGCTGGCAAGATACACATCTGGTTCGATCAAAGAGACTTTTAAAAGGACAGGGTTATGACACAAGGACCCAGGAGATATCTTAAAGTGGTTTCTACCAACAAATCTGAGGCAATTTGAACACCAAGATAATTTAGAGAATTTTTTAAGCTAGAGTCTTGTGTAGACCAGACTAGTCTCAAACACACAGTTGAGCTAAGGATGACCTCCAAACATCAAATGAACACCATGGCATCCCACACACACATAATAAATAAATGTAATTTACAAAACACAAAAGCAAAGAAAGCCAGATGTGGTGGCCCGCATTTGCAATGCCAGAACTCCAGCGGCACACTGGCCAGTAGACTGAGTGGTGAGCTCTGGGCCAGTGAAACACAGACAAAAAAAAAGGTGAATGGTCCCCAGGGAACAGCACCTGCGGCTGTCCTCTGGCTTCCACACACACATAAATAAGTGCACTCTCTCACAAGCGCTTGTGTGCACACACAAATTCAAGGAAAACATACATTTACTTTTATATCATCTGCTTTTATTCTTTGTCACATTCTATAAATTTGTTTGCACATATTTTGAAAGGAAACCAAAAAGTCCTAACAGGGGAAGTATAGAATGAGGCTCTTGAAGAACGCAGTGTTCTTCCAGAGTGGTAAGGGTCAGCAGAGAAGCCTCAGCTGAGCTGCAGCGGCAGGCGCCCCCAACTGAGGAGACTTCAGAGAAGCTGGACCCTCATGTAGGTAGGTAAGTCTGGGCCTGAGGGGTCTGTTGGATGTGCTTCACCACAGCTAGAGAGCTGAACACCATGATGCCTGAGAGACACCCCTATCGGATGCTCCCGACAGCCTGGCACACCCCTAGTTGATGCTCCTCAGCCTCTTCCACTCTGGGCTGATCACCCCTCCTAGTCCAGCGCTGAGCCAACCAGTCCAGCAGGCTTAGGCCACCATGCACCCTGAGAACAGCCCAGCAGCTCCAGGGATCTGCAGACACGTGCCAGCTTCTCCTATCCCAGCCCTTGAGATCTTGCCTGGCCAGGTTTGTACTTGGCCCCGAGCTTGACTGCAGCTCCCTCTTGTGACCTTGCTGCTAGTTCAGCCTCTGGCTTTCTTCTTCAGCAGCTCTGGCATTGTGTGCCTTGCCCTGGCCCTGACTCCCTGGCTGCCCTATGACTCAGGACATTGGCTCCTTGCCCCAGAACCCCACCCTGCCAATGCATGCTCTGGTCCTCCTCTCTGAGGCTCTCACTGGGAAAGAACTGGAATATTTAACCCAAAATCTCCCAGGTTTCCAGGCCCCTACCGCCCGCCCTGCAAAAGGACAACGTGGAGCTTCTAATTATGTGAACACAATTTCCGACCCAACTATGAGACAGGACACCAAAGACATGCAGGTGAATAATGAGGCTTTAAGCAGGAAAAGCTGCAGCTCTACCCAGGAACTGACTACAGAATAAGGAACGTAACTACCCAGCCCCAAGATTACCCTGGTGCTGGCTAGTTCTATGTCAACTCATTACAAGTAGAAGAGGGAACCTCAACGAGAAAAAAACCTCCATAAAATTTACCTGTATGAAAATGCAGTGCATTGATGTGGTAGGACACAGCCCATCTTTCTTGGGAAACACATCTAGATACACACAGATACAGCAGGCTGAGCAAACCAGGAGGGAGCGACCCGTGAGCAGTGCTCCTCCACGGCCTCTGCACCAGCTCCTGCCCTTCAGCAGAGATGGTCTGGAAGTATAAGTTGCTTTTGGTCAAGATACTGGTCACAGCAATAGAAACTAGCTGGGTATTGGTGGCACACACTTTTAATCCTATTTTGGGAGGCAGAGGTGAGCAGATCTCTGTAGTTTGAGGCTAGCTTGGTCTACATAACAAGTTCAGGACAGTCGGGGCTACAAAGAGAAACCCCTATCTCCAAAAACAAATCCTAATTAAAACAACCCTTTTCATTTGCTCAGAAGTATTCATGAACCCAAGGAAGAAAGATCAGTAAAAGGATTGTTCAACCAAGTATGGTGATGCAGCCTTAGAGCAGCGACTTGCTGGAGCCGGAGGATTAGGAGCCTGTGTGCTTAGCCTGTCTCGAATAGAGAGGGCAAGGGATGGAGTTCAGCAGTACAGCTAGCCTAGAACCCATCAGGGAAGGACGGGAGAGGGTCACTCAGTGGGAGTGTTTGCCTAGAATCCTCCAGTGAGGAGCCAAAATTGTGGCTTAGCAGGAGAGCTTTATCTAGGATTCCCCACTGTTTCTGGGAGCATGACTCAGTAGCATGTCGGGCATCGATGAGACCCTAGGTTCAACTCCCAGTTAATAAATACACATTTAAAAAAGAGAACCAGGCTTGATTAGTAGGCCTGATGATCCAGTCTATGGAGTCTATGTCTGGAGCAGGTAGTCCTGAAGTGTGTGCCCCACTTTTGCTGCTTAATGGCTCTGATTCCTCAGGCCAATGCTTCTTCTGCTGGCAGCTTCAGGGTCTCCATCTGTGACTCAGGAACAGCTTCCACACTAGAGACTTTTTTGTAAGCAAAGCCTGACAAAAGCAATTTAAGGGAGTGTGTCTATTTTGGCTCCTGGTTTCAGAGGTGTCAGTGAGGTTGTGGGTTGGCTGTGTTCCTGCTGTGAGGGAGAACATCATGGTGGGGAAGCACAGGCAGCAAACAGAAACCAAAGAGGAGAAGCGGCAGGAAGAGGACAGACCACTACAGCCACCAAAGTATGTTTCTTCTGACCTACTTCCTCTACCTGCCTCAACAATCCATTCTAATCGCCCAGTCTCCATGACTTATGGCTGGAAACACTCTCACAGACATACCCAGACGTGTGGTATTCCCTCTTTCAGAGGCAGACCTACTTGATTCTGAGGCCAACACAATGACACCCTGTCTCAAAAAACAAAACAAAGTGAAGAGATGGTACATGCTTTTAATCCCAGCACTCGGGAGCCAGAGGCAGGTGGATCTCTGAATTCGAGGCCAGCCTGGCCTACAAAAGCTAGTTCCAGGACAGCCAGGGCTACACAGAGAAACCCTGTCTTGAAAAACTAGAAGAAAAAAAGTCTCAAAAAAAAAATCAAAACAAAGTAACAATAGCCAACAGAAGTCTTTAGAAGGCTGGTAAACCTGGTCCTGAAGTTCCTTGGTGGGCAACTGAGGACGCTGACAATGACTCTGTTGCCAAGAAAACAACTAAAGATTCAGAAATGAATTTATGACAGAGAATGTATCTCTGTGGGTAAGAAAGTGTCTGCTTCTTGATCAAGGTTCATCATGGTTGTCACACCAGATCAGCTGGCTGGAAGAAGGGTAAAGAGGAGGGCTGGAGATACGAAGTTGTCCTCAAGGAGAGCCATTGCATCACATCTCTGAAGGACAATACCCATAAAGAATCTATCTCCAGACCCAGCAGTGAAGATACTTGGTAGAGAATCTTTGCCTCCTGGACTTCCTCCCAAGGACAGGAGTGATGACATGTTAATGGGGCAACAGTCCCATCAGAAAAGAACTGCACCTAATGTTCTTGTAGAATACAACCACTTAATACCTCTGCTGCAGGAAATAAGACGAAGAGAAAACTAAAGGTGACATCTGCAGCCTCCCTCAGATGAAGTCACCACACAGGAGTCATTTCCTAACCCGTGCCTCGGGGGAAGATTGAAGGAGAAGATGAAAGAAGGTACTGAAACCCCTGAATCCGACGCTTCTGATGAAGAACCCGTACCTCGTACTTCTGGCAGAACACCCTCAACTAACAGGACGAAGTTTCCAGTTAGTACCAGACTTTATGCCCTTTATATGTTATCCCCAGTATAGAATGTCTTTAGCAAAAGGACCATACCATTGAGTTTTGAAGAGTCATGGCAATGTCCTATAATTTTTTTTTGAGGAGGGGAATCTATGGGACTCAAAAAAGATTACCTATACCTATCACTGCACATTTTATTTGATAAACTATGGTGTCTGAAGAGAAAGAATCTCCCCATTACATAATAATGCCATTAAACTCCTATTAAGTATGACAAAAAAAAAAGGTCTCAAAAAACAAACTAACCTCCTCTCCCCTACAAATACACACACACACACACACACAGTATAGTGGCACACCATATGGTATGTTTTTTTGTTTGTCTTTATGAGACAGGGTCTCACTGTGTAGCTCCGGCTGGTTGGAACTTGCTATGTGGACCAGGCTGGTCTCTGCCTTTCAAGCTGAGAGGCATACACTTTTAATTCCAACTCTCAGGAGGCCGAGGCAAAAGAGTCATCAAAAGTCTGATGACAGAGTGGGCTACAGGCTGACTTCAAGGTCAATTTGGGCTATAAGTGACTCTGGAAATGAACGAGTGTTTCTCATTTTTCATCAGGTGGTAGCCTGTGCTACCCAAGCACTCTGGCAATAAAAGGGCCATACCCAGATGCCCTTTGACCATGAACCAGAACCACGACCCAAAATAAGTCTTTTCCGTGTCACTTACCAAGGCTGTGAGAATTATTTTTAGCAATTAACAGAAAAAGGACTAGTTTTCTGTATGTATGTGGTGTGTACGCATGCATGTTAGATGTGTTCACATGTGATTTCCTTCCTATGTGGACCAGGCTGGGCTCAACCTGGAGATTGCTCTTAATCTCCTTTTCTAACCTCCTATTTCTGCTAAGGACATTCCTCTAGAGTGAGCTAAGCTCTGGGTCATTTCCCCAGCTCCACTCTCACCCAGCCGCTCCTGCCAAAGCCTACAACACAGGCATCAAAGCGCTGAACAGCTTAGCACTGCGTACAAGTGTGGCCAAGGCCACAGAAGTCTTCCACCCAGAAAGCTGCATGGGCAAGTTCCGTCTTGAGCTCTCTGCCCTTCTCTAATCCCATGTTTCTTGATCTCAAGGCATAAATATTTCTTTATATCTTATTTTTGTGACTTCTCCCAACCAACCCTGAGATCAGGCATATTGAAAGAGGGTAAAACCAAATAAATAATCCTCTGAACATCCAGGAAATGGCTGCTGGGGCTTTGAACTCCACGAACAACCTTGCCAGCTGTGCACATCTATGCTGGGTCTTCCTCTTCCATCGCCACATCATTGCTCGTGCTTTTACTCTGCTCGTCCTCTGGTCCTGCAGGCAGAATGCTAGTGACAGTATGCAGAAGGGCGTCAATCTGCTCCTCCGTGAGCCGCTCTTCACTCTCTTCTACCATCTACAAGGGAAAGGAAGCCCGTCAGGGTTAGAAGTAAGCCCACCTGAGCCATGCAGTCCACAGTGCCAGTCCAGAACGTGGACCTGAGCCAGCCAGGTCTTCATCTAGGATCCACAGAAGGATGAAGCCAGTTCAAATCCAAGATCAAGCCAAAGCAAGCATGTAAAATGGGTCTGTGGAGCTGAGCATCTGTCTGTCTGTCTTTCTCTTCCTACATGTTGCTCTTCCTTTTTCTGGTGATAAGGTAGCCCTGGCTGTCCTGAAACTCACTACGTAGACCAGGCTGGCCTCTAACACACAGAAATCTGCTTGTCTCTGTCTCGTGAGTGCTGGAACTAAAGATGTGTATCACCACTATGTCCAGCTTGTTTTTCTTTAAATAAAGTGAAATTCTAACTATTCTGTTCCCATTCACATCCACACCATAATATGTTGGGTGTGCAAAAAAATTCACCTTTGGAGGAATGACAGGGCCCTAGATAAACTTCAGGATTTCACAACAAGTCACCTCTGTCGTAAGTGGTATGACCCAGTCATTCAATGCTGCTTCCCCTGTACCAGTTTCTATCCTCCAACAGTTCTCAAGACCCCTGCTACTCACCAGAGCTCTGCAGGACCCTCGTGATCTCTTTCAATACTCACTGAAATCCTAGCAAGAAGCAGGACTGGACTCCCAGCCTGGCATGCCCACGCAGAAAGCCTTCAGCTAACACATATCACACTGTGGTTTGGCTCCTAAATGTCCCTCAAATGCTGTGCCTAGGAAGTTTGGTCCTCAGCCTATGACAATACTGGGAGACAGAACCTTTAGTAGTGGAGAGTACAGGGAGAAAGTCAGGATATTGGGGTGCTAGGACCCTAGGCTTTCCTCAAGTTTATGGCTTGGTCATTGTCCAGGCCTACAGCAACAGGGCCATCTGTACTTGGACTGAATCTGAAACCATGAAAGGAAATAAACCTTTCTTCTTTGTAAAGTGTCTATGTCAGGTATTTTATTAGAGCAAGAGAAACTAACGCAACCCTCTAATCTCCAAAGAAGGCAGAACAAGAGCCTGACAAGTAAGTAGGAAAAAAGAAAATCTGAAGAGATGACGGCGCAGCAGTTAAGAGAAGTGGCTGCTGTTGCAGAGACCCATTTCAGGTACCAGCAGCCACAGAGCAGCTCATGACCACTGCAACTCCAGCCCCAAGGAATCCGACACCCTCCTCTGGCCTTTGCAGGCACCCACATGCACCCTCACACAGGCAGTGCCAGGAAAGGAACACCTGTTCAACAGCCTCAACCATCAGGGAAATCCAAATTAAAACTGCTTGAGATTTCACCTTATCTCAGTCAGAGGACCCAAGATCAGTAAACAACAGCAGATGCTGGTGAGGATGCAGGGAAAGAGAAACACTCCTCCACTGCTGATGGGAGTGCAAAGTGGTACAGCCACTATAGCAATCAGTGTGGAGGTTCCTCAAAAAGCTGAGAATCCATCTACCTCGTGATCCTGGACATAAACCCGAAGGACTCCACACCTTACTACAGAGACACTTGTTCATCCATGTTCACGAAGCCAGAAACTGGAAACAGCCTAGATGTCGACCAGCTGATGAAAAATGAAAATGATGATACACTCATGCATTGGAATAGTGTCCAGCTGTTCAGAAAAATGAAATCTGTAGATAAATGGGTGTAGCTAGAAACAATCATCCCAAGTAAGGCAACCCCAGATCCTGAAAGACACTGAACGTTTCCTCTTATATGATCAGTCAGTGCTAAAGCTTTAGCATATGTGTTCCATTTAGAATGCCCAGAGGTGAGTAGTTAGTAAGTAACCCGCAGGAAGGAAGGGATAAAGGGTCCAGTATGGTGGTACACATTTAAAAGCAGAGTCAGGCAGATCTCTATGAGTTCAGTGCCAGCCTGGTCTATATAATAAGTTCCAGGACAGCCAGGGCTATGTAGAGAGACCCTGTCTCAAAAAACAAAACAAAACGACAAAAAGAGATAAAGGGGAAACTAGAATAGGAGAATAAAATGGGGATGAAAGAACAGGGTAAGGGAGGGAATGTGGGGAGGGACAACTAACACTAAAGGCCCTTTGAAAATCCATATAAAGCCGGGCGGTGGTGGCGCACGCCTTTAATCCCAGCACTCAGGAGGCAGAGACAGGTGGATCTCTGAGTTCTAAACCAGCCTGGTCTACAGAGCAAGTTCCAGGACAGGCTCTAAAACTACAGCAAAACCCTGTCTCAAAAAAAAAAAAAACAAAAAAAGAAAAAAAAAAAAGGATGAAGAAACAGAGCTGGTGCCCAATTAGAAGCTTCTCCCCTACTGGATCATGTTCACGGTACTAGAAGGTACTATATGCACATTATCAGAAGAGAAAAGTAGTCATCAATAATCACCTAGCTATGCACCTGTCTGCAAGATGTACTGCTACCACAGTAGCACAAATGTTACAGGACTAACCAACTGCCTTTTGATTGGATTTAAGACCCACTCCATGAGATGAACCCCTATACGGCACTGCTAAAGTACCAAGAGCCTGAGACTAGACAGACAGGTCCTGGGTCCTAAGGGAAATCCACCACAATTATTCTGCTAAAAGAATGTAGCAACAGAACGACTCTTAATGACACACTGCTGCACCCATAGATCAGCACATCACACAACCCTCACCAGTGAAGCTCCTTGCAGTAGATGGGACCTAACATGGAGACCTACAACTGGACACTGTGCAGAGAGGGGGAGATTCTGGAACTCAACTCTAAATGAGATCAACCTCCTGCTATCAAGGCTCAGAACTCTAAGCTGAAGCACAGGTGGAAAGATTCCAAGAGCCAGAGGTGACGGACGACAACAAGGAGTCTTCAAAGCACAGCAAGGACAGTGTACGTAAGAACTCAGAGGGATTACGACAGCACACATACAAGTTTAGCCCATCATGGAGAAGGGGAGGTAGACACAAAGTCCTACCCCTAACCAAGAGGCCTACTTGCCAACTGAAATCTGCAGGGAAAAGGAAAATCTGTTTTCTCCAATGGAGTAACACTGGGCCAATCATACTCCAGGGCAAGACCCATGCTCAGAGCAGGCTAACATTAAGCAGAGTCCATGTTCTTTATGCCTTCTGTTTTAGTTTGGTAATTTTTGTTTTATTAGGGATCTTTTGTTTATTTTGATTTTTGTGTGGTTGTGTTTTTTTTCTCCTTTGAAAGAAAGAAAACATGAACTTGGAAGGGTAAAGAAGTAGGAAGGGTCTGAGAGGAGTCAGGGAAAGGAAAGAATATGATCAAAATAGGCTTTATAAAATGTTTTAAAATAATAAGAAAAATGAAAAAAAAACTAATTCTTTAAAAATGCATTTTTAGACAGACATGTTGATACATGTCTTTATTGCCAGTATTTAGGAGGTAGGGACAGGAGGATCACGAATTCATGATCATCCAAGCCTCAACTACATATTAAGTTTAAGGCCAACCTAGGCTACATGAGACCTTATCTCAAAAAAAAAAAAAAATCCACAAAATCAGATCATACACACAAAATTAATGACAGTAATCCAACACAGTATGCCCCCAAAGAAGAAAGGGAGTTAGAGGGATTCGATTATTTAGTCCAAAGGAAAGACTGTAAGCTGATGAGACACTGCCAAACATGGCCATTTACCTGCCTGGCCAAAGCACCTGTGAAGAGCTCCACCACATGAGAGCGGGAGGCACGGCCGTGTGCAGGAGCTCTGCCTGCAGCCCTGACTCCCTCTGGAACACCACAGCCTCTCTCACTGATGCTGGTGGGTGGAACCCTCTGAGGCCTTCCTTTCTACATAAGAACCAGTGCTATTGCCCAGCTTCACTGTCTCTGGGTCTGGCAGCTGCAATGCCAATCAGGAGTCACTAGGTACGACCTTAGCAAAAGGGCAACAGCTCTCCAAGCTGGCAACTCTGGTAACAACAGAAGCCTTTACCAGAACTATATCCATAGGGGTAATTGTAGTTGGGAAGGTGGTTTTAAACATAAGATTCTGAGTTTTCAGGCACAGGAAGAAAACGAAAGCTTACCTACCCTCTTGGACCACCAGGGTGAGCAGCAACGACATCCTGCCTCACCTTTCCTCCCCAACACAAGAGAGCCCAAATAAGAAACTCAAGGCCCAGCTGGGCGGCGGTGCACACCTTTAATCCCAGCACTTGGGAGGCAGAGGCAGGCGGATCTCTGTGAGTTCGAGACCAGCCTGGTTTACAAGAGCTAGTTCCAGGACAGGCTCCAAAGCTGCGGAGAAACCCTATCCCGAAAACCAAAACCAAACAAACGAAAAACCTCAAGGCTCCATCTCAATGTTCCCCAATACCAACACATCAAGTTGTTCACAATATAAAAGCAAATGAAAATGTAAAACCCTAGCAGGCAGACAGCTCCTGGTGAATGACAAATCTCTGCACACACTAAGCTCTCTAATCCCTGGAGGCTGCCAAACACTCCACAAGAGGCCACTCCCCACTGGAAGTTGCCAGTCCCAGCATGCGGCTTTCCTCAAATGACCCAAGCCAAACAGGCCAACAGCAGCAATTAGAAAT
The DNA here is from genome assembly GCA_028555095.1 of Dicrostonyx torquatus. Lineage (NCBI taxonomy): Eukaryota > Metazoa > Chordata > Mammalia > Rodentia > Cricetidae > Dicrostonyx > Dicrostonyx torquatus. Next base: position 2,538,471 of record JAQHUG010000280.1, on the reverse strand, counting down.
CACATGCTGTAACATTGAAAGCAGTTTTAAAGCTTTACTTTTCTTTTATTGTTTTGTTTTTTAAAGATTTATTTATTCATTATATATACAGCGTTCTGCACGCCAGAAGAGGGCACCAGATCTTACTACAGATGGTTGTGAGTCACCATGTGGTTGCTGGAAATTGAACTCAGGACCTCTGGAACAGCAGGTAGCGCTCTTAGCCGCTGAGCCATCTCTCCAGCCCCTTGTTTTGTTTTTTCAAGACAGCGTTTCTCTGTAGCTTTGGAGCCTGTCCTGAAACTTACTCTGTAGACCAGGCTGGTTGGTCTCAAACTTAGAGATCTGCCTGTCTCTGCCTCCCAAGTGCTGGGATTAAAGGTGTGCGCCACCACCACCCAACTTACTTTTTTCTAATTTTGAAAGCTTTTCATCTTTGTGTGCATGTGGGCATGTGCATGCTCAAGCGAGTATGTCACAGTGTGTGTGTATCAGAGGGCAACCCTGATACCCAGATCCTCACCTTCCACCTAGTTTGAGCCTGGGTGTCCACTGCTTATGCATGACAGGACAGTAGGTCTGTTTCCAGGGATTCTCCTCTCTGCCACCCATCTCCCTAAAGGAGCCCTGGGATTACAGATGCTCAGACTGCACAACAAGCTTTATGTGAGCTTGGGGAATGTGAACTCGGGTCCTCAAGCTTGTGGGGGACCACACCATCACCTTAGAATCAGGACCTTTCTGAGCACTAACATGACTCTTCCTTAGGGAACACTTGACAAAACTGCTCTCCACCTAGGTGGAAATTTCTGCTTCTGACCTCATTTGACAGGTTGCAGAAAATAAGTAAATACAGCAAAATCTTACCAAAACTACTGTATACAACTACTTTCAATCTATATGTTACAGTACATATGTGTTGAGACTTGGGCCTTAAATGAGACATCCTGGGAATAAGGTCCAATACTAGACACAGAGCTGTTCATCCTGGAAAACTCGGCTGTAGCAACAGCCATGACTCCCAGCTATTTGGCCTCTCAAACATCAGCTTCCTCTGACTGACGGAAAGTGATGCCGACAGTGAGCACCACTGGGGCTGGCAGGCTCTGCAGTAAGCCATGGGACTTGATGGGCACATGTTGGAATGCTGTGCAGGACAAGGATCTGTGATGGACCACAGCAGAGCAAGCTGGAGTCTCACAGATGCTCTCAGTCAGCAGACAGCCACCAAAGGACCACAACAAACCCTAGCTCAGGCACTTCTTGCTCTGAGCCGAACTCTAGCAAGCATGGGTGGTGCAGCCCCTTTCTGAGTCCGGGGAGAACACATGGCTGTAGTTACTACAGGGAAGCATCAAGTCCTTTGCTTTCTGACCTCTGTGAAACCCTCATTCCTCATGCTCTCTGGCAGATAGGATGCTGCTCTATCTAAGCCCTGCTGTTCGCTATCTTTTGCAGCCAATTCTAGGGTAGGAAAAAAAATCTGATTAGAAAATGCTCTAGCTGCAGGGAAAGAGACATCTGAGGGAACACCACACTAACCGTCTCACCAGCTGGGACGAGTGATTCTAGGCATCACCTTGACTTCACCTGGTCGACTGGCGGTTCCGGGGGCGTCTGTGAGGTGTCTCTGTGTGAGCTAGCAGACTCACTGGAAAACATCCACTGTTAATGCAGGTGGGCACCACTCAAGTGGCTGGGGTCAGGACAGTGCCATCCTTACCCCAAGTGGGTCACTCGTGTCCTGGGCAACCTCAGCTCAGGCTCTTTGGCCTTAAGGCTGTAGAACATACAGCAGTCACCCTAAGCTCTCAAGCCCTATAGCCTCAGACTGTTTAAACCATCAGCTTCCTTGATTCTGAGGACTTCCCATCTGGACTGAGCCAATCTACTAGTACCTTGGGGTCTTCAGCTTGTAGATGGCTTTCTGGGGGTGACTGTGCTCCCATAACCTTGTGGTCTACTCTCCTAGTAAATCCCCTCATCTCTGTCTCTGGTGATACAGATCCCAACCGGCCACTCACTGTCCTCTGAAATAAAAAGGTGAGAATGTCTGTCCTCCTCCAACACTGAAAGGATCATGGACAAGGCCCTTGGAGCACGCCTGCCATGTCAGAGCACTCAGTATCAGCTCTTCCAACAAGCAAGTCCGGAGCTTTCCCCAGGCTCAGGATGGGGCCTCTCTAACCCTCATGGCTCCTCTTCATCTGTCACAAACAGCATGTGGTGCTCATTAAAGTTGGAGGAGACTCAACATGTGATCCTTAACCCAAGGGACAGGGATTGGTTTCTTGATCTCTCCCTCTCCTGTAAGCTGAACCTGTCTAACATCGAGAACAATGAGGACACACAGATGGGGACCTCTGTTTAGCATAAAGGCCAAGTCCCCCAGGAAGCTCCCCAGAATGGAAGGAATGTCTATAATTTAATTTTGGGCACGTTTGGAAGGACAGACACAACTCTAGGAAGACAATGAAGGCTTTAGTCAAAACTTAACTACTTTATAACCTTTGAAATGTTTTAGATAAATTGAGAAGAGCATAGAGGTTCTTGGTCAGTTTTCCATACTTTGCAAATTTTACAAAGACCTGAATGCTTCTTCTGTACTTGTTTTTGTTTTTTATTATATGTATTTTTCAAGAAAGTCACATAATATGTGACCTGGGCTCACCTCAAACTGTCATCCTCTACTCCTGCCCCACAACAGTGGGCTCACAGGCATGCACCCCAGCCTCTGCTAAGAGCTGAATATTTCTAAGATAAACTTTGGAAACTATTTTACTAACTCTCAAAACCAAGTTTTCCTGGTGATGACAGGACCTGCTTAACCCTCACAGCTAACTAATGCCCTGCCACACGGCACGTGAGAGGAGCCTCTCGCTGGCCTGCACCTTCACTTCCTCCCCAGACACCCTGCTCTGTCTTTGTCCACCATGGCTGAAGTCCTGCACTGTGACTGCATATTGGGCCTTACAAGTTCCTAGGCTGTACCAGATACTTTTATGCAGGGAAATGAGACCACATTCATGTGTTTAGAAAGGGATCTGTAAGGCAGGTGTGATCACACATGCTTGTAGAAGCAGAAGGAAGGATGAAAAACTGCTGGGGTGAGTTATGAAATGCCGACAGAAATTAGAGTTATATGCTCGAGAGAGGGGATAAGCAGAGGTGGAAGCAACAGAAAGTGGGGACAACTGAGCATCAGCTAGAACCAGAACTGCTGCTGAGAAGGCCCAGGAGGGCAGGCGAGGAAGACAGCACGTGGGGAAGAGAGAAAGCGGTGGAAAGGTGGGGGAGGGGTACACTCTGAGTCTAATGTTTTTATGGAACATCTGGTTGGCTTTAACTCCTACAGGCAAGCCATGGCCAGAAAGGCCTAGAGCAGCAGAGGACACAAGGTTGCCAAACCCGTGGAAGGAACTGAATCTCCAGAGCCCCACTGTCCAGTCCACACTAACTAGGACCGAGCAAAGGAACTGAATCTCCAGAGCCCCACTGTCCAGTCCACACCAACTAGGACCGAGCAGTGAGGCCTCCACTCCGGTCTCTCCTTTCACTTATGGCACGGGATGGGTGTGCAGTCCCTGGCTTGTTCACTCTCAGAACCACAAACAACTCCTGAGTCCAGCAACCTCCCGCACTCACCAGCTGGATCTCAACAGCAGTCATTGGCCTGTGGTTCAGCAGCTGAAGCTTCTCGGCTCTGTCAAAAGAAAAACATCAACTGCTTAAAACTCTCATGCCCTGAAGGACCTTGGGTCTTCATCAAGTTCCTGTCAGGAAAGAACTGGAGAATCCCTGCTAGGTGGCCCTGTAACAAGGAAGATTCAGAGAGGAGCGGACACTAGCCCTCTCCTCAGTGGTCCATGTGCCAGCATCCCACAGGGTACACAGCGCTTCCTACGGGAGCAACAGCCGAGCTGACTCAGCTCATCTGCTTTCCTGCCCCCCAAGGGTTGTCCTCTCATCTCCACAGCCTACACAATGGCACATGCATGCCCACACTCGTATAACAAATAAGAACATCTAAAGCATGTTTAAAAATATAACACTTGGGCCGGGCGGTGGTGGCGCACGCCTTTAATCTTTAATCTCAGCACTCGGGAGGCAGAGGCAGGCGGATCTCTGTGAGTCCGAGACCAGTCTAGTCTACAGAGCGAGTTCCAGGACAGGCTCCAAAGCCACAGAGAAACCCTGTCTCAAAAAAACAACAACAACAAAAAAAAAAAAACCAAAAAACCAAAATAACACTTGCCATTCACAGTGGCACAAACCTCTGATTCCAGCACTTGGGAGATAGAGGCAGGCAGATCTCTGTGAGTTAGAGGCCAGCCTGTCTCAAAAATAAAAAACAACAACAGAACTCCCCAATTTGCTACACTAATTTTTATTTGGAAAATGAGAAAATGTTTTTCTTTTTTTTCTTTATTGCTTTACCATTATTTTTATTTATATTTTTTTAATTTATTTTTTTAAAAAAGGAAACAAACTACTATCTTTTATCATTTTACATAAAAAAGTGTTTTCTTGATTCAATTTAAAGAAAATGAAGAGAAGATTCTCCTCATTGGTTAGTCACTGCTTAGATGGCTAAGAATCACGTTTTGAGAGTGAGGTTATACTACTCAGATTTGTTTGTCTTCATTTCTTTTTAGAAGGATTATTTTTCAGACATGTATTTATTTATTTGTATGTGAGAGAGAGAGACAGAAAGAGAGAACGTGTGTGAGATGTCACAGCGCACACGTGGATGAGAGAGAGAAC
>JAQHUG010000280.1:2505523-2516942 GCA_028555095.1 Dicrostonyx torquatus | reverse complement strand
GGGTGCTGGAAACAACTCAGGTCCTCTACAAGTGCAGCAAATGCTCTTAACCATGCAGCCATCTCTGGCCCCAAGGGAGATGTTTTGTTTGCTTGGTTGATTGGTTTTTGGTTTTCAAGACAGTTTTCTCTGTGTAGCCCTGACTGGCCTGACTAGCTCTGTAGAGCAGGCTGGCCTCAAATTCATAGAGATCAACCTACCTCTGCCTCCTGAGTGCTGGGATTAGAGGCGTGTGACGCCATTGCCCAGCTTAAAAAGTATTTTTTAAAGGGTAAAATAATGGCATGATGTCTGCAACTCTCAACTGGTTCAGTATAATGTGTATGTAGATGTGTGTATGGAGAGAAGGCAAATATCCACACCGAAACTTTAACAAGCGGGCCGGCAAGATGGCTCAGTAAGTAAAGGCACTTGCTGCCAAGCTTGACAACCTGAATTTGATCCCATATGGTGGAAAAAGAACTAACTCCCACAAGTAGTCCTCTGACTTCCACATGTGTGCTGGGGGGGGGCACATGTATACATACGTAAATAAATATAACTCATTTTTTTAAAAGTTTTTAACAAGGCTCCAGTGAGATGCCTTAGCAGGTAAGGAGACCTGCCACCAAACCTGATGATCTGAGTTCAATCCCAGGGACCCACAGAGTGGAAAAAAAGAACTGACTCCCACAGGTTGTCCTGACCCCCACATGTACACCAAGACATACATACACTCATAACAAAGGAATTAGGTGTACCGGCACCCAGTATAAACCAGCACCTGTCAGGTTAAGGAAGGAGGATCAGAAATTCAAAGGCAGCCCATGCTACAGGGTGAGAACTTTGGTTGGTTTGTTTTTCAATAAAGTCATATATATAATTTCATTACATTCATGTTTTCCTTGCATGTATGTCTGTGTGAAGGTGTCAGATCCAATGAAACTGGAGTTACAGGCAGTTGTGAGCTACCATGTGAGTGCTGGGAATTGAACCTGGGTCCTCTGCAAGAGCAGCCGATGCTCTTAAGTGCTGAGCCGTCTCTCCAGGCCGTTTGTTTGTTTTTAAACTGGGTTCTGGAACTCACAACTGTAACCTCAGCATTTGGAAAGTAGAGACTAGATCTCCTCAGCTCAGAGTTTGTGGTTTTACTTTATTTTTAAGATAGGCTCTCACTGTGTAACAGACTGACCTGGACTTGCTATGAGCTGGGGCTGCCCTAAAACCTTGTGGTCCTCCTGCTGCTGATCTTAAATGCTAGAATTACAAACCTGGGCCTAAGTGAACTTTAAAGACTATGGAATCTATGCTATAGGTAGGCAGTTACCTAGTGTCCCGTAAATAATTCATTACTGGGCTGAAGCTGTCTTACTATTTGAAATTTAACCTGCAAAGTGTGCTTAATGTGCTGAGTCAACTTCATGAAAGCAAACAACCACTTTGGAAAACAGAATCCTGAATAAACAGAACAAAATGATCTATTGACACTTTCCTTAAAAGCACACATAAACACCAAAAAACAGAACAAACAAAAAAGTGAGCTGTATCTATTAATTGCCACACACTTAACTTACGAACGAAATGACGAACAAAATTGCTAAACTCTTCTATGCTTAAAACATGTCATCAATTCATGTTCTGAGAAAACTAAACTTTGATACAGGAAAACGGAAAGCTTCAAAGTCAATGAACACTTTAACCTGTACCTTGCACTTCCGAGCTAGCCAACGAGCACACCCTCCCTAAGCCTACTGCTGGGTTGTTGTGTATCTTTTGCTTCTCTTTCTAAATCTTCATATTGCTAGCTGTTAAAGGACAGCACTCCTCCATTTTTTCAACTCTGACTATACACTACATTGACAAAGCCACAGCAGGCTGCAGAGGCTCAGCAGTTAAGAGCTTGTACTGCCCTTGCAGAGAACCTAACTTTGCATCCCAGCAGCCCATCAGGTAGCTGATAATGGACAGTAACTCCAGCTCTAGAGGATCAGATGCTCTCTTCTGGCCTCCAAGGGCACTGCCTCCAGAGACCCGCAAAGACATGAGCACACCTCCCCCACTCTTTTTTTTTTTTTTTTTTTTTTTTTGAGACAGGGTTTCTCTGTGTAATCCTGGCTGTCCTGTAACTCATTATATAGTCCACACTGGCCTTGGACTCCGCTTCTCTCTACCTCCTGAGTGCTGAGAGTAAAGTCATTCACCACCACTGCCAAGCAAAATAATAATAAAATGATAATAATAATAATAATAATTTTTAAAGCCTTAAAAAATAGGGGGGCATGAGTTGGGAACGTGGCTCAGTTAGTAGAGTGCTCTTCTAGCATGCGTAAAATCCTGAGCCCCATTCCCAGTACTGCATAAACAGGGTGTGCTGTCAGACACCAGTAAGTTCAGCTCTGGGAAGTAGTCAAGATCACCCTTGACTATATAGTGAGTTCAAGGCTAAATCTTCGACACAAGAGACCCTACCATAGGGGTGGAGTGGGGGGAACCAGAAAACAGGAAAAAGACTGTCTAATGACTGGGAAAAAGCTAAATTTTGGTTTAAACAATCTGACAGAAAATGAGGGGGGGAAAAAGGTCATAAACATTTTGAGGAACCACCATCATATAAATGAATAAAGTAACAAAGAATGGGTACAGAGAAAATGTCTCAAGACGAAGCACTGAGATGCTCAATATTTAGACACCAGCAAGGAAAGAGAAGAAAAGGACACCCAAGCGGTAGGAGGAAGGAGGAAATCCAAGGGCATGTCAGGGAGCTGAGAATTTCCTGGGCTTCTGGCAATAGCTACTCAGAGGTGGAGAAAGCTGAACCAGACAACCTGAGCTACACAGTGAGAAACAACCCGCCCTCCCCCCCCATCTCAGATACTGAAGGGCTAGTCTGGTGTGGTGGCTTGAAGATCATCCTCTGCCAAACAGCAAGTTCAAAGCCAGCCTGGGCTACTTATGTCTCTGTATCAAAAAAGCCTGACAGCTGTAGCGTACTTAACAAGTGAACAGAACATAAAGATGAATGTTAATGACACAGTTTAGGTATGTCAACCACGTACATATCAAGTCCACAGGTAGAGTAGACGCAAATCATTCCACTTGCACATCAAATCATTTAAAAAAAAAAAAGGTATGGAGAAAATGTTAGGATGGCTTTGCTGGTGGGAGAGTAACTGCCTAGGACGTTCAGGACACTGCCATTCCAAACACCACAGTATGATGATGGGGGCTGGCTCAGAGCTAAAGCGCTTGCCTAGTTATCATCTCCAGCACCACAAATAATAGCAGCAATAATAAAGCTGTGGAGGGTGCCATTCAGTGGTACCTGCCTAGCATGTGCAAGATTCTTGGATACCATCCCCAACATCACAAAATGGTGGTGATGATGATGATGGCTGGGGAGGTATATAGCTCAAAAATTTGCCTGCTTGATTTTTTTTCTTTCTTTCTTTCTTTTTTTTTTTTTCAAGACAGGGTTTCTCTGTAGCTTTGGAGCCTGTCCTGTAACATAGCTCTTGTAGACCAGGCTGGCCTCGAACTCATCTGCCTCCCGAGTGCTGGGATTAAAGGCGTGCACCACCACCATCTGGCTCTGTCTAGTTGATCTTAATTGCCAAATTGAAACAGTCTAGCATCATCTGGAGGAGAAGCCTCAATTGAGGAGTTATCTCTTTGTCAGGCTGGTTTGTGGGCATGTCCATGAGGGAATGTCTTGATTACTAAGTGATGCAAGAGTACAGCCCACTAGAGGTGGCACCATCCTTGGGTAAGTGGTCCTGGGCTGTATAAAGAAGTTAGGAAAAGCCAGAGAGTATACCAGATAGCAGAGTTCTTGAATGCTTTCTGCTTCAGGTTCCTGCCCTGACTTCCCTCAATGATGAACTGTGTCCTGAAGTGTAAGATGTAATAAACCCTGCCACGTGGCATGCACCTTTAATCCCAGAAGTCAAGGAGCCAGAGGCAGGCGGATCTCCGGATCCCTGTGAGTTCGAGGCCAGCCTGGTCTACAGGGTGAGTTCTAGGACAGTCAGAGATACACAGAGAAACCCTGTCTCAAAAAAAAAAAAAAAGATGCGCCGGGCGATGGTGGCACACACCTATAATTCCAGCACTCGGGAGGCAGAGGCAGGCGGATCTTTGTGAGCTCGAGACCAGCCTGGTCTACAAGAGCTAGTTCCAGGACAGGCTCCAAAGCTACAGAGAAACCCTGTCTCAAAAAACCAAAAAAAAAAAAAAAAAAAAAAAAGAGATGCAATAAAACCCTTTCTACCCCTAAACTAGTACACTTAGTATGTTCACAGCCCTGGTTATCAGGATCACAAAATAACGACGGGTGATAATGGCTGGGGATGCAGCTCGGCGGCAAAGCCTTTCCCTAGCACGTGCAAAGTCCTGGGTATCATCTCCAGCATTACAAAATGATGATAAGCCGGACGGTGGTGGCGCACGCCTTTAATCCCAGCACTCGGGAGGCAGAGGCAGGCGGATCTTTGTGAGTTTGAGGCCAGCCTGGTCTACAAGAGCTAGTTCCAGGACAGGCTCCAAAAAGCTACAGAGAAACCCTGTCTCGAAAAACAAAAACAAAAAAATGATGATGGTGCCCGGGGGGGATATAGATCAGCAATAGGGTGAATAGAGTGTTTCCCTAGCATATGCAAAGCCCGCATCCCCAAAATGGTAATTGTGACTGCGAGGTACTTAGGGGGCAGACTACTTGTGGAGTATGGGTAAGGGCTTGAGTTTCAAAAAAAAAAGGGGGGGGAGGGAGGGAAGAAAAGAAAAGAAAGAAGAAGAAAGACAATATCTATTCCACCTTCATTCCCCTCCCCTAAAGAATGTGGAGCCGATTGCCAGACCAGCAGGATCCCTCCCTGTAGCCCCGGCACCAGATACTTCCGGCCTGTCCACTCCGCCCACCCGTCCAGCTCGCGGTCCGGAGGTCCGGCCGCCAGCCGCCTCACGGTCCCCAGATGAGTCGTGTTTCCCTTGGACGTGCCGCTTACACTTCCATGTCGCCTCTGCTTCGTCGTGCAGCAGCTGGAAGGGACGAGCCTCACGCTGCGCCACCGCTGCACGGCGCTCCGCCGCTGTGTGTGCCGCAAGGCACTCTGGGACGGCCTGCTGCATGCCGGGACCGCCGCAGTGCTTCAGGGCGCCTCCGTGGTCCTAGGTGTCGTACCGTTGCCACATTCAGCCTGTCGAGTGTTTGGAGACAGAATTTAAACATCTGCGTGGTATAGATTTTGTTAGTGCTTTAATAAGATAAGGTTCCGGCCTTGGATGCGTTAAAACCCCCAAGCCGGTCATGTTCGCTCGTACCTGTTATTCCAATCCTAGAGAGGTTGAGGCAGGGGGATTGCCACGAGTTCCTGGCCAACTGCATAGTGAGTTTTAAGCCATCCTGGGCTATTGGAGACCTTGTATTAAACGAACGAACGAATAAATGAATTAATTAAAAAAAAAAAACAGAAGCCAGGAATGGTGGCACACGCATCTAATTCCAGCAAGGGGAGGTAGAGGCAGGCACATCTCTGAGTTAAAGACAACCAGGGCCACACAGAGAAAGTAGGAGGGAGGGAGTTGGAGAGATGGCATAGTAGTTAAGAGTACTTCCAATTCTAGCAGAGGATCAGGACAACATAGTGGCTCACAACAGCCTATAAATTCGATTCCAAAGGATCCAAGACCCTCGTATAGCCTCTCACCAGGCATTCATGTTAAGTATATACATACACGCAGGCTCTCACACATATACATAAAATCAACCTTTAAAAAAGAAAAAGGGCTAGACCTGCTGGCCCATATCTGCTATAATTCCAGCATTTGGAAGTTAGAGACAGAAGGATTAGAGATTCAAGATCATCCTCTATACAATGAGTTCAAGACCAGACTGGGATACAGGAGACTTTGTTTCAAAAAAAAGAAAAGGAATCTAATAAGCAAATCTTGCCAGGTGGTGGTGGTGCACACCGTTAATCCCAGCACTCAGGAGGCAGAGGCAGGCGGATCTCTGTGAGTTTGAGGCCAGCCTGGTCTACAGAGTTAGTTCCACAACAACACACAGTACACAAAGAAACCCTGTCTCTAACACATACACACACACACCCCACAAAACGAAAGTAGAAGCAAATATATAGAGATAGTAGATTAGTGATTGGTTACTGCTAAAAAGAGAAGCTGGACAGAACTAGGGAGCGACTTAAAAGATACTTAATTTAGAGGGAACAAAAACGTTTTAAATCTATCGTAGGAAATCTAGGGTGGTAAACATATCTGTTATCCAGGTGCTTGGGAGGCTGAGGCAGGTGGAATGCCTTGTATTTGAAGGCAGTCTAGGCTACTTGGTGCATTCTGGGTCAACTTAGGATATGTAGGAAGATCCTTTCTCCCAAACAACAGCAACAAGAGGAACTACATGAGGATGATGGCATAATTGTAGGAATATTAAAAACACAGACTCTTGGAGCTCAGCCATGAAGGGTGAGTCCTACTTCTGCAGAGGACCCAATTATCACCAATACACACATAGGCCCTGTACTCCAGCTCAGGGGATCCAATGCCCTCTTCTGACCTCCTGGGGCACCTGCACTTACATGCACGTGCACACTCACACATGCACACACACACACACACACACACACACACACACATACACACACACTTGAAAATAAACTTTTTAAAATATTGAATAAATTGGGAGGCAGAAGCAGGAGAATTTCTTGTGAGTTTGAGGCCAGCCTGGTTTACATAGTGAACTCCAAGACAACCAAGATTACAGGAAGACACTGCCTCAAATAATAAATAATATTGAGTATTAAACTGTATGGTTTAAATGAGTGAATAATTGAATATATAAATTATATATCAAAAGCCTGTTAAAATTTTTCCAAGGAAGACAGGTTCTCCCTGTGTGGCCTTGAGTAGCTTGGAATTTCATGTAAACCAGGCTGGCCTCAAACTCAGAAATCCACCTGGCTCTGCCCCCCAGTGTTGAGATTAAAGCTGTGGACCACCACTGCTCAACCATGTTAACTTGGTTTACAGGTGATTGTATCTGAGGAGCTGATTAGTCTGGTATGGTGACACATGTCTGTAATTTCCCCACTTTGGAGCTGGAGGCAAGAAAACCAGTTTAAGGTCATCTTCAGCTACATAGGGAGTTTGAGTGAAACCCTGTTTAAAAATAATAAAAATTTAAAAACAAAATGAAAATTCAACAAGTCAACAAAATGTCATCCCAGGTCCAGCTGACACTGGACCTGTCTTGAGCAGAACGAGCCCCACAGTGATGTTCATTGTGTTATTACTGTGTTCATTGTGATGGCCATTGTGTTATCCACTCAACAATCTTACAGCGATTACCCACCGGGTGCTGGTGATTCAGGTATGAGTAATACACACTCCCTGTCCAAGCTAGCTGACAGCCTAGTTGGAGGACCGGTTCTGGACATAAATAACTCTGACACGCCGTGTTTAGACTCTGTAGTACAGAGGAGGGATTAACTAACAAGGCAGAGAGGCGTCCCCAAGCCAGAAGTGTTTTAAGGTGAGTGGAAGGAAGGAATAATAAAAGCCAAGGCTTCAGGGATAGATTCTTCTGGAACACAGGCTAAGTGCCTCTGAGAGCCACACCATAAAATGTCTCAGAGATGAATTCAAGAAGGAGAATTGGTTTGCATCTATGTTGAAATGGTATCCATCTAGGTACCTGCTAGGCACCTGTATCAACCTCACTGATACATCAGTGATTGTCCTGACGTAATGGGCTTTTGTCTGAGTTTGGTTTGTTTGCTTGATTTGAGTTGAGGTCTTAAGTAGTCCAGGCTGGTCTCAAACTGGCTAACCAAGGATGACCTTGAACTCTCAATCCTCCTACCTCTGCCTCTCCAGTGCCGGGACTACAGGCAAGTACCAGCACACCGAGCGTATCAGGTGCTGGGAATGGAACACAGGGCTCTGTGTTTGTGAGACCAGCATTCTACCAGTGATCTACATCCCCAGCCCCTGATCTAACTACTATATTCTCTTTGACCTGGTAGGGTTGGTATCATTGTAATATATGGGGTTATGATCTCAAGGAAACACCACACAATCCAAAATACTTTGGAACACAAAAGGGTTCCCGGCAGAAGGGAACCCTGTAGTGCCGGATGGAGCAGGCAAGGGCACCCAGAGGGCGTCCACACTGAGTGCTTATTCCTAACCAGAGGTCCTGTGCCTCACTCTAAGTGGCCAGAGCTTAGCCTCACAATCAGACACAGTTGACAAGCAGAATGCAATTTCTCACAGAGAATGCAGCCTTGAGCAAATATTTTGATTTCAAGAAGAGAGAACTGATCCTGGAGGAATTTTGATTTCTGCCATGCATTCCAGTTTTTTTTTTTAATGGTGTTTTGTCTTATGTAACTTTTTTGTCTTATGTAACCCACTGATAGAAGAGGCAGTATGCCGGGCGGTGGTGGTGCACACCTTTAATCCCAGCACTCAGGAGGCAGAGGCAGGCTGATCTCTGTGAGTTCGAGGCCAGCCTGGTCTACAAGAGCTAGTTCCAGGACAGGCTCCAAAGCTACAGAGAAACCCTGTCTCGAAAAATCAGAAAATAAAAAAAGAAGAGGCTTACATTTCCCACACCATAAAAAAGTAATTGATAAATAGAATAATACCACCAACAACAATAATTTCCATTCAATATGAACCTCTTAAAATCAAGTTTGGGGTAAGTGAGTTGGCAAAAACATAACTCTCTCCTCAAAGGGTATAAGAGACAGTTTATCCTGAAGTCAAGTGTGAGTGACAATGGCCCATGGAAAAAAAAAAATCAGGGTACCCAAAATTCTGTATCCTGATATGGTCCCAGTTAGATGACTGATTTTTATAGTAACAGTAAAGAGCATCACAAATTAAAACATTCTTCAAATGCAGTGATGGAAATATCTGGAAAGTGGGCTACAGAAAATCAGGGACATGTCTGCTCTAGTCCCCAGATTCCTCTGCTAACGTTCTTGCATTTGGGTCGATAGAGGCTACAGGTTCTAGAGGTTCTCGTACATTCCAAAAAGTTTACTTGATATTCACAAAATGTCAGGTCACATACAAGATAAGTTATAATTATAATATAATGATATATATTATGCGCATGCACGTCCTATAGCACTCGTGTGGAGGCCAGAGGACAACTTTCATGAGTCATTTCTCGCCTTCCACCCTGTGGATTCTGGAGACAAAGCTCAGACAGGAAGCTTGGCAGGCAGCAAGCGTCTTTCCCCACTGAGCTGTCTCTCAGCCCTCCCCCATCCCTCTCCTCTGCTGTGCTGGGAATGCTTGGTGAGCACCCTCTCTCGCTGAGCTATACATCTCCAGTCTTTCTCTGCCAAATGTCTGTTTTCATTCCCGGGACTGGAAAGGCAGGTGACTGTCATGTGAGGTTCAGTAGCAATCCTGTTAGCCAGTTGGTCATTAATGTGATCCCTCGGGTAATTAATTAGTCTCCGACTAGCCAGCTCTGGGAGAGCTTCCCAGGCAGATGTCATGTTTATCCTGAGATGCTAGATTTAGTTCCTGACTCTGCGACTTCCTGCCTTGGTGTCTTTAGGCAAATCACTCATTCTCCCCTCAACCGTCCTTCCCTCCCCTGGAGAACCATGGGGCAATCGGGGTTGCCTTCTAGGGGTGCTTGTGAGAACACAATGCTGCTCGTGAGGTTATCCATCCATTTAAAATGCTGTGCCTACAATACTGTTAGAATTCAGGCTATTGTGTGTTTTGAGGCGGGATCTCTCTATGTCGCTAGACTTCAGTTCACTTGTAGGCAGGTGTTCGCTGCTGAGCCTTGCCCCCAGCTCCTCACTTCATAGACTGTAGGCAAGTGCTCTACTTCTGAGCCATGCATTTACAGTCGTCTAGGCCTGTTGGCAATGAATTTGAAAACTTGTCACTTCCCAAGGCACGAACATTTGATTAAATTCTTACCATTTCAACTGCACTGTGTGATGCAGACACCCTAGCAATTACTAGGAGTGGCCTCCAATGCTCCCAGTACTGTCTTGGCTAGCTCTAACATATCTGATCTGCTGGCGATCAAAACACATCTACAGTCCACAAGGGGTTGGAGAGATGGCTCAATGGTCAAGAGGACCTGGCTCAAAACCACCTGCACCTCCGGTTCCAGGGGTGCCGACACCCTCTTCCGATTTCCATTGACACCAGGCACACATGTGCTCTACATATGCACATCCTCCACGATAGGGAGACACTCATGGCTGGTCTACACAGTGGCCCACTGCCCAGTCTTCTTCCAGCCGTGGTTCCAAACTGATTCCATGGAAGCCCGCACTTCCTGCTTCTAGGATGGACTTGATAGGCTCAGGGATGGGCTGAGTGTTAACCCTCAAATGCATGAAATAGTCACTTTTAGGATCCCCTGTCTGGACTCTCCAGAGACTACCAACTGGGCTACGTCCCCAACATTAATTTGGTGCTTTAATTTTTGTAACATTTATTTATTTATTTGGGGTGTGTGATGTGTGTGTTCACGCACGTGCATGCATGTGTGTACACGTGCACACACAGACATCAGAGGACAATTTGGTGGTGTCATTCTCTCCTTTCACCGTGTAGGTCCCTGGGCTCAAACTCAGATCTTGACTCTAAGCTCTTTATACACAACGACACATATGAGTAGATCCATCTTTTGTTTGTTTGTTTTGTTTTGTTTTGTTTTTTGAGACAGCGTTTCTCTGTGGCTTTGGAGACTGTCTTGTAGACCAGACTGTGACCCATCTTTTTTTTAACTATTGATTTATTTTGGGTGTGAGACGTGGGTAACTGTGCGTACCATGTGCCACAGAGCATGTGTGGAGATTGGAGGACCACCTTCTGAGGTTGGTTCTTGCCTTTCCCCTTATCCAGGCAGGGCTTCTCTTGGATTTGCCACTGCTCCGAGTACTCCAGACTCGCTGGCCCCCAAGCTCCCACACAATTCTCCGGTCTTCTCTCCTGTCTTGAGTTAGAAGTGCTAAGATTGCAGATGGGCCTCACAGGATAGAAACCAGGTTCCCAGCCTTTCATGGCTAGCTCATTTACTTGCTGAGCCATCTCTCCAGGCCAGGGGTTCTATACCTGTAGGTCTTGACCCCTTTGGGGGTTGGAACAACTCTTTCACAGGGGTTGTCCGAGACCATTGGACAACACAGATGTTTACATTACGTAAAATGTAGTAAAAATGTAGTTACGAAGTAGCAATGAAAATAATTTTATGGTGATGGAGGGAAGGGAGGGAGGGAGGGAGGGGCACCACAACATGAGGAACTGTACTAAAGGGTCACAGTATCAGGAACATTGAGAACCATAAGGGTCTAGGAATATCAAACTGTAATGAGCATGGAAACAGATCCTTCTGAACAAGTGGAAAAAGAGGTGTAGTGTAGGTGAAGTAGGAAAGCTA
>JAQHUG010000280.1:2491534-2503639 GCA_028555095.1 Dicrostonyx torquatus | reverse complement strand
TTTTTAAAATTTGTATTTTGAGGCAGGGTTTCCCTGTATAGCCCTGGCTGTCCTGGAACTCGCTCTGTAGATCAAGCTGGCCTCAAACTGATCACCCGCCTCTGCTCGAGTGCTGGGATTAAAAGCATGCACCATCACGGCCGGCATTTTTTTCCCTTAAAAAAAAATAGTTTAGGATTTTTTATGTGTATGGATGTTTTGCCTGCATGTATGTACCACGTGGGTGACTACTGCCTATGGGGTCAGAAGAGGGCGTGGGACTACAGGAACTGGAGTTACAAATAGTTGTGAGCCACCATATCGGTGCTGAAAATCAAATCTGGATTCTCTGGAAGAGAAGCCAGTGCTCTTAATGGCGGAGCCATCATTACTGCCCCTGTTTCTCCTCAGCTCACTTTAGCCCAGGCTAGACTGGAACTCACTGTCTGCCCAGAATGGCCTCAGATTTCTGGCAATTCTGCCTCCACCCACGTAATGTTCAGATTCCAGATGTGAACAACCACATCAAAACTTTCCGTCTACTTTTTTCTTTGATGACTTTGTTTGTTTATCTATGTAGTGTGTGCATGTGTAAGCATGGTACACATGTGGAGATCAGGGAAGAACTTGTGGGAGGAGATTCTCCTTCCGACAGGCTTGGCAGCAGGGCCTTTACCCAATGAGCTGCCTCACCTTTCTTAACACCCGCCTTTCACCCCCACATCCTCCTGTCAGTCCCCACCCTGTAGGATACCCCTTGTGCCTCGTGCTTGTCCTCACGTATAGGAAAAGTTGAGTCCCTAAATTGTACTTGGGCTCTGTCATATGGAAAGAGCCAGAAGGTAGGGACTTCTCTGTGTGGTCCCAGTGACCCCCCTTGGGTATCCCTGTCCTCTCCTTTGGGCCAGGAATTCCTGGCTTCTCTTCCTATTTAATGACAAGTGTGCAAGACATGGGTCCCTTCCACGGACTTGGTTGATTTATCTAGTAAATGGACTATGAGAGCTATTGGGCTCCGCCTGTAAGGGATGGACCATGGAGTCATTCCTCTGAACTCACAGAGGAAAGGGGGCTGTAGGGAAACAGATGCCAGCGTACCCAGTCCCTTCTGATCTTCAGTAGCTGGCGAGTCACTTCCTTCCTCTCCGCTCATCTGAACTCGTTAAGATGGCCTGATTTACTTAGCTGCTGGGCCATGCGGAGGGTCAGGAGCAAGGACTGGACTTTGGAGCCACACAGATGTGATTTGTACACCAGGGACAGCCTTGACCTGTTAGTTCCTTTGTGAAGTAGGGGTAATTGTGTCCAGTTCAAAAAAGGATGGTGTCGCAGTGCACACCTTTAAACCCTGGTCTTTAAACCAGGAGGCAGAGGTGGGTAGATCTCTGAGTTCAAGGCCAACCTGGTCTACAAGTGAGTTTCAGGACAGCCAGGATACAGAGAAACTCTGTCTCAAAACAAAACAACCAAACAAAGCAAAAAGCTATTAATCCTCCTGCCTCTACCTCCCTAACGCTGGGGTTACAGGCGAGCACTACTACGCCCAGCAAGCAGTGACCACTCTGATCCTTCTCTTGTGCACTTGAATTGAATTTTGTTTATTCTACTCTGCCAACTCTGCTTTCGCCTTGTCCCAGACTCCTAGCCTGGAGCAATGCCCTCTCCAACTGCTTTGGTCCTTGCCCACTTACTGCCCAGTTGGAGACACCTCACTCTGACCTCCCAAGATCGTTTCAAACGTTTTCCAGGGCTAAGTGTACACTTGTACCCCCAGCCCTCGAGAGGCTGAAACAGAAGGATCACCAATTTGAGGCCAGCTTCAACATTGTAATGAGTTCTAGGTCAGCCTGAACTACATGGCATGGCCCTATCTCCACAAGCCAAGAACATGGCCGGGGTTGTTAGCTCAGTGGTAAACTACCTGCTTAGAATCCTCCAGAAAGGGGCTGCGTATGACTCAGTGATATCACACCTGTGTTTCACACACAAGGCCTCAGGTTCAATACCAAATATCGGAGGGGGACCAAGGGAGAGTGTGCCTGGAAGCCTGCTGGTGGGATTGGAGCAGCTTGCTCCCCAAACACAGTGGACTGGACTGCAGATGACCTCAGCTTGCCTTAAGCCATTCTGTGGGTTGGTACTAATTGTTCTGGCTGCTGGCCTGCTTGTTAAGGGGTTGTTATTACCAACAAACCAGACGCTGAAGCCAGAAATCTGGAAAGGAAGACAGCCGCAGGATCCTCCTGGGCCTTCCCCAACAGACTCCTGACTTGCTCCCTATTCTGATTGGCTGGCCCTGACCCCGAAGCCCCAAGGTCCCACATGCGGCACTTTGAAGGAGATCCGGCTTTTGTTGAGGCAGCTAAGGGTCAGGTGCGAGCCTCTCAAAGCCAGGGGGTGATGGTGGAGGCTGCCTCTATGGGTCAGAGCCTTTTGACAGTAAGACTGCTGAGTACCGAGGAGGTCAGCTCCAAGCCTGGAGCCAGAGCACAGTGGCGCCCACAGCACCAGACCCAGGAGCACAGATGGCAGAGCAAGCCCCAGGAACCGGGAGGTGGCTCGGCTGGTGAGGTGCTTGCCATGCAGGCGAAAGGACCTGAGCTTGGGTCCCAGTCCTGAAGAAGATGAAACTGTTGACCAACCAGGCCAGCGTAATGGATGAGGGTCAGGGTCAGTGAGGGATCCTGTCTCTAAAATGTGACGGGACACTTTAATTCTGATACATGGGAGGCAGAGGCTGGCAACCTCTGTGAACTCCAGCTTGGTTGATATAGTGAGTTCCAAGCTAGCCAGGGCTACATAGTGAGGCCCTGTCTCAAAAGTAATAAACAGTAGTAAGAAATAAAAAGGTGGAGAGTAATTGAGGGAGACACTCAGCACTGACCTCTGGCATTTGTGCACACACATGAACATGTACATACAAAATACATGGAGAGAGAGAATAGAGAGAGCACACCCTGTCCGTGAGCACCCCCAGCCCCCCCTTCACTATGCATGCACTCTGCAAATGATATCAGATTGAATGCTTATAACAGTGGTTCTCAACCTGTGGATCTCGACCCCTTTGGGGGGTCCCCTAAGACTATCGGAAAACACAGGTATTTACATTCCGGTTCATAACAGTGGCAAAATTACAGTTATGATGTAGCAATGAGATAATTGTATGGTTGGGGGCCTGTCCACATCCTGGCCTATGCCCTCCTCTTTCAAAACAGGTGCCTCTCTGACCCACCCCTCTGCCCTTTGGTGCCTGGGGTTGGGGGGATCAGCTAAAGCCTTTTTAGAAAGACAATGATAGCAAGAGGGCCTGGCATGCGGCTCAGCCGGTAGAGTGCAAAGCACCGGGTCTCATCCCTAAGACAACATAGATTGGACGTGGTCACATGCCTTTAATCACAGCCCTAGGAAGGCAAAGGGTCAGCGGCTCGAGGTCATCCTAGAGATTTGAAGGCCAGCCTGGGCCTGTCACCATAACAGTAATAGCAACTTGTGCAAGTTAAATTTAACTATTCTGCAATATATACAAAGCAGTCTTTGTAAGGTCTGAGGTACAGGCCTGTAATCTTAGTTGCTTGGAAGGCTGAGGCAGGAGGATCTGCCTAGGCCGCAGAGTGAGCTCAGTGCCAGCCTAGGCAATTTAGGAAACTCTCAAAATTAAAAGAGGATCATGCACGGTGGCTCACACCTTTTAATCCCAATCCTCAGGAGACAGACAGAGATAGGCAGATCTCTAGGAATTCCAAGCCAGCCGGACACACTGAGACCCTATCTCAAAAAAATAAACAAGAGCCTGGGGAGATGACTCAGCAGTTGAGAGCACTTACTGATTTTGCAGAAGACCAAGGCTCAGTTCTCATCAGCCACATGATGGTCCATAATCATCCATAACTCCAGTCCTAGGAGGTCCAACACACCCTCCTGGCCTCTGCGGGTACCAGGCATGCGCATGGTGCACAGACATACATCAGGCAAAAAATACATAAGATAAAATAAATGAATCCAAAAAATAAATAAAGTATAAGAGGACTACTAATATATAACTCAAACACAATGCTTATGTGCCATGCAAGAGCTCCTAGGTTTAATCTCCAGTATTAATATAAACATATACACACATATATGTATATGTGTACATAGTTTTAAAGGTTTATTTATTATGTATACAGTGTTTTTTCTGCATGTATGCCTGCAGGCCAGAAGAGGGTGCCAGGTCTTACTACAAATAGTTGTGAGCCACCACGTGGTTGCTGGGAATTGAACTCAGGACCTCTGGAAGAGCAGGCAGCGCTCTTAACCTCTGAGCCATCTCTCCAGTCCGTATATGTCTATACACACACACACACACACACACACACACACACACACACACACACGTACTTATATATGTACATGACCATAGAATAAGTACATACTATATTGTCTATCAGTTAATGAAAAAAGATTCTGTTGTGCTCCAAGGAATGCCACCGTCTCCCTGGTCCATGCTATGTGGTGTCTATCATACCCCCTTGCACATTCACCAAGTTCTCGACCTTCTGAGTCTCAGCTCCCCCATCTGTCCAGTGAGAATAATGTCTAATATACCCCCCCCACACCTTTCTGGGTATCTCTCCTAAGGGTCCCTTTTGAAACTGTGTTCTCTTCTGCCCCCTTGTCCAGAGTGGGAAACTGTGGGGCGGCCGGTTTGTGGGTGCTGTCGACCCCATCATGGAGAAGTTCAACTCATCTATCTCCTATGACCGGAATCTGTGGAACGTGGATGTGCAGGGGAGCAAGGCGTACAGCAGGGGCCTGGAGAAGGCGGGGCTTCTCACTAAAGCCGAGACGCAGCAGATACTGCAAGGCCTGGACAAGGTAGCCTCCGTGACCCGAGGTCCTGCCCAAGGTCCCTAAGCACTACATTCACTCTTATTCCCTCCTCCTGAGGCTGGAGATGGAACCCAGACCTGTGGTGCATGCCACGCCCCCAGCCCCTCACTGGGAGATTTTAGACCAATGTTCAATTCTACCACTGAGTCATATCCCAGTTCTTATGTACAGTGCAAGCTGTAGTATCCCAGATTTGTTGTTTGACCTTGTAGTAAGTAGGTGATGGAAGAGGTGTGCTGTAATTACCGGCTCTGTCTTTTTTTTTTTTTTTAAAGATTTATTTATTATGTATACAACATTCTTTCCATGTATGTTTGCATGCCAGAAGAGGGCACCAGATCTCATTATAGATGGCTGTGTACCACCATGTGGTTGCTGGGAATTGAACTCAGGACCTCTGGAAGACCAGTCAGTACTCTTAACCTCTGAGCCATCTCTCCAGCCCCCCAGCTCTGTCTTTTAATGACTCCTCGTGGCTCAAGACCAAAGTGGACTGGGTCAGAGATCATCCCTCAGGGATGGGGAATATCCTATGGCTCAGCTTCCGTACAAGGGCATGTAGCAGACAAGGTGGATCCAAGACCAAGGCGGGGAGACTCCTGATGCCTATCAACCTGACACCCTGGCTTGCTGCCGCCTGCTCCAGGTAGCTGATGAGTGGGCCCAGGGCACCTTCAAACTACACCCTAATGATGAAGACATCCACACAGCCAATGAGCGGCGCTTGAAGGTATGGCACACCCTTCTTCCTAAAAATCAGTCTCTCTTTATCGACCTTACCCTGGGCACTAACCATCACTGGCAGAGTAGAAATGGCAAGAGACTTGGGCGGGACTGGGTCCCTGGCATAGGGAGGGAAAGCAATGGCTGGCAAGGACCACTACCTAGACTCAAAGTGTCCCCACTGAGCTGGGATTAGAGTGTTTTAGCCTATCTTCGTGCCTCTCCACCCCTAGGAGCTCATCGGTGAACCTGCAGGAAAGCTACACACAGGACGAAGCCGCAATGACCAGGTGTCACCAGCCCTCTTTGCCCTCTGCTGTGACCTTTTCAACCCTGGGAACCCCGGAGGCTCTTGGCGTTCTGTTGCAGTCCTGGTTCTCCAGGGAAGGAAGCAGCAAGCTCCACACTGAGCGTGGCCTTCTCCTCCCCACAGGTGGTAACGGACCTTAGGCTGTGGATGAGGCAGACCTGTTCCAAACTCTCTGCCCTCCTCTGGACGCTCATTGGAAGCATGGTCGACCGGGCTGAGGCGTAAGTCTTCTGGGGGACACCGCCACAAGATTTCTCTCCCTGGACGGAATCTAAGCAAGGAATGAGTGTTAGTAACCCTAAACCAGCCATGCCGGAAGTATGCAGCCAGCATGGATGATGGTTCCCCATGGTTGCGTAGTAGATGGGCCCTAGTCTTCCACTGGTCTGCCCCTGTCTATATACGCTAGCTCCTCCAGGGACCAGATGCAAGAGCAGGTACAATTAGGGCAGAATTGCATATAAAGGCCTGAGAGGAATAGTTAACACTCAAATGCAGGACCAAAGAACCCCTGCTCCTTCACAAATATCGACACAGGCCCAGTTGGGCTTGGGAGGCGGTGTTTGTTTGTTTGTTTTAGATTTGTTTTATTTTGTATGTATGAGTGTTTGGGGCTTTTGATTTGGTTTGGTTTTTTTGAGATTGGTTTTCTCTGTGTAAGAGCCCTAACTGTCCTGGAACTCGCTCTGTAGACCAGGCTGGCCTTGGACTCACAGAGATCCGCCTGCCTCTGCCTCCTGAGTGCTGGGATTAAAGGCGAGCGCCACCACTTCCTGGCATGTATGAATGTTTTGATCGCATGCATATATGTGCTCCACCTGCATGTCTGATGCCTGTGGAGGTCAGAAGAGGGCATCAGTTCCCCTGGAGCTCAAGCTGTAAGCCACCATGTGGGGACTGGGAATCAAATCCCCGGTCTTTCTGCAAAAACAAGTGGTCTTAACCGATAAGCCATCCCTCCAGTCCCACAAGCCCAACTGTGATAGGCTCAACTACTGTCATGAAGACGGCAGCAGTTTGGTTCAGAGGATAAAGCCTTAAAACAGACGCCGAGAGTCACAGAGGGCCACCAGGCTCTGTTCTCTGATGGCAGGGGTGAAGACCGTTGAAGACCAAGGCCCCGAGGTGTTTGGTGGGCTTAGAGGTCCAAAACCAATACAGAGTAGTGAGGAGTAGGGAATAGCTTTTTTTGGTTTGGTTGATGGTTTTTGACACAGGGTTTCTCTGTGTAGCCCTGGCTATCCTGGAACTCGCTCTGTAGACCAGGGTGACCTAGAACTCAGGGATCCGCCTGCCTCTGCCTCCCATACACTGGAATTAAAGCTGTGTGGCGCCACCACCACCTAGCTAGGAGGGGGGGGGGCGTGTCTTAACAGCTCCTACCCACGCCAGCCTAGATCAGAGGGCCGTGACCAGTCATCCTTTAAGGATCTGTGGAGACAAAGTTCCCGGTGCCCAAGGAGAGGCCCTAACTGAGCCAGCAACAGGCAGTCACCCTTCAATCCGTACTGTCCCATCTTACCCCACGTCCCGCCCTAACACGGAAGGCAAACAGTGGGACCAGAATCAGGGACGGCCCCTCCTCCTTCCCAACTCTGTGTTCCCCGCTCAAGGACATATGAACTGAGGTAGGGTTGGGATGCTGGGAAGAGGAGGAGGGTGAGGGCTGATGAATGCAGGGTTGTTTTTCCTGGCATGATGACGGTATTCTGAAACTGAACGTGGTGATGGTTCTTTGCTATAGCCTGGAACTTGCTATGTGTAGCTCAGATTTAATCTCCCTTCCTGTCTTGGACTTTCTTTTTCTTTTTTTTTTTTTTCTCTAGACAGCCCAAAGTGGCCTCCATCCCACTACATAGCTGAAGCTGACCTTGAACTCCAGGCCCCCTGCTTCAGCCTCCCAAATGCTAGGGTTACAGGTGTGCACCACCACCCAGAGCTGGGCTTGGTTTTTCAGACAAGGTCTCGTCTGTAACCCAGGCTACATAGGACTCTTCGTATAGCCAAAGCTGGTCTCAGTCTTACAGCATTCCTCCTGCCTCAGCCTCCCGAGCACTGGGTCCGCAGACTTGCACCACCATGTCCTTCCTGGAGTAGTGTTTGATCTCCTGACTTGCTTCTGATCTCTTTCCTTAAGGATTGTTTTGTCCCCTAAGGAGCATCTGGTCCCTTATTCAGGCAGAGCTTACAGATCAGTTCTTACCTTCCATGCAAAGAGGCTAGCCTGTAGGGTTCCAGGGTCCTAGCAAGCCTTACCTGTCCCTGCTGGACCCCAACCCCTCAGGTGCCCTGCTTCTTCTCCTATTACAGGGAACGTGACGTCCTCTTTCCGGGGTACACACACCTGCAGAGGGCCCAGCCTATCCGCTGGAGCCACTGGATCCTGAGGTGAGCGTTTGTGGAGCAGGGACAGTAGGAGGAACCCTGAGTGGGGCCCTTGGTAGAAGGGGAGGCTCCTTGGTATCCATAAGCCGACCACCGTCCACCCGTTTCTGGTTTCCCACAGCCATGCTGTTGCACTGACACGAGATTCAGAGAGGCTGCTGGAGGTGCAGAAGCGGATCAATGTCCTGCCGCTGGGGAGGTAAGGCCCCAGTGTCCCCAAGGCCTGATGGAAGGTGAAGGCAGATGCCACACAGTGAGCAGGACTGAAGAAAGCTTGGGGATTAGAGGGAGGGGCTTGTGAGGCCCTGCTCCTTCCTCAGAGTCTATATATAGACATTGTGGTTGCTGGGAAGGGACATTTCTTCAGTGATTGAAGAAATTGCCCATGCTGCTATTGGTAGCCACTCACACATGGGCCCGTAAGCAACCCCAGCGAAATTCACTGGGTCACCGAAAAAGACATGAATGTAGAAGGAGCTGGGGAAAAGGGATCAGCAGGGTGGGAGGGCAAGAGAGGATAATGGAGGAATGAATATGGTAAAATACATTTTACACATGAATGAAATTGTCATAATGCAATCGGATATATACAATATACATGTTACTTAAGAATTCTAATGTAGGCAGAGAGATGGCTCACTGAATAAGAGCAATTGCTGTTCTTCTAGAGGAAGCGGGTTCAGTTCCCGGCACCCACATTGGGCGGCTTATAACCCGTAGCTCCAGCTCCAGGGAATCCAATGCTCTCTTGTGGCCTCTGTGGATGCCGTCACACATGCACACATATGTACACATCAATAGACGTAATAAAGCAAAGCAAAGCTGTAAAGGCTAGAGAGATGGCTCTTGCAGAAGACCCAGGGTCACTTCCTAGCACCCACATCGGGAGGCTCACAACTGCCTCTGACTCCAGTTCCAGGGTCTCTGAAGTCTTCTTCTGGCCTATGTGGACCCCTACATGCATGTGGTTCACATGCAGACAAGAAAGCACACACACACATACACATAATGTTTTTATCATCAAAAAGCTGCTGCTACTTGGCCTTCCAGATCTCTAACATGGGGATAGTCAAACTTGCGAATTTGCTGAAACTCCAGCCAACCTCCCACGGGGTACCATTTTCCCTGCATGATGACAAAAGTTTGGGTCCTTAAGGTGGCCAGGCCAGCAAAGGGGCTGAGTTACTAAGATTTGACCCGGCATGTTGCGTGTGTGTGCTGTCCAGGACTTTAATCACTATGAACCCTTGTCTCTACAGCGGGGCCATTGCGGGCAACCCTCTGGGTGTGGACAGGGAGCTCCTCCGAGCAGGTGAGGTATACCCTGCTCATCCTCCTCTGGAGACTGTCACTCTTAGCCCCTGCTGGGTCCCAAAGACACAAGGGGTGACATGTGGAAGACACGTAGGCCCTCATGCTCACAGATAAGCACTAGGGGAACCAGGAATGTTAAATACATAGGCTTGTAGGTTCAACAGTGCTGGTTCAAACTTTGGGAGTCTGACCCCAAGGGTTTATTTTGGGCATATTGAAGCTCGGCACAGTTTGATGAAATCTTTTCTGGTGATTATTAACTCAATCCCGTGTCTCAATAAAACTTATGGCATGACTACCCTGAAACTCTGAAAAGTACATGTGGCACCTTCCATAAAGATAGGTTCTGTAGATTGATAAGCTCACAGTAAGGGTCCAGGGGAGGAGCTGGTGAGTCTCAGCCACACAGATAGTGCAAAGGTCACCAGGCTATTAACCTCTTCTGCTCCCAGCCTTCTGGGTGGAAAACAGGTTATACATCTCCCCATGTGAAATGACAACCCTGTGTGTTTAGCATTCCTGGTTCCCCTGGTTCATCTGTGAGCCCAAAGACTTCCGTGCCTCCCACAATAAGAGGGCAGAGGCCCTCGTATCTTGCCGTTGGGTATGGAGATTGATGAGGTTGCCTATGGCAACCTATTACTGGGAATACTTCGACCTCCATCCACCCTCCTGAGGTCTGGACATAGACCCCGTTCCCCACCTCAGACTCCTCCTTGATTCTCATTTCCAAGAAGGGGTCAAGGATGAGGCTGGGCATCCTGGTTCAGGGTAGAGAAGAGCACTTCTCAGCTCCCAGTCCGACTGTTTTTTCCTCCCTCACATCCAGAACTGAACTTTGGAGCCATTACGCTCAACAGCATGGATGCCACCAGTGAGAGAGACTTTGTGGGTAAGAGGCAGGGTGGGGATGTAGACTGCTTGCTTAGGGTGCATCTGATCCCCAGAACTGCACGAACTGGGCATATTGGCACACAGCGACAGTCGCGGCACTTAGGAAGTGGAGGCAGGAATAATTGAAGGACATCCTCTGCTAGTTAGCTTGAGACCAGCCTGAGCTAGCTAAGATCATGTCTCAAACAAACAAAACCAAAAAGACTCCACCACCAACAATAACGACCAGCAAGATTACTCAGTGGGTAAAGCGCACACTACCAAGCCCGATGGCCCCAGTGCGATGCCCTGGACCCACATGGTGGGAGGAGAGATCTACCCCTGCAAGTTGTCCTTTGACTTCTATGAATGAACACGCACAGAAGGTAAATTAAAAGTGAACGCCTGCTGTTCCTTCTAGCGGAGTTCCTGTTTTGGGCTTCTCTGTGTATGACCCACCTCAGCAGGATGGCAGAGGACCTTATCCTCTATGGCACCAAGGAATTTAACTTCGTGCAGCTCTCAGATGCCTACAGGTAAGGCCTGAATCTCAGGATACTGAAAAGACTTCCTCCCACCCCGGTCCGCCCCAGCCTTTGCTAGACCCACCCAGTGCCTCTGCCAGCGGCCCAGCCAGGCTTAAACAGAACCTCAGTCCTAACACCTCTGTCCCCAGCACTGGAAGCAGCTTGATGCCCCAGAAGAAAAACCCAGACAGCCTGGAGCTGATCCGGAGCAAGGCGGGCCGAGTGTTTGGGCGGGTGAGCTGGGAAGAGTGGACGGACTCGGTGGGTCCTCGGGGGACTTCATGACTGGCTCTGGTGTCCCAGTTCCTCAGCTTCGTTCTTCCTACAGTGTGCTGGGCTCCTGATGACGCTCAAGGGACTTCCCAGCACGTACAACAAGGATTTACAGGTAGGAGGCTGGGGATGTGCTGAGGACCCCTCTGGCTGTACCATGTACTACTTCTCAGAGCCATGACTCCCAGAGAGGAACCCCTAGAATGACTCCTTCCTGTCCTGGGCACACAGTCTGTGACTACCCTCAGAAGTCCCCTGCTGCTCCTTGGGGTTGCAGAGAGAGTTTCTAAGTATCCAATAGATCAAGGGAAGTGGTCTGGGTGAAGGGCAGGGCTGCCGGCCCCTCACCTGCTACACGCCTTCCAGGAAGACAAGGAAGCTGTGTTTGAAGTATCTGATACCATGACTGCTGTCCTCCAAGTGGCCACCGGAGTCATCTCTACGCTGCAGGCAAGTCTAACACTCCCCACATCTCCTACCTCCCCTCCCCTAGGCCCTTGGTCTGCGGAAATGCCAGACAGTGATTTGCTAGGGGAGGGGGGATGAGGCAGAAGACCTTGAATGGGGAGGGCAAGGCACCAAAACCTAGCACAGAATAGGGATTAGTTAGACACCGAAGTCCCAGGTTTTGGCCAGAATAGGATTTTTTTTTTGAGATAAGATCTTACTGTATAGCATAGGCTGGCCTCCAACTCAAGGCCTCAGCTTCCCAAGTGCTGGCATCATAGGTCTGCCCCACTGTATTCTCTCCTTGCCCTCTCCTTCTGAGACAGGGTCTCGCACATAGCCGAGGTTGGCATTAATCTCACCATCCTACTGTGTTAATCTCCTAAGTGCTGGGATTGCAGGCAT
>JAQHUG010000280.1:2350013-2405122 GCA_028555095.1 Dicrostonyx torquatus | reverse complement strand
TGAAAGGCCTGCACCACCACTGCCGGGCCTGATTCTTGCTCTTTAGATAGAGTCTACTGTAGCCTCAGACGCTAGACAACCAGGGTGTGACATTGAACTCTGATCTTCCTGGCTGCACCTCCCGGGTGCTGGGACAGCTGGTGTGCACCGGCACCATTGGTTCATGCAGTGCTGGCGTTGGAACCCGGGGTCACACGCATGGTAGGCCAGCGCTCTGCCAGCCGAGGTCATGACTCCGGCTCTTCTTTACCTAGTCGGGCCCAACCTTGGACATGCCGGTCCCTTCCAGCTTCAATGACATCACCCAAGAGGCACGGCTTCGGGACTTTATCGGCTGGGTATGGTATGAACGGGAAGCAGTCCTGCCCCAGCGATGGACCCAAGACACAAACACGAGAGTGGTGCTGAGGATCAACAGTGCCCATTACCATGCCATTGTGGTCAGTGTGGGGCTCGGCTGGCTGGGGGGAAAGCAACCTGGGCTGTTGAGTCTGTGGGCTCCATTAGAACACTTCCTTCAGGCATATGGCAGGAGCCACTTCTGGAAGGGGGTGGTACCCTTTGGCCAGTTGCCCTCTGTTCATAGTTCCTATTGTCTGCAGTGGGTAAATGGGATCCATGTGGTGGAGCATGAGGGCGGTCATCTCCCCTTCGAAGCTGACATCAGCAAGCTGGTCCAGACTGGACTCCAGACCACCTGTCGGATCACGATCGCCATCAACAACACACTGACCCCTCATACCCTGCCACCAGGGACCATTATCCACAAGACTGATGCTGTGTAAGCAACATCCTTTCTCTCCCCCGCCCCTCCCCGTCCAGTGGACTCTCATATAAGGAGAGTGACTTTAGCGCCGGATCTGCGGAGACCACAGAATACATGCTAGTTAAATGTCAGAGGAGGCAGAGGGCTGGGGAGGTGGCTCAGTGGGTGATATACTCACCACGTACGCATGGGGACATGAGCTTACAGTCCAGGCACCCATGTAAGAATGGATGTGATAGGTTGGAGCTGTAATCCCAGTGTTCTTCCGTGGGCCTGTGTCAAGATAAGAGGTGGAGACAGGATTCTTTGACGTTCTCAGGCCAGCGAGAACAAGGGACCCTGTCTGGAGGTAAAAGGCACGAGCCAGTACCTGAGGTTGCCCCTTGTCTCCACATGGGTACTGTGGTACACACACGTACACACACACACACACACACACACACACACACCATTAAAAGACACAGGAGCCAGGCAGTGGTGGCGCACGCCTTTAATCCCAGCACTTGGGAAGCAGAGGCAGACAGAGTTCAAGGCCAGCCTGGTCTACAGAGTAAGTTCCAGGACAGGTTCCATAGCTATTGAGAAACCCTGTCTCGAAAAACAAAAAAACAAACAAATAAAAAAAACCCACAGGAAAGGAACAATCGACCTTCATTTTTGACCCTAGATTTCCCAAGAATTACTTTTTCCAGAACATAAGCTTTGACTTCTTCAACTATGCGGGACTGCATCGGTCTGTGGTCCTCTACACCACGCCTACCACCTACATCGACGACATCACTGTGACCACTGATGTGGAGCAAGAAGTCGGTAAGGGCTCCTGGCAGGGGGTCTGTGCTAGGCTGAGCCCAGTTACCTCAGTTCCCCAGAGGAAACAGCCTCTAAGGAAAAGGCTTCAAGCATCTCCCAAGCGTCACCTGCTTCAGCACCCTCAGAGGATGAGACCCAGACTGCCTGAGCTAACAAGGGCTTCAGAAGTCACCCATCTGGTGGGCCTCGATTTGTGAGGCCATGAGGACCAGTGAGAACTGTGGTCTTGTCTAGAGTAACATAGCCAAGATATTGAGTCACTTGGCTCCTCCCCCGTCCACCCCAGCCGCTCCTCCCTGCACAGTAAGCTGAAAAGCACCAGCAGTGGTTTGCTAGGGCCTTAGGGCCTGAGAGACTTGTGGGAACGGTAAAGTCCTCTCCGTTTCTGTCCCATCTCTTGTTTCCCGCAGGACTGGTGAATTACTGGATTTCCGTCCAGGGAGACGAACATTTCCAGCTGGAAGTACGTCTTTTGGATGAGGATGGCAAAGTCGTGGCCCAGGAAACGGGGGAACAAGGCCAACTTCGGGTCCCTGGTGCCAACCTCTGGTGGCCTTATCTGATGCACGAGCATCCAGCCTACCTGTACTCCTTGGAGGTAATGGGGATTTGGAACTGGGGCTAAGGAAGGCCCTCTGCTGCCACCTGGTGACTGTAGTTTCACTAAGCATTCCAGGACAGGTGGCTAGGCAGGCAGTCCTAAATTCCTGGCTTTCCTATCCCTTGGAAAGTCCTGAGATTATGTTCTTCTTAAAGACAGAGACTATAATTTCGGCATCTCAGCTGAAATGAAATCTTGCGGGATACACAGGTCCTTTTTAGCCAGGCCCAGGGGTATGGGATAATAGGATCAAATGACTATAGGGGTTGAGGTCAGCCTGGTCTGCATAGTGAATTCCACGACAGCCAAAGCTACATAGTGAAACGCCTAAAAAAAAAAAAAAAAAAAAAAGCAGTGATAGTGCACGCCTTTAATTCGAGCACTCAGAGGCAGAGGCAGGTGGATCTCTGTGAGTTCAAGGCCAGCCTGGTAAACAGAGCTGGTCTAGGACAGGCTCCAAAGCTACAGAGAAGCCTGTCTCAAAAAAAAAAAATCCAAAAGACAAAATAGCCAGCTAGACGTGGAAGTGCATACCTGTGGTCTTAGCACTTGGGAGATATAGGGCAGGAGAATCAGGAGATCAGGGTCATTCTTAGCTTCAAGTGAATTTGAGGCCAGCCTCGGATACGCAAGGTCTGATTTGAAAGGAAAGCACTCAGGAGGCAGAGGCAGGTGGATCTCTGTGAGTTCGAGGTCAGCCTGGTCTACAGAGCTAGTTTCAGGACTGCCAGAGATACACAGAAACCCTGTCTTGAAAAAAAATAAAAGCGCCAAAGTGTCATGCATGGGACAAGTCCTTCCTGTCAGGAAGGATGAGGCTCAGTCTACCTGGGTGCCCCTGCCCGGCACATTGGTCTCCTAGGTGAAAATGACAACAAGTGTGTCTGGGTCTGACTTCTACACCCTCCCTGTCGGGATTCGGACCGTGGCTGTCACCGAGAGCAAGTTTCTCATTAACGGGAAGCCTTTCTATTTCCACGGCGTCAACAAGCATGAGGATTCGGATGTGAGCTGTGACTGTGGGATTCCCGTGGGGGATGGTGGGAGTTCGTGGGCTTGGATGTGTGAACTGAGCCTAGATGGGAATAGGGAGGTGTCTCTGTAGGGGCGGGGGCTTCAGAAGAGAGCAGGTGTTCTCCAGTGTCACACAGCCCTGCTATCCCCCAGATCCGAGGGAAGGGCTTCGATTGGCCACTGCTGATGAAGGATTTCTACCTAATCAAGTGGCTTGGTGCCAACTCCTTCCGTACCAGCCACTACCCCTACTCGGAGGAGGTCCTTCAGCTCTGTGATCGATACGGAATTGTGGTCATTGATGAGTGCCCTGGTGTGGGCATCAAGCTGCCGTGAGTGCCCCTCACTGCCCACGCTGCCCAGCTTGCCTGGCTCTTCTCAGAGCCCTTGGTGACCCTTTCCTTTCTGCCTCCACAGCCAGAGTTTTGGTAACGAGTCTCTTCGGCACCACCTAGAGGTGATGGACGAGCTAGTTCGCAGGGACAAAAATCACCCCGCAGTTGTGATGTGGTCTGTGGCCAATGAGCCTGCTTCTGCTCTGAAACCTGCTGCTTATTATTTCAAGTGAGTACCCTTCCTCCCCCAGGCTGACTCAGGCCTGTGGCCTTGGCCCTTTGACCTGGCTCAACTTCTAGGTGGCCAGGAGCGTGGAAGTCAGCCTTGGGGTAGATGTACGCCATCAGTGTCAGTATCCCCTCCCTGTCCATCATTTCTAAGAACCCAAAGTGTGGGTTTTCCACCCATTAAGACCCTCTTAGTCATACCTGGAGGGAAATCCAGAGTTCCCTTTGGCACACAGAACTTTGAATTTTATATATTATTTTTGAGACAGGGTCTTGCTATGATACGTATCCTTTGCTATGCGTCAAACTTTCACTGATCCTTTTGACCCTGCCTTCCGAATGCTAGGATCATAGGCATGGTCCATCAAGCCTGACAATGTTCTTGGTTTTAGATTTATCTGTACTTTATTTCTGTGTGTGCCATGGCATGTGGAGGCCAGAGGATAGCCTGTAGGAATTGGTTCTCTCTTTCCACCATGAGTCCTGGGCTTGAACTCAAGTCATGGCGCTTGGCAGGAGGTGTTTTTAACCAAGTCATCTGTTCAGCCCCTTGGCAGGAGGTGTTTTGAACCACCGACTCATCTATTCAGCCCCTTTTCTGATTTTCTTTTTTCAAACAAAGTCCCGAGTAGTATAGGCTGGCCTCAAATTTGTTATGTAGCCAAAGTTGGCCTGGAATTCCTAATCCTTCTTTCTCTACTTCCTTCTTGGTGCTAGGATTACAGGTGCGCTCCATCACACCTGGCATTCATTCATTCATTTTAGATAGAAACATATGATAAAATTATAGAAAAGTACTTTATGATGTTTTGAATTCATCTGTATAAAACCAATTTACACCGGATGAGAATATAAGTGGATTTAAAATTGTTTCGTGTGAGTGGGTATACACCATAGGTATATTCCTGCATATAAACCTGTCCCACGTGGGCGTCTTTCCTTCAGAGGCATCAGTTCCCCAGTAACTGGAGTTACAGCTGGTGTAGACCACCATGTGGGGGCTGAGAATTGAGCCCGAGTCCTCAGAAGGGAGCAACCACTGGGCTACCTCTCTAGCACCATAAAAGGGAATTTTAATTACACAAAAGGATTTTAAATATTTTCTAATGTTGAGGATCCAATCCAGGACCTTATGTATGCATGCTAGGCGAATGCTCTACCAGTGAGCTCTACCTCCAGGCCCATTCCTTCATCTGTCATGAGACTGTCACTTAGTCCTTAGGGTGAATTATACTGCTTGTCACAGAGAGACAACCAAAGCTTCTGATGCTGTATCCCAGCTCCACATAGTGAGCTCCTCTGAGTCTGTAGGAGGCAGGCCTGGAGGAATGCCCCTCGCTTAGGCCAGTGACAGCCCTGGACACTCGAGAGTCCTGCAGAGCTCATGGTGTCCAGGGGGCTCTTTGGGACCAGGGCTGGGTGGATAAGACTTTTTCCTTGAAGGGGAAGCATATAGCTTACTGAGGTTTCCAAACGTTTCAGGAGGTGGCAAGGGAGATGCATGCGTGTGTTAGGGACAGCAGGGGTGAGGCCAGCACTGGCTGGGCTGGAGTAACCCAGACTGACTTTGCTGGTTTGGAGCTGTTTGGAAAGGTGGGTTCAGAGACTAAGACCAAGGGGAAAAACACGGCCTTCAGACAGGAAGAGTAATGATCAAAAGGACGTAAAAGTGAGGAGAGTCTTTAATGGTGCACGATGGTGATCTGTGCCATGGAGGCCGGGAATAGGTTGGGTCCTCTCCTCTCTAGTCCTCCTGAGTCAATGGAATTCATCTCAGCACTAATACTGCTTCAGGGGCTTCCCGACTCTTAGTTTAAATCTTACTCTCCCCGATTCCCCCGACTTACTGTCTCACAGGGTGCTACATTCCCCTTCCTTTCGGCACCCTCTTTGGTTTGTACTCATCTCTGCTCTCGTGGCTCCGTGCAGTCATGGCCTTAGCTGGGAGCCACCTGATGGGGTGATGGGAAGGAAAGGGAGAGACAGGTGTCCGAGAGCCCCTCCCAGTCTGATAGCTTGTCTTCTGCCTTCCCCTGACAGGACGCTGATCTCCCACACCAAAGCCCTGGACCCCACCCGCCCTGTGACCTTTGTGACCAACGAAAAATATAATGCAGACCTGGGGGTGAGCTTGGGGGTGGGGTGGCCCCCACACTGCCTCTGCTCACCTGTGCTTGGCCTTTCGTCTTGTGCTTTGCTAACATGACCCAGCAGTGGCCAGTTCAGCCATTCCACAAGTGGTTAAAATGACTGACTTCCTGCTTACCCTCTAGGCAGTGTGGCTTCTTCTAACCCCATAAAGGCTGTGCTATAGCAGAACAATGTACTTGTTTGTAGACTTGGGATTTTCTAAATATGATTTTTATTAGCATCTATCTATCTATCTATCTATGTTTTATATATAATAAAATATAATAAGCCTGTTATACATAACAACATGCTTATTATATTTTCCTATAATATAATATTATATTTGTATGTAGTGTATATAGTGTATTTGATCATAGCCACTCATTGCCTCCCTTGTCCACCTCATACTCCCACTGATCCCTTTCCTTTGCCCAATGACTTTCCTCCCTTCAACTTTCATGTTTGTTTGCTTGTTTGTTTGTAGACAGAATCCCACTATGTAGCCTAATCTTGCCTAGAACTCAAAATTCTCCTAGCTCTGGGATTACAGGTGTGAGCCAGCGTGCTGCTCAGACTCAGTCCCCCCACCCCATTTTTTTCATTAATTTTGTGAACTTCAGCAGGCAGGCATGGTGCTGGAGCAGTAGCTGAGAGCTCATATCTTGA
Organism: Dicrostonyx torquatus; assembly: GCA_028555095.1. Taxonomy (NCBI): domain Eukaryota; kingdom Metazoa; phylum Chordata; class Mammalia; order Rodentia; family Cricetidae; genus Dicrostonyx; species Dicrostonyx torquatus. The sequence goes on along the minus strand of JAQHUG010000280.1, from coordinate 2,398,572 downwards.
ACACAACCACATCTGCTTTCTATGCTGACCTTGAAGGGGGCCGCTCTTGTCCTAGGCCCCATGTGTGGACGTGACTGTGTGAACAGCTACTTCTCTTGGTATCGTGACTGGGCATCTGGAGGTGATTCAGCCACTTGGAATGAAACTTCAAAACCCACCCCCAGTGATAAGTCTCCCCCACAAGGCCACACCTCCTCATCCTTCCCAAACTGTTCCACCAACTGTAGACTAAGAATTATAACATGAGCCTATGGAGACTATCCTCATTCAAACCCACAGTATGAGCTCCTAGTCACCAAGCCATCTCTTCAGCACCTACCTTCCCCTTTAATTTTTTGAGGCAGGGTCTTGTTGAGACAGTCATTTCCTTATGAATAAGAAAGCCTTGTCAGGGAACTGGAGACATGGCTTATTGGTCAAGAGCACTTGTTGCTCTTAAAGAGGACCAGAGTTAGGTTCTTAGTACCCACATGGTGGTGGCTCATAAATATCTTGTTCCAGGAGATCCAACACCTCCTGATGCATATACAAATATACAGGGAAAACACTCATTTATAAATATCTAAAAATAGTAACAAAAGTCTTATTATCCCTGGCTTCTCTATATCTCTAGAGCCCACCCTTTAAAAAAAAAAAAAGAGTTTGCACTGAGGTCCGGGTGCTGGCCGTTCCAATGCTTACCTTTCTCTGTGGGCAGGGACGGCTTTGCTGAGTGCCCGGTGCCTGGCCTCTTTACCTGGAGTGTGCTTTATGAAGTGGCACTCCTTGACCCTCCAAAGCTTTCTGCTGCTTGCATCTTCCCACCACCACAGCCTGGAGAGGATCTGAGGTCCCTTGGGAAAGGGTAGCTTTGGAGCCAAGCAGTGTGGCCTGAAGGAGACATGCCAGCTAGATGCAGAACTCTTCCCTGCTGTCAGACACACTCCTGCCCCTTCCCTGAGGACCCTCATCACTGCTTAGGGAGAAATCTAGCCAGTCTGCTGCTCGTGGCACTGCCTTCTCAAATGTGGCTCAGAGGAGACTCTGAGGGGCTAGCAATGTGGCTCAGTGGTACAAGCCCTTGGGTTGCATCCCCAGCATGCACACACACACACACACACACACACAAACACACACACACACCACCCCCCAAAAGAATAAGGAGCAAGAGATGTAGCTTAATCAATAAGAGCATTTGCCTCAAGTTCCTGAAACCCTGGACTTGATCCCCAGCAAGGCAGAAAACTAGGTGTAGGCAGTGTGATCCCAACACTTGGGAGATGGAAGCAGGTGGATCATCAGTCCAGGTCAGTGCTGGCTACATAGGGAGCTTGAAGTCAGCTTGGGCTAGTAAGGGTCTCAAAACCTGAACTGTGAAGAGAAGAGCTATCTGCTCTTCAGGCTGGGTCATATCTCCAGGCAAGGCCACAGGAGACCAGTGACAGGAAAGGAGTAAACTCCAACAAGGCCAGAGAGTAGCATCGTCAACTGGCCCCACGAGGCTCTGCTCTTGGCTTTACTCCCTACGTGTTGGGTCGGATAACCTACGTCATCTGCATTCTAGTCTGACCTTGATGAGGTCGTCAGTGTGGGGGGCAAACTGACTTGACCGCTCTTGTCCTAGGCCCCATACGTGGACGTGGTCTGTGTGAACAGCTACTTCTCCTGGTATCATGACTCTGGGCATCTGGAGGTGATCCAGCCACAGCTGAAGAGCCAGTTTGAGAACTGGTATAAGACTTACAAGAAGCCAATTATCCAGAGCGAATATGGAGCAGACTCAATTGCCGGGTTTCACCAGGTAAACGGTGTAGACAGTTTCATCGTCACTTTCCACAATGGCGACCCTACGTATCTCTTTGGGCTGTCTCTGCCTAGGTGGACTAGGGACTTAGCCTTTGCTCTCAGGCTCCTCCCCAACCCTACACACTGTGCCCCTGCATGCAGGCCTCTGCTTGGCTTGTGTGGGTTCCAGAGGCAGCCCCACTTGTAGCTTTGTTTCCACACCACCACCCCCTACCTGCTATCCACATTGGTTTTTTTTTTCTTCTTCTTCTTTGCAAAGATCTTTGTTTGATGCCCACGCTGGCCTCAAACTCATAATCTCCCTTAGTCTCTTGAGTACTGGGGTGACAGATGTGAGCCTCCACATCTGGCCCTTTTTTTTGTTCTTGTTTTTGTTTTGTTTTAGGTTTTTCAAGACAAGATTTCTCTGTCTAACAGCCCTGGCTACCTTGGAACTAGCTCTTGTAGACCAGGCTGGCCTCGAACTCACAGAGAGACCCGCCTGCCTCTGCCTCCCAAATGCTGGGACTAAAGACTCCAATAATGACTTTTTAAGATTCTTGTCCTGTGGGCTGGAGAGATGGCTCAGAGCACTTGCTGCCCTTCTAGAGGATCTCAGTTTGGTACCCACATCAGGTAGTTTACAACTGCCTGTAACTCCAGTTTGAGAGGATGTGATGCCCTCGTTAGGCTGTAATGCACACAGATACACAATTTTAAAAAAATGAACAAATCTTTTTTTAAAAAGTGATTTTCAGGCTGCGTGGTGGCACATTACCTTTAATCCCAGCACTTGGGAGGCAGAGGTAGGTGGACTGCTATGAGTTCAAGGCTAGCCTAGTCTACAGAGTGAGGTCCAGGACAGCCAAAGCTATACAGAGAAACCTCTCTCTAAAAACCAAAAAGTAATTTTCAGCCTGGGAGAAAGTAGCTCAGCTGGCAGAGTGCTTGTCCAGCATGCATGGAGTTCAACATGCTAGGATCTCCCTGCACACACAAGCCCCTGACGTTGTGCATGCCTCTAACACTAGAACTGGGAAGTGGGGACAAAAGAATCTGGATCATCCTTGCCTATAAGAGTTTGAGGCTAGTCTGGGATACAGAAAGCCCTGTCTCAAGCAAACAAACAAAAATTCTCCTGTCGAGACTGGTGTTGATAGCAACTAGCCATACAGCATCTGATTTCCAACACATGCAAATGAAGGAGAAGGGTCACCTGGGTGCTGTTGGGGCCGAGTGGAGGTCAGAGAGACTTAGTTAACCTGAACAGTCGGGGTGGTAACAGCCCAGTTACTTGGGAGGCTGAAGCAGGGTAGCAAGGTCAAGGCCAGCCTGAGCAGTTTAGGGGTACCCTGTCTCAAAACTGGATTTTGTTTTGTTTCTATGGGACAGCGTTTCTCTGTGTAGCTCTGGCTGTCCTGAAACGATCTGTTAATCAGGCTGGCCTCGAACTTACAGAGATCCAACTGCCTCTGCCTCCCCTGTGCTAGGGCTAAAGGCATGCACCACCACTGCCTGGCTAGGTTTTTCAATTTTTCTAAACAATTGCTTTAATAGAGGGTCTTCTTGCTGTGTAGCTATAGCTGACCTTGAACTCTTGATCCTCCTTGCATTCTGGGATTTAAGGCATTTTCCACCTTGAAGGAACGTGTTCTTTAAAATCTTTTCACTCTGGCTGACCTCAAACCCGGGCTGTCTGAGCCAGCATCAGTGAGTCCTGCACTCAGTACAGCCTGTCATCTGGACAGATACTTTAGTCATGGCCAAGTCAATCTCCCATCCCCCTTCCCCCACCTCGAGACAGGGTTCCTCTGGATAGCCCTGGCTGTCCTGGAACTCGCTCTGTAGACCAGGCTAGCCTTGAACTCAGAGATCCACCTAACGATGCCACCACCCGACTGGATCTCTAATTTTTATCTAACACTTCAATTCCAACTCTGACATTCCCTTTGTCTTGAATCTCAGGATCCACCTGTCATGTTCAGTGAGGAGTACCAGAAAGCTCTCCTGGAGAATTATCATTTGGTTCTCGATCAGAAGCGAAAAGAATACGTGGTTGGAGAGCTCATTTGGAATTTTGCTGACTTTATGACCAAACAGTGTGAGTATCTGTTAGGCTTACGGACTTTTCTCGCGTTATACTGGAAATGGGGCTGGGGAGATGCTTGGGTAGTGAAGTACTTGCTTTTGGTCTATTCTACATTTAGTTAAAATGGGTTCAGCTCACTACGCAACCCTGGCTGACTTGTAGACCAGGCTGGCCTGGAACTCAGTGATCTGATTGTCTCTGCCTCCTAGGTGCTAGGATTAAATGTGTGCTCCTCCATAGTATTTTAAACTTTATTTTTATTTAGTATGTAGGGGTGTAGGTAGGGAGTTTTGACATACCCGAACACAAGTATAAGATAGACAACTTTGGGGAGTCTGCTTGCTCTTTCTACCATGTGGGTGTCTGTGATTGAATTTGGGGTGATTAGGATTAATGGCAAGTTCTTTACTGAGTCATCTTACAGCCCCCCCTTGTTTTTTTTTTTAAGCAACAATCAGAGCCATAGGAAACAAGAAGGGGATCTTCACTCGTCAGAGACAGCCCAAAAGTGCAGCCTTTGTTTTGCGAGAGAGATACTGGAGGATTGTCAGTGAAACCATGGACCACCATTCAATGCCGATGACCCAGTGTTTGGGAACCAGACCACTGACATTCTAAAGCTAGAACTACCTCATTGCAGACGCAACCTCTGATGAAATGAAAGGCATTTTCTCAACAGAGCAGGCGTCCCCAGACAGTTCCTGGTACCAGAGTTTCTTTACTTTGGATTTGTGATCTGCTAGAAGGGAATATTAGCAGTGATAATAAAGCTTTTCTTGTACGGGAATAATGACGTGCGTATGAATATCTGTGCTCGAGCTCAGCAGTGTGTGCTGGGAACTGTCTGAGGTCATTTCTACATCAGTTTTTGGCAACAGGCTTTGTGCACTCTTGGAAACCTGTGTGTTGACACTCACACTTCCTTAAGAGATACAGGGTAAGGGGCTGGAGAAAGGGCTCAGAGGTTAAGAGTGTGAACTGTTCTTTCAGAGATTCCAAGTTCAAATCCTAGCACTCACTTGGTGGACAACTGCAATTACAAACTCCATTCCAGTGGTTGGTGCACGCCTTTAATCCCAGAACTCGGGAGGCAGAAGCAGGACTTTGAGGCCAGCCTGGTCTACAGAGTTCCAGGACAGTCAGAGCTGTCACACAGAGAAACTCTGTCTCAAAACAAAACAACAACAACAAAAAAAACCCCAAACCCTCCATTTCCTAGGTAATGGAGCCCTCTTTTGGCCTCTGCTGGTATCACATGTATGTGGTGTACAGACATGCGTGTGGGAAAATAGCCATACATGTAAAATAAAATAAATATTTATTATTAGTTTTTCAAGACAGGGTTTCTCTGTGTAGCCCTGGCTGTTCTGGAACTCACTCTGCAGACTAGGCTGGCCTCAAAATAGCCATCTGCCTCTGCCTCCTAAGTGCTGGGATTAAAGGTGTGCACCACCACCCACCCGGCTAATTTTGATTTCAAAGTGCTACAGGTTACATAGACTATTCACTGCCCCAAACCCCATGCTTGGGCATCAAAACTGTCTAGTCTTGACCCAATAAGAGTCAAAGACTCAGCTGGGTGGTGGTGGCGTATACCTTTAATCCCTGCCAACACTTGGGATGTGGAGGCAGGAGGATCTCTATGAGTTTGAGGCCAGCCAGATCAACAGAGTCCCAGGACAACCAGAGCACTCCACTCATTAAACCCCACAAAGGAGCTGGGTGGAGTGGCACATGGGAGGCAAAGGCAGGCAAACCTGTCTCAGAGCAAATGCCCCACAGATTAGCCACAGTCCCATAGGTATTCACATACATAGAGTCCCTGTATAGTGCAGCACTGACAGACCACTTTCCATGACTGAGATGACAAGTGATTCAAATACGAGTCTCTGAATTGTGAGCGCAACTCCAGCCTAGTCTTTGGGTATATGCGCATGCTTGTGGAGCCCAGGAAACAATCTCAGGTGCTGTCCATCTTGGTTTTTGAGACAGGGTTTCAGACTAGGGGAGAATTCACTCAGTTTAGCCTGTCTCCCCAGTGTTGAAATTATAAGCACATCAGTCCCAGCCCAGCTCTGAAGTAGGAGTTCTGAGGGCTGAACCCAGGGTTCTTATGCACGGACCACACCACAAGTACTTTACTGTCTCCACAGGCTTCTTTATAATTCAAACTTGACAGGGCAGGCTTGTGTAGAGCCCAATGGCTCTCAGCAATGCCACTGACAAAAGACCTAGCTCTTTAACCAGGGCCTATATAAGTGAGTGTTCTGTGGCTGGAACATCCACAGTGATGCTAAGTCTTTCTGGGGATTTGTCCAGAGGCTCTACCAAGGCAAGGGTATACAAAGCACAGTATTCTTCCCAAGGCCAACACTGGCGTGAGGATGGGTGTCCTGAAAGGGCTCCTGAGCTTTCCAGTCAGGTGGAAGACAAGCAGCCATCTGTAGTGCAGTAGACCGGACTCTCTTCTCAGGGTCAGTTGCTTGCCTCTATACACATCCCTTTCCAGTCTTCCTTTCCTGGACCCATGTTTAGTTCAAGTGCGAAGGGAGTTTAGGAGAACTGTATTTCATTTCAACATGGACCTCTTAAAATTTTCAAAATAATCAAGTTTTTTGTCTTAGCTTAATATAAATATTAATTTATTATTTTCTGTGTCTGAGTGCATGCCTGATCTGGTGCCGATGGAGGCCAGAATATGTCAGATCCCCTGGAACTGGAGTTATAGGTAGTTGTAAACCACCATATGGATGCTGAGACTTGAACCCCAGTCCTTTGGAAGAATAGCCAGTGCTCTTAACTATCTCTCCAGCCAGCCCCTAGTTTAATGTGAATTTAAATAAAGCTTCTTAGTTGACAAATATGCTAAATGGAACAGACATGTAAACATTTTACAAATTAGAGATAAATTATAGTTTGTGAGTCCTAAAATGGTCTTTTTTGTTTTTTGAGACAGGATCTCATGTATTCCAGGCCAATCTTTCTTTTTTGTTGTTTTTGAGACAGATTCTCTCTGGCTGTTCTGGAACTCACTATGTAGACCAGACTGGCCTCAAACTCAGAGATCTGCCTGCCTTTGCTGGGATTAAAGGTGAGCACCACTACACCTGGTTGGGCTAAACTCTTAAATTAGTATTTAGCGTGGGATGATCTTGAACTTTTAAAATTAATTATTCATCTCTTTATTGTATTGCAAAACACAGTCCATGTGTGGTGTCAGAGGACAATTTGTGGTAATGGGTGCTCTTCTTCAACCATGTGGGTCCTGGGGATAAAACTCAGGCTGGCAGGATAAAGCAACTGCCGTAGCTCACTGGACCTGTTACTGGTCCTCCTGCCTTCACAAGTGTTGGTATTATGGTACTCATTATCACTCCCAGTTTATACCAAACCTGGGGCCTTTAACATCCACCCATGCAAGCTATCAACAGGACTATATCCCAAACCCAACTTCTAAAGTTTCACGTAAAACACGGTTTAGTCAGTAAAGGATGGCTTAGATTTCAAATGGACTCTGTTTCTAGATGTTACCTCTTTAGAGGACTGTTATAGAGTCTTATTTTAAGATATGTTACTTTTATGTTGCATTTGTTGAACTCTGTGAAGCTGTGTTAGTGTTCCTGTCTAAAACACATGAAGAGCTGAATAGCCAATAGTGAGGCAGGAGAAATAGGCAGGGCTGGCAGGCAGAGAGGATAAATATGACGAGACATCTGGGAGAAGAGGGAGCAAGAAGAAGAGAGGAGGACATCAGGGGCCAGCCACTGAGCTACCCAGTCAGAGTGAAAGTAAGATATACAGAAGAAATGGTAAAGGGGGCTGGAGAGATGGCTCAGAGGTTAAGAGCACTGACTGCTCTTCCAGAGGTCCTGAGCTCAATTCCCAGGAACCACATGGTGGCTCACAACCATCTGTAATGGGGTCTGGTGCCCTCTTCTGGCCTGCAGGCATACATGCAGACAGAACACTGTATACATAATAAATCTTAAAAAAAAGAAATGGTTATAGTCCAGAGGTAAAAGGTAGTCAGGATAATTTAAGATGAGAAAAGCTGTCAAGTAACAAGCCAAGCTAAGGTCGGACATTTATAAGTAAGAATAAGCCTCTGTGTATGATTTATTTGGGAGCTGGGTGGTAGGCCCCCCAAAAAGCCAAAAGAGTAAAACAATCAACAACTGACTATAGGGATGGAAAATTCAAAAAAAGCTATGGAAAGACATCCTAAATCAGTCCATGTAACATCTACTGTCAACAACCCCTCCAAACCCCCTTTTATCTGTGAGTGTTTTGCCTGCATGTATGTCTGTGTATACCACTGTATTTGCACACTTGATTCTTGAGATCATCAGATCCCCGGGAACTGGAATTACAGATGGTTGTGATCTCCCGTGCGGGTGCTAGGAGTCAAACCCAGGTCCTCTTGAAGAGCAATCAATGCTCTTAACCCTTGAGCCTACACAGCCTAGACTGGCCTCCAACTCAGTATGTGGTTGAAGATGCCCTCAAACTCTTGATGCTCAAACTTATACCTCCCAGGTCCTGGGATGACAGGCATGTGCCAACAATATCTGGCTTTTTGCCCTTTTTTTTTCGTTGATGAGAATTAAGCTTAGAGCCCACTAAACAAATGTTTTTCTGTTGAGCTATGTCCCCAGCCCTGTCATAGATTTTTTTACCTCTGAGCTGTACTTACAGGTGGTTGTTGGGAACTGAACCTAGGTCCTCTGCAACAGCAGCAAGTGCTCTAAACTACTGAGCCATCTCTCTAGCCCCTATCATTGATTTTTTTTTTTTAAAAGACAGGGTCTCACCAAGTAATTCTGGCTGTCCTAGAAATTAATTATGAAAACCAGGCTGGCCTCAAACTCACAGAATTATGTTTGCCTCTGCTGTGATTAAAGATTAAGCTCCCTGCCGGGCAGTGGTGACACACATCTTTAATCCCAGCATTCGGGAGGCAGAGGCAGGCGGATCTTTGCGAATTCGAGACCAGCCTGGTCTACAAGAGCCAGTTCCAGCGCAGGCTCCAAAGCCACAGAGAAACCCTGTCTTGAAAAACCAAAAAAAAAAAGATTAAGCTCCCAAAGCACCCAGCCCTATTATGGATTCTTAACAATCACATATGTAATAAACCCACAGGAATCCAAGAACATAAACCCTAAGAAGTCTGCATCACCTATAAGTTACCTGCGTTTAAGAGAAAAGGCTTCAAGTTAGTATGTGTAGGGACAGGGTTACAGTACCGGGATCCGCAAGTTCTTCCTGACTCCAGACTTCATTCCATCCAGCTTCATTTTGAAGACTCCACAACGAAGTAAGAACGGCAGCACAATGTCCACAGGTAACGTCTACATTTATTTTATACCAAAAAAGTTATGTGCAACAAATAAACATTCTTACATATTTACATCTGTTTTTATTTCGCAGTTAGCAAAATGGTATCCTAAATCTCTGATAAAGAATATTCTATCTATATATTAGAGAGGGAATCTTCCCAGTGAACTCCTTTTTACATGTTTCCTCAGGAGCTTTCAAAGCATGAGTACTATTTCAGATGGACACACTTCACAGGTCATACACACCTATTATTTAGGCCGTGCTCAATACAGCTTCGTAACAGTTCATCTCTTCTGGGCCAGTTGGTTTCAGAAGGGGGTGGGGCTGTTTGATCAAGTGCCTGGAATCCGACTGCCCTTTGATTGTAGGGTTGTACTCACAAACGAGGATTCATAAATGTGCTGCCTCAGATGCTAAAAGGTGTAGAGGGGCAGGTTCACTGGTGTATGCTGGAGGAAAACACGGGGGTGGGTAAAATCCATATCCCCAAACAGTTCCTGGAAATGACAGTGGGGAGCTTTGCTGACATTTTCCTGACTTTTAAGGTAAAGCCACCACCTGTCAGTATTCATCAGAATCAACTGATGGTGTCAACTATAGCTTAGGAAATAATTGCTAAGCAGTTTCTGTGTTTTTAATTTTTGCTTTTGAGACAAGTCTCATATAAGCCAAGGTTGCCCTTGAACCTCTGGTCCTCCTGTCTCCACCTCCCAAGTGCTGGGATTATAGGTATGTGCTACCATGCCTGGCTACACTTTCACTGTAGTCTTTTGAAAATAATTATAAATAAAAACAAACAAAAAAAGCAACAATACTAATCTCATTGTCCTCTATCTTACCTCATAGGTAAAGGATATCTTGTACCAAATGAAATACTTTTCTATATGTATGTTTCGTCTGCATTAATGTCTATGCACCGGATGCATGCAGTGCCCTTGGAAGCCAGAAGAGGGCATCGGATCCCCTGAACTGGAGTTACAGACTGTTGTTAAGCTGACATGTGGGTGAGAGGAGCTGAACCCAAGTCCTCTGCAAGAATGACAAGGGGGCTTTAACTCTTTACATGAAAAAAGCCAATGTCTTTCAACATTCTTACATATAATAAATTTGAACCACTCAAATTTCTAGCACTTGGGAGGCTAAGGCAGGAGGAATGCCAACTTGGAAGCCAGCCTGAGCTAGGTACTGAGTTCTAGGACAGCCTAGGCTACAGAGTGAGATCATGTGTCTTTAAAAAAAAAAATACAAAAGAACAACAATAACAAAAGAGTAGGAACGGCTACATATATGAAGCAAAAGTAATTTCTGGAATGCAGCTAGTGCAACTTGTTAGACCTGAGTTGTTCCAGTTTGTCCTCCTGATAGAAACCAGCTGTGGGGAGGGGCTGAGTGAAGTCCTGGAGCATGCCTAGTGGAGTCTCATGCTCCTTCAAATACTATCACTATGGAGTGAAAGGCTTCACAGAATCACTGTAGGAGTCACTGTCCCCCCAGTCTGCCCTTCCGCATTTACTGTTAATTCTGCTTCAGTGTTTATTATTATTTTGTGGGTATGCTTTTTGAGACAGGGTTTCACTATATAAAAAAGCCAGGAGCTTGCTATCTAGACCAGGCTAGGCTGGCCTCCAACTCAGAGATCCACCTGTCCCTGCCTCTCAAATGCTGGGATTCAAGGTGTATGTCACTATGCCCAGCCAAACCCAGCCTCTTCAGTGTTTAAATGTTCAGTCTGAAACAGTCATAATATTAGCAGTTTTATAGCACAGTATTTTTCTCCCCCATTCTACTAGGTTTAATAGAAGGTAGAGCGAGGAACCTGAATTTCCTCAGGGCAAAACTACCAAATAAAACACAATAGGGTTGCTTACTGAGAATATATATTATACCTTAGCAAACGCTTTTCTTTCTCTATTTTAAGAATGGGGCTGCTGTAGCTAAGGCTGATCTCTAATTTTCTATGTAGTCAAGGATGACCTTGAATTCCTGATCCCCCTGCTTCTACCTCCCAAATGACAGACCATAGTCAAGCATGAGCACACAGTTCAGCATTCTTATTTCAGACAGCACCTGTTAACTCTCAGTGAGAAAAGGGTACTCATTCTGTTAGGTCACAGGAATGTAATAAACAAACAAAAAATGCATACAATCTATAATGGTGGTACTCCCAAGACTTAGGAAAGCAAAGGGAAACCATGACGGTTGTGGTGGATGGAATACTCTCACCTTTTCTTGAGTAAGTGTTGAAGACACCTGTAATGTCAGGACAAGCTTTAACGCCACTCTGCTGAGTGATAAAAGATAGAAAAGATCGTTTGGAATTGGAACCCCAGGGACTTGTTTAGCACAGTCTTGATATATAAGCAGCAGAAATTTTGGGCTATTAGCCATTTCCTCTGCCTTGGGAGAGCTGGACGAAGGGGTATGAGATGATCTCACTGTACAGTTCTCCCATGAGGACTTGGTCCTCCATAAATACCATTCAGTACTTTCTAGAAGTTCTTTAACTACTTCAGAAGACAACAACAATGCCTACATAGTAAGATAGTCATGGAAATGTTCACATTTGTGGGGAAAAACAACCTTTGATGAAATCAGAAGTAAGCTGTCTTAAGAAACTGGTTAGAACCTACTAAAAGGGCATTACAATTCATATTTTATACCTGCCCTGGGCCAGAACTCCTACAGTGCATCAGTTGTGACTGAAGGTTGTAAACCACTCAACGACTGCTGACCATTCCCTCCCTCCAAAAAGAAGGCAAATAAAAGCTCTCCAAATTTGCCATCTAGTTGCCTATTTTTAACATAATGATTAACCAAATCATAAACAAAAACACTTCCACTACTTCTCAGCCCGAGGAATAAAATGGTCACACAGCCCCTTCTGGTAGAATGCAAGTTCTCTGTTTCATGGTGAGGAATGAAAGGAGGGATACTTCTGCCCCAGTCCAACACACAGAATGACTTGGTTTGAGATTTAAGACAGAAGGCACTTTTAACATCTCCTGTAAGATGCTAACCAGAGAAACACAGTCACCACATCACCAGGTTTATTCACATCACTGCTGCTGTGTGGCTGCTGGAGTGGGACAAAGTCTCCAGGTCTCACTTTCAGGTTTCTCTGTATGTTGTGTTTCTTCTGAGTCAGCAAACTGGACCTCGTGTCAGCGCTAAGGTTTACAAATTCAGTATGTGATTCTGAAACACTTACAATCCTTAGTGCAACAAGAAACGAGAAAGGAAACACTATGGGCCAACCCTGGAGCACTTGACTTGTGCTTATCTCAGTCCTAATACTGTTGAGCTGACTGGCACCAGTTTCAAAGGAACACATCTGTATTGAAAGGTCAGCTACTGTTTAAGAGGCTTTGCCCAAAAATGCCATAGTGGTTTCAGTTTTTCTCCATTTTCTACCATCAGTGTCCCAAGAGCCTTGGAATTAACATCCTAAACAGTTAGGATCCATCCAGTTTTATTACTAGTCAAACTTGACTTGGATGTTCAAATTTAACTTCTTCCTCTCAGAGTAGGAGAAGGGAACCAAGCACCCTACTGTTCCTGCTGTCAATCCCGCACCAGGGCTGTCAGCACATTTCCCAAGATGTTCTGTTGCTGTCTGCTATCTCCACTATGGATCGTCACGATGAGCTGACAATTCCTCATTGCTACACTTCAACTAAACTGTACAGTAAGTTCTGCAGGGGTGGATCCAATGTTTCTACCTTTATTTACAAATACCACATGAATGGACTCTAATTGAATCTACAGGTTTAAATCCATCAGCTAAAAACATATTACATATTGTAAACATGGCAATATTTAATACAGTATCTATTCTAAAGTATTTTCATGTTCATGATCACATTTGTTATACCTGAAATTGAATTTTTACACATTAAAGAATTACTAGCAATGGCTGCTCACTTTACGGTTAAGGACGGGGGTAAGGGCTACATTTTATTATCTCAGAAACATCTTCAAGGTAAAGTTAAAGCTTGTCTTTGATTGGCTCGGTGTATCCTTTTTTGTATCCGGATTTAAAATGAAGACTGACAAAGAAAATAGCTAGGGCCCCTTCTAATTTACAGTATTTTAAAAAATCAGTTTAAGATTCTCAGGGAAAGTGTCTGTTGTGAATTAAAAAAAAACAACTTGCAAAATAAACTTAATGAAAGAAGTGTTTTGAGACAGTCAAGTGGGAACCACCAGCCGTCAGTCTTCCTTGGGCTGCAGCTGTCGCTTCCAAGCCTCATTCAAGTAAACTAGTCGTTTGTAATTGATGATGAGGAGAACGAAGTTCAGCACATATGTGGTGACGCAGATGATGCAAAACTCCTTCAGCACAAAGTACAGAATGTAGGCCAGGTACAAAGACCCCACCACGGACACGATGGAGGAGGTCATGAGAACAAGAGCTGCAACTGCGCTGGCCGTCATGCCTGCAAGAGAGAAACATGGCTAGATCAGGGCCTGGCCTGGACAGAAGCTTCTCAACTAATAAGTAACAGGCTGTGGCTAAAAGCAGTAGTGTATCAATACTGACCTTACCTTCTTGACTCTGAAAACAGAATGCAAAAACCACCCCTCTGTTTTAACAATAAGCAGGCTGAATTTTACTGAAAGGACTGGTTCAGAGCTGCCAGGTATCTGATCTGTTACTATTTCACAAGAAGTATGCACATGAACTATGCAAGCTTGCAATCACTTTAAGCAAAGATGTTGACAGTCTCCTAAAGAGCACAGGAATGAGGGCTGCAGCTTTCCTTTCAAGCCATACCTATTGGGTAAGATCCTCCCCTCTGATGTTTCACTGTAAGTTCCCTATCTGGGGAGAATGTTTAGATCAAATTTACTAAAGACCCAGACCTGGTGATACCCTTGCGAACACTGGCTGAAGAGGAAAAGACAAACCTAAAGCTATGAAACACTTTAGAATAGCTAGCTGGTAAATAAGGGCAACTACAGCAGACCAGTAGGCCACATGTGCATCAAAACAGATCAGGACAAAAGGCAGCTTGAGCCAGGTGTGGTAGCATATGTCTGTAACCCAGCACTCTGGGGCTGAGGCAGAAGAACTAAAGACTGGAGGCCTGCCTGGGTTACAGTAAGACCCTGTCCCAAGGAACGGGGGTGGGGGTAGGGGGATAGTCAGGTATTTGAAGCCAGGGCTCAAGACAAAAGTGTGTCTGGAGTCTTGACTCCCTTCACAGATACTGTTCTTTAACTGCCTAATATCAGAGACACAAAGACTATGCCAGTGACACCATGGCTATACACATTTATTTTCAAGGTCAAAAAAGGCAGAGCTTATAGCTAGTGTGCCAGCAAAGCCTAGACTATATTCAATTTTCTTAAATTGCACTGCCCTCACCTGTGCTAAATCACCTATGCTAAAAGTCGAAGTCTAATAGTGTTGACACCTTTGTCAAAGTTTTAAAATGATGCAAGAGCCAGGCATGGCGATCCACTCTATAATCCCAGCGCTCAAGGAGGGAAGACAGGAGGAGGTCTTCTGTGAATCTAAGGACAGTCAAGACTATGAGTTCTTGCCTCATCTGAGATATATACACAAATATTGTGAGAAACGATACTGGTGGGCTAGATATGAAGATCAGTAGTATATCTCTTATCATCTAGATGCACAAGGCTATGGGTTCAATATCAGCACTGCAAGCAAACAAACAAAAAATAAAATGATATGTACTGCGTTTTTGTCTGCTCAAATTTCAACAGTCACCTCCTACATCTGTTGTGAGAATTAAGTGACTATTTGAGCTACAATAAGGTGCTCAGAGTGCCCTGTGAGTACTGTTACTCTATAACTGCGGCATATGCAGGCACTTGTGATTTGAGGAAAAACTGAGAACTTTATAATATGCCATAACTCTAACAATAGAATATTATATAGCTGAAAAAAACAAAAACAAAACACTTAATGTATCCATATAAAAATATGGAAAAAGAGCCGGGCAGTGGTGGTGCATGCCTTTAATCCCAGCTGAGGCTGTGAGTTTGAGACCAGCCTGCACTACACAGAAAATTCCAGGAAGGCCAGGGCTGTTACATAGAGAAACCCTGTCATAAAAAACAAAACAAACAAACTATATACACACATACATATATAATCATTAAGAAGAATCAAAGGGGGAGAAAAGAAGCTGTAGGACAGGAAACACAGCATTTGCTTTTTATGTTTTGAAAGGAAAGAAATTAAGATCATGTGTTTGTATCTTGTATATATGCAAAAACAAACCAGAACCATAAACTGGTGGGGGTGAGGGCAAAGGAGATAAAGTGAGGTGGAACTGAGGTGGGATTACTTTTCATCACATAGCACTATGTGAAAAAATTAATTTTAAATGATGACAGTCACATAGTCCACCAGGGAGTGAGGTGACGAGCTCTGGATGTGTTAGATGATTCAAAAGGACTGACACTACAGAAGCACGTGGAAACTAGAAAGTCAGGAACTGTGAGTGGAAATGATATGTAAGATGAAACTGTGCATCATGAAATGGAACCAACACATTACTGTTATAAATGGAAACCTGTCTCGCCTCGATTTCCCACACAAGTATGGATGATTGTTTTCCCTAAGCACTTCCCTATAAGGGGAAAGGAGTTGTTCCTGGAGTTGGGATTATACTTTAGAAATCCCTCAGAACCAATAAGTCTGAGACGAAACTTCTCCCTTCCAACCACAGAGCCCTCACTGTGCTTCTACATGCACATACAAACATGATTACCCTATTCTTTAAACACCATTTGCTTGTTTTTTTCTGGACAGCATCTTAATCTTTTCACACTCACTTTTGCTTTAATGACTACACAGAACTTTCTAATATGGATATGCCCTCATTAGTTCAGCCGTTACTTACTGCTGAGTTCCCAGTGATAGCTTTGCTATTTTAAATTGCATTATCATTCCTATTTCTGCAGGATAAATATGTGCATTCAGAATTGGATAAACTTAATAAAACTTTTTAGAAAAAAATCATATTCCAAATGTGAATCATACAAGCCACCTGCAGACTTAACCAATCACTGCACAGAAGAGCTGACAAACAATGGAACAGAATATTAAACAGTTGAATTGCAAAGCACAAATGGTAGCACTAGACCCAAAGCAAAACCACAAAACCAACATTTCAAAGAATAAGATTATCACAAATAAGCTTAGTTGGCAACAAGAGGACATTAAAATACAGTCAAATTACAAAGATGGCTACTGATACTTGATAACTAGAAAATCTGACAAGAAAACAACCTTTCAAATGAAGATTAGGGGAAAAAATGAAGATTAGATGGAGACCAGATGACAGGGGTGGGGTGGGGGTGGGACAACAGCAATTTGGCAATAACTGATAAAATTCATTTTTAAAAAAATCTTTTTTTGACTCATTAACCTCATATCTGGAAATTTATTTCAGGGAAATAACTCAAGGAGGGAGGTGCTTTAAAGAAAACGGATCCCCGTGGCATTATTTAGTAAAAATGTGAAGCTGAGATGTTCACAGACACTTAGAACAATAATATTGAAAATAAGAGAGCATAAGACTTCTATTTTTTTTTTAAAGCAAAAGGCAGGGCTGAAGATGTAGCACAATTATACAATTCTGGGTTTGATCCCAGCACCACAGGGGGCAAACTAAAGACCCACTAGATACAGAAACATAAATGCGATGAAAATTATAGCAGCTTACTGCTGTTTACTTAACACGTGGTATTTTAAAATAGCTCAAGTCTCTAAAGTCATTTTAAAAACGAGCTTACAAGAAGACTGGAGTACTAATTTCCACGAACGGGGCTGGGTCTCTGGACATCAGGACGCACTGCGAGTCATGAGAAAAGGTTCACTGACATCAAGGTCAATAAATCATAAAGAACAGTGAATCACATTTTCGCAAAAATATGCTGGCTCTCTATCATCAGCATGTGCTTTTTACTACAATGATATACTTTAGGGTGAAGACACAAGCATTGAATGGGTATAACAAGCTTACTTCTGTATCTCTGTATAAATACTTACCAAGTAATAACTGTAGTATATAAAATATAAGTCCAAAGACACTGTTTGGCTGGTTTAATACACCATCTTTTCCAAAAATGGAACCCAAAAGACCAAATCCTCGACCCCATCTGTAAAATAAGGAAAACCAGTAACCCTATATTTGAGATTCCCTAATTTTTTAAATGTAAAATTATTTGAGAATGTTATCCAATTCCAAAATAAACTATGTTCACAAAACACTTAAATATCTTTTGTTCCAAGAAGGGGAAGGCCAATCACTAACTCCTGTATTGTGTCTGATTTAAACTGATGGTTTAATAAAACTTCCCTAACAAGCTCTGGATCTCCATCTAAGACCCCCAGGTTCACCTTCTCTTCTCCTGAGGGACTCAAGTCACCCTCTCAGACCTCTCCAACCAGGGAGTTCTTACAAGTGTGGGCTGCTCTTGCACTACAGTGTTTAGCAAGGTTCCACTCTCAGCTGTGACCACCAACCGAAGCCTCAGCCCCTGCTGAAAACTACTGACGTGGTCCCTTCCAAAGCTGTACTCAAAACCAACAGACTGAGAAGCTGCTTACTGGAAACTTCACCAAGGTAACCATGAGGAACAGATACCCCAGGACAGATCTTTGAATGCAGAGAAATACCAGAAACACTGGTCTCTTCTAGAATCCTGCTTCCCAAGTAAAAATCTGATACCTCACATTCGACTACCTGTTTTCATTAAAGTTTAACTTTGAAATTTGTGACTTCACATATTCAGAGTCTTTTAAAATAGCTTTTGAGTTTGTTCTTTGACAATTCCATACATGTATAGATTTCATTCTGTCCACCCCTTTAATATCTTTCCCACCTCTATTACCCATGCTAGAATCCTCTTTTAAAAAATACATTATTAAAATCATGATTTAATAAGATAATACAGACCAACAGTAACTGGATTAAAAACCTTAAGAGACTTCTGCTTTAACTCAGAATGACAGTGCTTCCTAAATTCAAAAAGGAAATAACCGTAGAGTTTAGTAGGATACACTGGAATATTACTTCAACTTTGCTGTAAAGACAAACGTCTGAAAATAAGAATGAATGATCAAGTCACGCTGGTTTAAAGGACTTCATGCCAAAGCAAGTGAATAAAACCCCTCCACATTGATGTTGAAAAAAACCACTCCAATCTGAGTGCTACAGAGGATTTTTATTATATAGACTTACACATTTCAAACTACAAAGTCAGTTCTATTACTTACATGTATTCTCTTCATTCATCAAATACTTATTGAAGAGTACAGACACTGACATACAGCACCCTACAGACAGCACTGCCCTCATGGGATTTACATTCTAGTTATGGTAAAAATAAAAATAAAAAAAATCATTACCTAGTAAATAACATTCAGGATTGAACAAGCCTACTCAGATACACAGAAGAACAGGGGTGAGACACTCCAGGGCAGCACCTAGTAAGTGAAGTGACCTAGTGAAGACTTGTCAACAAAATGCAGATTTTGCTCCAGTGGGCTGGCAGTAGGGCTAAGACTATATTCAACAAAAGGAGCTGAGGCTGGGGTGCATGCCTGTAATTCCAGCACCCTGAAGGTTGAAGTAGAAGGATTATCCTGAGTGTAAGACTAACCTGAGCTACACAGTGAGTCCCTAGGTCAGCCTGGGTTACAAAATGAGACCCTGTGTCAAAACAACAATAAAATAACCAACTAGAAATGGATCTCCCATTTGAGCCAGCTGTAGCACTTGTAGTTATTTCTCAGAGTGGCTCCAAGCTTGCACATCGATATTTACTGCATGCTGTGGATAGTGAGCTCAAACCCCAGAACTCACATAAAAGTGGAAGAAGAAAATCCACTCCACTTGTGTGCCATGGCCATCCACCACCATCCCTGTCCACATCATGTATGCACAACTATATATAATAATAATAAATTTTTAAAAAGTTAGGGCCACTGAAATAGCTCAGTGGTAAAGGCCTTTGTCACCAAGCCTGATAACCTGAGTTCAATTCTCAGGACTTACTATGATGAAAAGAACCAACTCCTACAAGTTGTCCTCTGATATGCCATTAACATGCATACACACACCCATAAGTAATCCTGCCTGAACAGCCAAAGAGTCAGTATTGGTGGAGCATACAAAGAAAATAAAAGAATTAAAAACATTTTTTTAAAAAACTGTAATCCTGACTGGCCTGACTCCTTAGTGTGGCAATTAATGGCATGAGGCACCACACTTATAAAAAGATCATTTTGAAATGGGTCTGGCTGTAAACCTCTATAATCTCAGGACTTGGGAGGCTGGGGCTGAAAGAGAATGAGAAGTTAAGGCCAGCCTGGGCTATAAAGTGATACTCTGTGTTCAAAATTAATAAAATAATAATCATTCTAGGGGACTGCAATATGACTCGGCAGTTAAGAGTACCCACTGCTCTCGAAAAGAACCTGTGTTCAGTTCCCAGACCCCACTGTCAGGCAGCTCACAACTGTTGGTAACTACAGCTCCGGGGATCTTATTACATACTCTCTGGCCTCCTTGGGCATTGAACAAACATAAATGAACACACACACACACACACACACACACACACACACTTTAAAATAAAAATAAGCTGGGGGCTGGAGAAACATTGGCTGTTCTTCCAGAGGAACCTAGGTTTGGAAAAACAGCAGCTCACAACTGTCTATGGCTCCAGTCCCAGACTCAACTCCCTCTTCTGGCCTCTTCAAACACCAGGCAAAACACCAAACACACAAAAAACATAAAACAAAATTTTTAAATAAAATAAAAATAAGCCACAAGTAGCAGTGTATGACTAGCACTCAAGAGGCAGGGGCAGGTGCATCTCTGTGAGTTCAGCTTGGTCTACATAAGTGAGTTCCAGGACCGCCAGAACTATTACACAGAGAAAACCTGTCTCAAAAAACCAATAATAGTGCTAATAAAAATAAATAAATAAATATAAAAAGCATTCTAGCCTCACTGTTTTGCTCCAAGATGGAACACAATACAAAGAAATGATGTAACACTGAGGACTTTGACTTGAGTAGCTGGGAAAAGAAGTTGTGTTTTCTGAGCTAGGAAAGATATGATCGAAACTCAGCTTTGGACACAGGTTTATGTTGCCTTTATGCATCTACGTAGAGGTGACAGATAAGCAACTAGATGTATGAACTTGCAGCGCAAGCTAGAGATAAATTTGATGGTAGTCAGGATATGAGTGGAATTTTAGAGTCAGGAGACTTATGACATCAACAATAACCTTTGATAAATGGTTAATGGCATCAGAGAAGGCAAGGGTGAACATGTGGCTAAGGACTTCAGTGATTTATGTTTCTGTTTACATAAACACCAACTGATCTTGTTTCAGTTGTCAATCCTTTGCCTTCAGATATTCTCAGATGCCATATTTCAGTAAAACAACACCCAGACAAACATTAACACACTGGGTTTCCTCAAGTAACTTCAGATCTGGTGGCTTTCCCTTTAATTGTCTCTGAAGTTAAATGCACTTCCTATATACTTTGAAATGAAGACTGTGGATTTCTCATCAAAACCTGGCTGAGGGGATGAGGAGATGGCTGATTTTGTAAAGTGTTTGCAATGTAAGCAAGGAGATCCAAGTTCAAGCCCCAGGACTTCTGTAAAATGCTAGGTGTGATGGCACCTGTAATTCCAGCTAGGGGGTGAGGCACAGGCAAGTGAATACCTGGGACTTGCTAGGGGACAGTCTAGCCAAATCAATATGTCCCTGACCAGTGAGAGACTGTCTCAAAAATAAAGGTGGAAATATGCAGATGGTTCAGTGGGTAAAGACCCTTGCTGCCAAGCCTGACAACCTGAGTTCAATCTTCAGGATCCACATACATGGTGGATGGAGAACTGGTTACTGCAAGTTGTCCCCTGACCTCCAAATATTTCTGTGGTATATATACACAAACATGCATAGATAAAAAAGGCTCAAAAATTAATAAGGAAGAAGGAAATTAAAAAGTCATTCAGCATTGACTTCCTGCCTTCACATGTACTGGGTACACATACACACAGTCTGGACTCATCTGAGGGCATTCCAACCACTCATTTCTATGAACTTTACCTCTTTTTTCTTTAAAGTTTTGATGTGAGGTCTCTTATTCTGTAGCCTATACTGGCCTAGAACGATGTAGCTCAGACTGGCCTTAAACATGTGACAATCTTCCTGCCTCAGCCTCCCAAGCATGATTACAGGTGTGAGCTACCATTCCTGGTTGAGTTTTACTCTTGAATCAACCATAACCACCAGAAAGCTGTCTTTGGACAACACTGTCTTTTTTTTTTTTTTTTTTTTTCTTCAAGGGTTTCTCTAGCCCTGGCTGTCCTGGAACTCACTCTGTACACCAGACCCGCCTCAAACTCAGGAGATTTACCTGCCTCTGCCTCCTGAGGATAGGAATTAAAGGTGTATACCATCACTACTCAGCTGCACTGTCTTTTAAACTGCTTCCTTGAAGTCTAATGCTGGTATTATGTCTTAACAACTACTAAAGGGAACACTCATATGAATACTTCAATTACTAAAAAGGAATGTTGCCAAAACACCTATAGCTATATATTCTTATGCTGTACTTTAAAGAAGATTAATATTAATTAATGGAGAGAGAAGGCTTTGCCCTCTCATTTTTAAAAATAAACAGGATCATACTATGTCACCCAGTTAGCATCAACTCAATCAGGATAGCTTTGAATTAATAGTAATCTCCTGCCTCTGCCACTCAAGTACTAGGACAACAAGCATGGTACCTCACCTAGCTTTAGTATTTCCTTTTCAGGTAGCCTGCCAGCGAGGCATAGTGAAGCAAGCCTATAACCCCAACACTCCAGAAGTGAAGCAGAGCACAAGGTCGAAGATGAGTGCCATGAAATATATATGGCTTGATTCTATGTTTTTACAGTCTTCATAAAAAAGCAAAATTATAGTGCTACAGGGAGACAACCCAACAAGTTTCCTCTAGAAGGTTTGGAGGCAGATTACTGGCATTATAGTTATATACCACCATTGCCCCACCATTTTATCTTTTGAGACAAGGTTCCTCACCGAATCTAGAGTTTGCTGAGCCACAGGGATCCACCTGTCACTGCTTCCCTGACCTCTAACATATCGTGTAGGTGGTAGGTGCTAAGGATCTGAACTTGGTTCCTCACACTTGCATAGCAAGCCCTCTCTATCTCCCCGGCCCTACTGGAATTCTTGATGTAAAATATATAGGAGATAGAACAAACTGCAAGTACAAGACCTCTCACCATGTACAATTTTTGTTTGTTTTTTGAGACAGGGGCTCATTATGTAGCTCTTGCTGGTCACAAACTCTTTATGTAGACTAGAAGGGTTTCAGACTCAAGAGTTCTGCCTGCTTCTATAGGTGGGGCAATGAAAACAGGAGAATTCTGGGAAGAGGAGAGGTCAGGTGTCTGTCACCCAGATGTAGAGGAAGTGTCTCACTGATAAAAGTGAAAAGGTCTCACTGATAAAGGCACCAAGCCACATGGCTAACACAGGCAAGAATTATGGGCTAATTTAAGACCTAAGAATTAGTTAATAAGAAGCCTGAGCTAATAGGCCAACCAGTTTATAATTAATGTAGACCTCTGTGTGTTTCTTTGGGGCTGAATGGCTGCACGATCAGGCAGGACAGAAACCTCTGTCAACACGCCTCTGCCCGTGATTAACAGAGTACATCACCACATCTAGCAGATTTATGTTTTTTAGCATGTGTATACACTACTTTGCTTTTTTGTTTTGTTTTGTTTTGTTTTTCAAGACAGGATTTTCCTCTGTAGCTTTTGGAATCTGTCCTGGAACTTGCTCTGTAGACCAGGCTGACCTCCAACTCACAGAGATCCACCTGCCTCTGCCTCCTGAGTGCTAGGATTAAAGGCATGCACCACCACCACTCAGCTCTTTTTCCTTTTTAAAAACAGGGTCTTACTATGTAGCCTTGGCTAGTTTGTTATATTGGTACTTGTTATATTGCTGACTTCAAATTAACAGCAATCCTTCTTGACTCAACCTCAAGTGGTGGGATTACAGGCACATGCCATTATGCCCATCTTAATTTATAACTTAACACTAGTTAAACTAGAGAAAATAAATCTCTACATATGGACAAACAAGCACTGGCATATTGCACCAGCAGCAGAAACCAATGGAGGCTGGAAGAAGCATCTTAGCAGATGAAGACCAAGAAGTGTGATCCTCACAAAAATTCAGCCTCAGTGCCAAGACTGATGGCGAAAGACTGAAAACAGTGTGCTGCCTGATGGGGCAACAAAAGTAAAGAGTGTGTGTGTGCTGGGGAGGGGAGAATAGCTCAACTGGTAAAGTGCTTGCTAAGCAAGCATGAGGACCTGGGTGTGGTCCCTCAGTACCCAAAGATCCAGGAATGGTGAGTTGGACAAGCAATCCCAGCACTGGGAGGCACAAGAGGTTCCCTGGGATTTGTCAGATGGCTGACCTAGCCTTCTTGGTTGACTCAGGCCAATGAAAAGATCTCAAAAAATAAAGCGGATTGTGCCAGAAGAACAGTCAAGGCTGGCATTGAGGATGAATTTCTAAAAGGTTAGTTCTAGCCAGGTGCAATGGTAAGCACCATTTATTTATTTTTAATCTTTCTGAGATTTTGTTATTTTTATTTATGTGTATGTGTGTTTGGTTTATGCACCACATGTATGCAGTGCCTGTGGAGGCCAGAAGAGGGCATTTTATTCCCTAGAACTGGAGTTAACCAGCATGCGGTCAGTATTAGGAATTGAACTCAGGTACTCTGGAAAAACATTCAGTACTATTAACCACTGAGCCATCTCTCCAGCAACACCCTTCTCATTTTTTTAATGGAAGGGCTGGGGACAGAATCCAGAGTGCTCTATTTCTGAGTTCTAGTCCTAGCTTTCTTTATCTAATACTCTTTAAAAGAATTGCTTTGAGTTTGGGGTGGGGGGTGGGGGTTCAAGACAGGGTTTCTCTTCTTGCCTTGGCTGCCCTGGACTCACTCTGTAGACAGGGCTGGCCTCGAATTCAGAGATCTGCCCACCTCTGCCTCCCTAGTGCTGGGATCAAAGGCGTGTACCACCACCACCATCGCATGGTGAGATAATAATACTCTGTCAGAAGCAGACAAGTTTAAAGAGTGAAATGAAAACAAAGGGGCCTTCAAGAAGGCTCAGCAAGTACTGTGGCTGATTTTAATGTCAACTTGCCAGAAATCAGAATGACCTGAGTAGAAAGCCTCTCCGGAGAACTGCCGTGTAGTAGTGCAGATGGAAAAGGTGTGTCTGAAGGCAACTGTTCACCTTTTGCTGGCTTTGCCTTCTGTCTTGCAAGGAGCTGATCTGCCGTATTGCTACTACTGATTCCTTCACTGATATCAGAACCAGTATTTCCATGCTATGCTTCCCTCATGGACTAAGGGCCAATGGCTCTCCAGGAACCTTTCAGATTTCCTGTAACAAACTGTAACACCTCAGGCACCTAGCCTTGTGGACTAGGCAACCACCGGGTTGTCAATCTGATGGATGGGAGACATCTACCTTGGGACTGCTCTGGGTGTGAGTCATTCACTCAACTTCAAAAAAACAAAACAAAACAAACAAACAAAAAACAAAAAGAGTAAGCCTGGTATGGTGGTCTGTGCCTTTAAGGCCAGGACTCAGAAAGCAGAGGCAGATGGATCTCTGTGAGTTGGAGGTCAGCCTGGAACAATGAGTTCCAGGACAGCCAGTGTGTAGAGATCTGGTCTCAACAAAACAAACTTAAAAAAAAAAAAAAAAAAACCTGAGCAACTAATAGGTACTCAGTCTCTGCAGTGTGATTCAACAGTTGTTTTAATCCAAGCTGACTTAAATTCTTTGATATGTACATATGTAATATATATTCATCCCATTTAATCCAAGAGAATCCATTTAATCTAGAGAATCCTGAACAGTACAAGGCAACTGCCACCCATCCAGACGACTTGAGTTTGATTCTCAGGACGCAGGGGTGGAAGAGAACTGACTCTACAGAGTGTCTTTGACCTCCACAAGAATGTCATGGCACATGGCACCTCCTGACCCCCATTATAAAATAAAAATGTTAGAAAAAATGTTTTTAAATAGTGAAAACAAAAGTTAGAAATTTCGAGGGGGAGAAAAATCAGCTTTGAAAAATGCTTTTCACTGATTATCATGACCTTAACAACTTAACAAAAAATTCAACTTGACTTTCCAATCAAATGAGATCTACTTAAAGAAAATGTGCCAGAACTAAATCTAATCCTTTTATGTAAAGTTATTTTAATTACAACATAAAATCTATGAACTGGCTACTGTTCAAAAATGAAGATGCACTGAAGGCTATATATTACTTCATTTTGTATAAAATTCAGAATGAATACTCTGAACAGGATCAAACTACTCACGGTCTTTTCTTCTAACCCTATCTATAAACAGAATGTGGTAACAGTGGTTTGTACTTTGGGGATTAGCTGTCTTTCAAGAGCAGCACTGCTCTGAGATAATCAACCAGAAGCACTCTCTAACTACTGCAGGGATGACCATATAGGAGCTTGGGGAAGGGGAAATGATGTAATTATACTCTCAAAAATAAAATATTTTTAAAAAGCTTTTAGCTGTTGATGAAATAGTATTTGTTGGTACAAAGTACTGCTCCCCTGTACTTTTTTATTATTACAACTACAAAATACCTTTGCATCTGATTCTATGTGCAGTTTTTACAATTCTTTATCCTGTCCTATTTAAGTAATTAAATGTGATTGTCAGTTGACTACTATGAATTTATATTTTGCATGTCTGATTTGCTTTAGTGATACATTTTACAAACATACCAATCCATCCACAATGGATTGGAAATTAGTATTTGTGTGTGGGTATGTGCCAGTTCATGTTAAGGGGTACACACACGTGTTTGTGATCAGCTTCAAATCTTGAGGTCAACCTCACATTTTACTCCTCAGAAGCTGTCCACCTTGCTTTTGCAGTCTCTCAGTGTTGTAGAATATTATTGTTAAGATGTGTTACATTTGGTTTAGCTGTGGAACATTTGTTTAATGATGCAAAGATGTGTTGCATTCTTTTATGTTGCATTGTTTAACTCCATGAAGCTATATGACTTGCCTGTCTAAAACACCTGATTGGTCTAATAAAGAGTCGATAGCTAAGCAGAGAAAGGGTAGGCAGGGCTGGCAGACAGAGAGAATAAACTGGAGGAGAAAAAGAGCAAAGAGGAAAAAAGAATAAGAAGGAGGTGGACATCAGGGGCCAGTCACCCAGTGACACAGCAAACTACAGAGTAAGAAGTAATAAAAGGTATAAAAGAAATAGAGAAGTAAAAGCCCAGAGGCAAAAGATGGGATGATTGAAGAAACAAGCCAAGGTAAAGCTGGACATTCATAAAAAAGAATAAGTCACAAGCGGTGGTGGCACACACCTTTACTCCCAGCTAGTTCCAGGGCAGGCTTCAAAGCTACAGAGAAACCCTATGTAAAAAAAAAAAAAAGAAGAAGAAGAAGAAGAAAGAAAGAAAAAGAATAAGTCTTCATGTGTATTATTTTGGGAGCTGGGTGGCAGGCTCCCAAAAAGAGCACAGAACAAAGAGTAAAAAAATAAAAAGTAAAAAACAACCAACTAGAACCTGCCCTTGATTGTTAGGCTGGCTAGGTAGGGGATCCCAGGAATTCTCTGGTCTTTGCCTTCCTAGCACTGAAATAACAAAAGCTAACCACCACAGCAGAATTTTTGTGGGTACTGGGGATTGAACTCAAGTATCACGCTTGCCTGGCAAGCACTACACATGAGCCAACCCCAATCCCTACCCAGTCTCTAGACTGGAAATTAACATTTTTAATTAATTTGAATGTTTTGCCTGCATGTCTGTGCACTACATGTACACCTGGTGCCAGAGAGATAAGAGGGTGCTGGATCCCCTAAAATGACAGACGGCTGTGAACCACGGTGAGTGCTGGCAACTGGACCTGAGTCCTCTGCTCTTAACTGCTGAGCCCTGGATTGGAAATTTTACAGACTCTTCGCCACAGTTTGGGAAACACTAGGCTAGCCTTAGAAAATTACATGTGTCTTTAGCTTAATCAGCAGATTAAATATGGATAAAATTCTGAATAAATCTCTGTTACTTAAGATGCTGTTAATACTTCAAGTAACTTAAAATTTTAATACTTAATTAGAAATCTGAAGCACACAGGAGCGTATTTTTAACCATGTCAATGTTTAAATGTACAATAGTTCAACTTTCATAAACAAATAACAGAGCCAGGCGGTGGTGACGCATGCCTTTAATCCCAGCACTCGGGAGGCAGAGGCAGGTGGATCTCTGTGAGTTCGAGGCCAACCTGGTCTACAAGAGCTAGTGCCAGGACAGGCTCCAAAGCTACAGAGAAACCCTGTCTCGAAAAACAAAACAAAAAAACAAACAAACAAACAAACAAAAACAACAGATCTCACACACGGCTTTCCTGTTTCCACAACTAAGTAATAAAAGTCAGAACCAGGACATGGTGTTTCCTACTAATCCAGTATCAAGTCCATCGAGATTATTAAAGGAGAAGAGACTGGTAGACAATTCTCTGAAAGAACTGAAATCTCTCTCTCTCTTTTTTTTTTTTTTTTTTTTTTTTTTTTGGTTTTTCAAGACAGGGTTTCTCTGTGGCTTTGGAGCCTGCGCTGGAACTAGCTCTTGTAGACCAGGCTGGTCTTGAACTCACAGAGATCCGCCTGCCTCTGCCTCCCGGCGTGCGCCACCACCGCCCAGCAAGAACTGAAATCTTTATGTGTATATGGTAGATGCATGCGGAGCCCAAGGTTGATATGGGTTGTCGTCCTCAACAGCTTGTCTACCTTTATTTTTTTGAGAGATGATTTTTCAATGAACCCGGAGTTCACTGATTGGCTAGACTGGCTGACTAGCAAGTCCCAGGGTCCCTTCAGTCTCTACCTTCCCAGTGCACTTTACAAACTAAACCACCCTGCCAACCCTCCCTCCCCTAACAAAACCTAACTATGTTAGATTAATAAATAAAGAGTCTTTGGAAATACCAGAATGTTTTGTTAAGCCTCAACTTCCCTAAGTTTAAGTAATTTTAATTCAAACAATAATTAAACATCCAGTTCAAAGACACAGCTAGCAGCAGTGAAAATATGAGATCTTCCAGCTGGGTGGTGGTGGTGCAAGCCTTGAGCCCCAGCACTCCAGAGGCAGAGGCATCCAGATCTCTAAATTTGAGGACAGCCTGGTCTACAGAATGATTCCAGAACAGCAAGGTCTACAAAGAGAAACCCTGTCTCAAAAAGAAAAACAAAGAAAGAAAGAAAAGAAAAGAAGAGATCTTTTTCTTTGAGAGTAAGACAAAACAATAATAGTGTTTGTTCAGTGGTATTTCCAACTAACTAAATGCTGGAAGGTCTACTGAGGCTTCCTAGGGGAGAGAAAGCAGATATACAGGCTCTTTCAAGCTAGCTACCAGCAAAAAAAGGGTATCACAAATAGTGCCAGTATGAGTAAGTTTTCAGGTATGAGGAAGGAAATCAAAAGCTAGTTTAAATGATGAATTTTATGTTAAATGTAGGGAGCAGTGAGACCTCTGAAAGTCTTCTACCTAGACTGAGGCTTTGGGTGGAGTACTTCCCCGTTACTCCCACTCTTCTTCAAAGTATCCACTGGGAGTAAACACTGTTCAGTTTTACACCCACACCTACAGAGGAACTCTACTAAGCACTTCTGGAGGAGTTGGGGGTGTGAATAGGAATGAGAATGTACTTGGCATCAAGTCTTCTACCTTAGATGAAGCATTTCTTGGGGGCAGTAGGAGGTTGAGGCGGGGTCAAGCTGCCCTTAACCTCTCACAGCAGTCCTACTCCAACCTCTCTATGGCTGGGATCACAAGCGTGCACCTAACCCAGTTCTAAGGTATTTTTACTCGTGGGTGAAAATCCCCCATTACTCCAAAACAAAATCCATTCTGCATAAAATTCCTTCTAGTTCCTCAGTAGAAAATTGCAGGCTATAGGAACTGGAAAGATGTGGTTAAGAGTGCACACTGTTCTCACAGAGGACCCAAGTTTGATTCCCAGTAACCATGTCAGATGGCTCACAACTGCCTAAAACTACAGCTTCAGGGGATCTGACACTTCCTTCTGGACTCTGCAGGCACCAGGTATTGACATATATTCACAGAGGAAAAACATTTATACTAAAAAAAAAAGGGTTGTTTTTTTTTTTTAATAAATCCCCCAAATGAATGATTTGGGGACATATTCCTATCTGTAGATCATCATGAAATGAGACATTAACTGAGAAATTGGAGAAAAGACTTTAGACCAATTTTAGACTTGAGACCAATTTTCAACCTGGGCTCAGAGGTGTGTGTCTGTACTCCTAGGCATTTGGGAATCTAACATATTCAAGGCCAACTTAGGAAAAACACAATGTGAAATCCCACCTTTTAAAAAAACATCACACAGAAAAAGCAGTCTTGCCAGTTGGGTGGTGGTGGTGCATACCTCTGGAGGCAGAGGCAGGCAGATCTCTGGTGTGGGACAATGGTCTGTATTCTGTCAATTATATTTTAAATAAATGCTAATTGGCCAATAGCCAGGCAGGAAGTATAGGTGGGACAACCAGACAGGAAGTAGAGGCAGGTCAAGGAGAACAGGAAAATTCTGGGAAGAAGGAAGTCCTAATCTCCAATTGTGACTCAGCCACAAAAGAAGATGTGACTGCCTCGCTGAATAAGGTACTGAGCCACGTGGCTAGCATAGACAAGAATAATGGGCTAATATAAGTTCCAAGAATTAATAAGAAGCCTGAGCTAATGGGCCAATCAGTTAATATTTAATGTAGACCTCTGTGTGTTTATTTGGGACTAAATGGCTGTGAGACCTGGTGGGACAGAAGCCTCAGTCAACAAATGCCCAACTTGGAGCAACCGCATCCACAGAAAGCTGAGTTTGGGAAGTAATTCTAGACAGAAAAGAACAGAGTTAATCACAGCTTATTGATAGCAGCATTTTCTCAGGTGGGCTCTGTTTGCTAGAGGCAAATGCGTCTCATTTAAGAGAGGCTTCCTAACTCAGTTTTAGCTGCAAAAACTTTGCAGCCCTTTTAATAGACTCTGCCACAAAACACTTAAATGTGTTTATGAATAGCCTACAACATGCTTCTTGGTGGTGGCACAGACCTTGAAATGCATAGAGTTGTAACATTAAACATGGCTCTGGCCGGCACCTCCACCATGAGGCTGGAATCTCAGAAAGCTAAGGAATGGGCTGGATCCAGCCATCAAAGCCACAGTCCCAATCCTAACCGTATCGCTTAGCAAATTAAAGACTTATGTGGTCAAAAAGAGAGAGAGATACAGTAAAGATAGATTCAAAGACGAAGAAAACCTCTAAATGATTTACACTGTGTTTAAAAATATATGTAGGCTTGGGAGAAAAAAGAAAAAAGGATAAAGTCCTTAAAATTTAAAAAAAAAAAAAAAGGAAAGAGAGTAATTAGATTTGGTGGCACACACCTTTATTCCCAGCACTTGGGAGGGAGAGGCAAGCAGGTCTCTGTGGGTTCAAGGACAGCCTGGTCTACAGAGGAAGTTCCAGGACAGCCAAAGATACACAGAGAAACCCTGTCTCAAAAAGTCAAAAATTAAAAATAAAAATAAAAGAAATAGAGCTTAAATAAAGTCATGTAAAGATTAAAAAATACACAGAGTCTGGACACTATATGTTATTATCTTCTCTTTGAATTTTATGAATGCTGAGGAAGGAGTAACATTTATAAACAAAGATATTTGATTATAAATGCTGCTGAATTAATCCAAGATAGGTATTTTGAAAATACCTTGACTTTAAAATTAAGTCAAAAGGTATGTTACTTTGGAGAACAGGTTTTGCTTTTGTTTCCACAGAGAGGCTGTGGATTCATTCTGGGTTAAGAAAAACCAGGTTTGATCAAGGAAGACCCCCTGAGAAATCTCTAATAGGAGCGGATGGCCCAGATGTCTGAGTTCTACAACCAGAACAGATTCAAGACCACTGCCTGAGATAATCAAGCCTCACAGGATATTCCAATCATGACTTGATCATAATTCTAAATTTTCTTTAGGTCCCCACAAGATTATCAGCACACCCAATCAGCAGGAAGTATTCTGGAAAAGTACACCCACATTCCCAAAAAATGGATTATGGATGTTTGCCTTTCTTTAGAATGTTGGTTACAAGTTGTTATGGATAATGGTCAGGAGAAAGGCTAAACAAAAGATATTAGATTCAGAGTTCTTGTTTTAAATAGAAAAAGGGGGGAAGTGCTGTGGGCAATGGTCATTTATGCTGTCACTTGTATTATTTTTAATAAAATGCTGATTGGCCAGTAGCCAGGCAGGAAGTATAGGCAGGGCAATGAGAACAGAAGAATCCTGGGAAGAGGGAGGCTCAGTCTCCAGTCCTGACCCAGCTGCAGAGGAAGCAAGATGTGACTGCCTCGCCAAAAAAGGTACCAGCCACATGGCTAACACAGACAAGAATTATGGGCTAATATAAGTTATAAGAGTTAATAAGAAGTCTGAGCTACTTGGCCAATCAGTTTATATTTTTAAAAAAAGCATATCTTGTGAAATTTAAAACAACAATAGAATCAGTAAAGAGTAGATAAAAACCTAAAGAAATGAATGCTCGCTGGTGGAGTACCTGCGCCCCGTCTTGGTGGAGTCACCTGTTGAGCTTACTGGAATCTGTTTATTTGTAATTTTCTTGGCATCGCTTAAATATGTTTTACATCTTCCCCTCTTGTTCTTTCTGGGGCTCCAAACGCATGTTAGACTGTTTTTGTTGACCCTGGTCCAGTGACTGATGACTTACTAATATTTCCATTTTTATTTTTCATTTCTGCTAAATTATTCCATCTTCAAGTTCACAGAGTTATAAGTGCTTCATTTGTGTGCGCTTTTCATCTCCACCTCTAAATGTTGTATGTGGACAGAATATGTGTGTTTATCTCCTTTGTGTTATCTATTTCTTTTACCTTCACAAACAAACAAAAAAAACACATTTACTTCAATGTCTTTCTTAATCCCAATGTATCATATCTGAAACTGATTTTCCTCCTGATTTTAAGGCACATTTCCTGGTTCTTTTCATGCTTCATAATTTTGAAAGCTTAAACACTGATTTCTCTTTTGCCTTAGGTTTTGGTTTGGCACAGTGTTAAGTTTCTTGGAATCACCCTCCAAAATTGCTTCTTCAGTGAGAGGGTAGAGCCTTTAATTAGAGCAGATTGAGCCTTATTTCCAGGGCCATACCCTTTGATGGCCTGCAAATACTCTGGCAAGGAGGAACAGACTATGCCTGGCACAGTGTGAGGTCATGGATCATTCTACCTAGGGCTTTCCTTGGGCAGAGTAGCTCCCTCTCACCTAAGTGCAGATCAATGCTCACCAGACCAACCAGCCTCAGAGAGTCTCTAAGTTTGAAGCCAGCCTGGTCTACAGAGTGAGTTCCAGGACAGCTGGGAAAGAAACCCTGTCTCAAAAAACAAAACAAAAAAATATAACAAAAGGTCACCAAATTTTATTTGGGCTCCTTACTCTCTATTCTGCAGCCTGTAAACTTCTATATGAACTGGGGTAACCAGAGAACACAAGTTTGTCTCCTTTCTCTCAGTGATCACTGGCCACTGTGACCTATTACCCATAAGCAAAAAATTGTTTTCTTACACAATGTCTAACAGCTTTCTAGTTTCTTTTTCTTTTAGTGTTGAGGACAGTACTGAGGGCTTTGCATTGACTAGACAGAACACTGGACCACTGAGCTAGTTTTCTGGGGTTTGTTTCGTTTATAAGACAGGATCTTGCTCTGTGGCTCTGGCCCAATGGGAACTCACTATAAACCCTGCAGGCTTCAAATGTGTGGTGATGCTCCTGCCTTACCCTCACAGCTGTCTACCACAACACCTGACATGTTCTTTGAGATAGTCTCTAATTTGAGAAACTATTCCTCTCTTCCTCTTCCAAGTGCTGGCATTACAGAAGGCTACTATGCCCAGCTAGTTTTCTGGTTTCTTCTTTCTGATTTACTATTTATTTATGGGGGAGAGGCACAGGTATAGCGGTCAGAAAACAATTTGCAGGAGTCAATTCTCTACTTTGACCCAGGAATTGAACTTAGGTCACCAGAAACCTTCACCCACTGAGCCATCCACCTCATCAGCCCTGTTTTCTGGTTTCTTAAAGTAGCAAGATGTGGTTATTACTATGGTCAACATCACAGGATTTAGAAGATGAACCTCTGGGCATGCCTGTGAGTAATCATCTTGATTAAGTGGATTGGTGTGAGAAAATCCATCTTAATTGTAGGTTGGACCAGTCCCTGGGCTATACAGAATGGAAAGAATAAGCTGAGCACAGGCATTCATTGCTCTCTGACTGCAGATAAAACACGGCCAGCTGCTTCAAGCCCCTGCAGACTATACGCTAAAATAAACCCTTTCTCCCTTAAGTCACTTTTGTCAGCATATTTTGTCACAGCAACAAGAAAAGTCAGAGGATTAAATCCAGCCCTTGTTTTAATACTATTGCTGGACAAATAGTAATGCCTTCATTTCACATCTAAAGCCTTTTTGTCTTACTCAGCTCAACACCTCCTCTTTGGAATACCTAACCAATGACTTTCTTTTGTTTTTCTTGACATTTGCTTCACTCTTATGTCTGATACTGAACTCCTTAATTCTCCTGCCCCTCCTTTATAGTGCCATAGTGCCTTGTATTTCTTCACTTAGCAACAATCCAGAGGAGAAAAAAAACTTTAGAAAGTAATCAACTAAGTTTTAAAATCACTCTATCCTTTTTAATATATATTATATATTAATAATAATATATATTAATTATATCCAGAAAAATAACCAGAAGTTAATTCCATTCCAATGTTAAGAAAGATGACCCAGCCACGTGGTGGTGAAACACGCCTTTAATCCCAGCACTTGGAAGGCAGAGACAGATAGGTCTCTGAGTCTGAAACCAGCCTGGTCTACAGAGTGAGTTCCAGGACAATCAGAGTACACAGAGAGACCCTGTCTTGAACCCCTCCCCGACTAAAAAGGATGACTATTCTTGGTATTTCTTAATGCCAATCTCTTTTCCATATTCTTAGAATAAAAACATACACAGAGACAATGAGATGTATATGTACTAGAGTCAGTATGTGACGATGTGTGTGTATGTGTGTGTGTGTGAGAGAGAGAGAGAGAGACAGAGAGAGAAGGGAGGAGGGGAGGGAGGGAAGGAGAGAGGGAGGGAGAGCACGCGCACAGACCAGGCTGCGCTGCATGATCTCCTTGCCTCAGTCTCCTGAGCCTCTAAGCACTGGGATTGTAGACATCAACCACAGTTCAGAGTTGTAGCTGGCTTTGCAAACCACTCTCTCCGACTGACATTTCTGAGACTGTCATGTACTTTCCACATACAGCCTTCATGAACCCCTCCATTCTAACGACGCATAGCCCTCTAAAAAGCCTCAATAATTTCAACTCTCTCCTTTGTTCCCACACCCACTCAAAAATCCTACCATAGTCAGGTTAGGTGCTGCATGCCTAGGAATCCTAGCACTCAGAAGGCTGAGGAAGGAAGACCACAATTTGAGGCCAAAGGGGACTACATAAAAGGGGAAAAAATTAAAAAGTATCAAAAGCCCAAACTTACCATAAACAACTCACAGGAAATAGTGAATACTGCAGAGAGGCCTGGCAGAGGGGTCTCAGAGAAAAGCCACTTTTTCCAGGTCAGAGATTCAAAAGAAATCATCAAATATGAAGCAATGACCTTGGTGTAAAAGATTGTGTGGGGAGAAAGAGGTAGATATTGAGGACAGTGCCAACGCTGGATAAGCCAGAGGAAAAACTATTGAGTGGGGTTGAGAAGCTGGAGATAAAAGTCTACATTTCTGCTTAGTGCCCACTGATAAAGGAGAAATATATAATGAAATCAGGATTTAAATAGCATTCTGACATAAAGCTATTCTGGCAAACACCAT
Source organism: Dicrostonyx torquatus (assembly GCA_028555095.1). Classification (NCBI taxonomy): domain Eukaryota; kingdom Metazoa; phylum Chordata; class Mammalia; order Rodentia; family Cricetidae; genus Dicrostonyx; species Dicrostonyx torquatus. Next base: position 2,363,304 of record JAQHUG010000280.1, on the reverse strand, counting down.
GACATTAATATTGGTTGAGCTGAATAATTAACGCCAGTTATCAATTTTTTACCTCACAGTTAAACCAGTGTCTAAATGATGATGCCTTTTTATATTATTTTAAAAAGTAATAAACGAACGAAGTGCAGAATTTGAAAGTTGTGAAACAGTATGGATGATGTCTGAGGCTCTGTGTAAAGTAAAATAAACTATTCAGCTGGATGTGGTACACATGTCTATAATCTCAGCACTCCAAATGCACGAAGGTCAGGATATGGAGGCCAGCCTGAGCTGCAAGAGACCTTCTTTCAAAACAAAACAAAAACTACTCACAAAAAGACAAACCAGGCAGTGGTGGCACATGCCGTTAACCTCAGCACTCAGAAGGCTGAAACAGGTGGACCTCTATGAATTCAAGAACAGTCTGGTATAGAGAATGAGTTCCAGGACAGTTAGGAAGATACAGACAAACTCTGTCTCAAAACACACAAATAAGGCAACTATTAAGTAATCTTTGCTATATATATTTTACCTCTATTTTTAACTTTTTCACAATCAAATTTTAAGTTTTACTTTATTACTTAACTCTTTTTTTAAAATGGTCTTTTTAGACAGCCACATGTAGCCCAGGTTGGCCTTGAACTATGTAGCAAAAGATGGCTGTGAAATCCCGATTCTCCAACCTTTACATCCCAAATCCAAGTAGACTCTATATCCAACTTAAAGTTTTATACTCACTAATTTTATCTTTTTTTTCTTCTCTTTGTTTTTTTTGAAACAGGGCATCATTCCACAACATAGACTGGCCTCAAATATGTAGCAATCCTCCTGCCTCAGCCTCTTGAGTGCTGGGATTAAAGACATGAGCTACAACAAAGTTTTAAAGTCACAAAATACTATACAGAAGCCTGTCGTGGTGTGCAAACCTTTAATCCCAGCACTCGGGAGGCAGAGGCAAGCAGATCTCTGTGAGCTCGAGGCCAGATTGGTCTACAAGAGCTAGTTCCAGGACTGACTCCAAGCTGCAGAGAAACCCTGCAAAAAGAAAAAAGAAAGAACGAATGCCTTTGAGTATGAGGTTCCAAGGGAGAAAAAGAATACTCATGTCTTTTAAATAAATGTACATACTAGTATATGGCTTATTAATAGCATGCATGTGTGAGTGTGTACTGTGATGCACTTTTATCTTTTCATTTAATGGATCTTAGAGACTTCTGAATTAATTCACATAGTATTACCAAACTCATTCTAAGAGCTAATTCAGTGGATGACTAAATTGTTTTCCTAGTGTTTTACTGACAGGATAGTTTTTTACAGATAGGTTTTGTCCCAACTTTTATGATTATCAATACAAAATACAATCTAACCCCTACACACACTGTACATGTGTACACAATGGAATGATGTTACTGAGTTCATGCACAGCATTTCACACAAATTTTACTGGTATATAGATGGCCCTTGTAAGTTTGGCATCTGCAGATTAAATCAACTGTGGGTAAAATACACAAGAAAAAAAAGAGGGGTTGGGTGAGGGTTTTTCAGTTTTAGGTGGCTATAATCCTAGCTTCTTGGAAGACTGACGCAGGAAGGTCACAAATTCAAGGCCTGCCTGGGCCAAAAAGTCAGTTCAGTCCAGCCTGGGCAACTTAGTGAGACCCTGCTTCAAAATAAAGCTAAAAAAAGTAGTACATCTGCCTAGCACATATGAGGCCTTAGGCTTAATATCTGATAACATGAATGCATTGAATATGTACACCCTCATTCCCAAAACAATACAGAGTAATAACAAGTGTTTCATGGTATTTACACTCTACTAGGTATGATAAGGAATCTACAGATGGTTTAAAGTACACAGAGGGTTTGTGTACAAGGTCATGCACAATACTGCAATGTAAGTTCAGAGACAAAATGTTAAACACAAGAAGCTAGACAAAGAGAACCTACTCTAAGATTCATTTTACTTAAAAATAAAAGCGAACAAAACCAAGGTATGGACAGAAGTCAGAAATGTGATCATCTCTAGGAGAGGTGACACCAACCAGGAAGACAACAGAATGTGGAGAGCTGAAAAAAAGTCCATACTTTCATCTGGTTGGCAGCTACTTCTTCTATATATTCATATAAAAACATACTCAATTGGTCCCTGAAAATGCATGCACTATCTTGTATCTCAAAGAAGGCATTTCCTTCTTTAGAGTGAGATAGCAAACCCTTTCTTTTTTCCCAAAAAGGTACTCAGACTACCAAATATCATCTCTTGAAAAACTCACTTTTTAGAGATTTATTTTTATTTACATGTATGTGTTTGAGCATATGTCATGTGTGTGCATGGAAGTGTGACCATGGAGGCTAGAAGAGGGAGTTAAATACCCTGAAGCTAGTCACAGGCAGTTGTGAGCCACCTGATGTGAACGGTGGGAACTGAATTCCAGTCCTTGTGTTTTCTGATGAGCTATGGCAGAAAAAGTAGTTGTGAGTGACAAGAGACCAGTACCACTGAAGTAAAACCTCTGCTTTATTAGGACAACTGTTACCTGTGGTTAAGAAATCAACCGTGATAAACAAAAGACCAGCATCACTGAGGCAAAATCTGGGAAGCAGAATTTTCTTAGGGTGTACTTAGAGATGCTACAACATAGAGGGGACCAAGATTACATCTCAAGCTGGAGGTTAAGCCACATAACATGTAAGTCTCCCATGTATTGCATGTACTGGCATGCGAGCTCCAGGATTAAAAAGGTCAAGAGGAGCAGCTGAGGTTTGGCCCTGTGAAAGGCCAGGAGAGGCCTTTAGTGAAGGTGCAGCCTCAGTTACAGTGAAGACCCCAGGACCATGAGATGTCTGCCAAGGGCAGTGGCAGGTATGGATTAAGTTGGCTTAAGCCTCCAACAAAGTTGTGTGTGTGCTGTGGAGAAGCAGATGGAGAAGAGGAACTATCCAAACTGGAGCCCAGACCTAGGACACTGTTGGATTCTTAGTTCTGCTTTGACTGTAAGTGATTGTAACTGTGCCCTGGTTCTCCCTCTTGGAATAAAAACTCTGTAGGTTTCTTTCTTCTTCTTAACAGGAGCCCACATTTGAGATTATTTTGGACTTTTAAAGAGACAGTGGATATTTTAAAGAGACTGAACTTTTAAAGCTTTTTTTTTTAAAGAATAGAACTACTAAAGTCATACTATTAACTTGAGCTTTTGGAGATAAATAAGAAAGGAAAGGTTATGGTTTAATAATTTGTATGTCAAATTAACAAGGGAACAATTGTGCTAGTTAGTTTTTTGTTATCTTGACACAAGCTAAAGACACCTGGGAAGAAGGAACATCAATTGAGAAAATGTTTCCATCAGATTGGCCTACAATCAAGCATTTGGAGTATTTCTGGATTAAAGACTGATGTGGGAAGACCTAGTGCCCTGACAGGAGATCCAGAGCAAACCATGGAGAGCAAGACAGTAAGAAGTACTCCTCAAATGAGGCGGTTGTGGCACTCAGGAGGCAGACACAGGCAGATCTCTCAGATCTCTGTGAGTTTGAGGCCAGCCTGGTCTACAGAGCGAGTTCCAGGACAGGCTCCAAAGCTACAGAGAAACCCTGTATTGAAAGTAACCAGGGGAAAAAAAAAAAAAGTTTTCCTCCATGATCTCTGCTTGTATTCCTGCCTCCATAACCCTGTTCTGCCTTGATTTCCCTCAATGATGAAGTGTAATTGAGATATGTAAGCCAAATAAACTCTTCCTCCCTAAGTTGTTTTTGGTCATGGCTTTATCACATTATTTGTTTCTTTATTAAGAAACAAACTAGGACCCTATATAAATTATTTTGGCTTGGAAGACTCTCTGAAATGGTCTCAGGAACCCTATGTCTCACACTTTTGAGAACTCTTTAAATAGAGTACTTAAGAACATAAGACATAGGTGCAATTTAAAAAAGAATGAAATTATAAAAAGAGTAAGAGTCCAGATATATACTTAGTTATACAATTACCTAATTTATGACAAAAATGGCTCTACAGAGCAAGACTAATGATTTTTTTAATAAATTACACAAAACCAATAACAATATAGAAAACCAACTGACTATCTCACGCCAAAAAAAAAAGATTTTTGCCCATCTCAAAAGGGGGCAAAAAAAGAGAAAAGGAAAAGAAGAGTCAGGTGCAATGGCACACATCTTTAATCCTAGCAACCAGGAGACACAGGCAAGCAGATCTCTGTGAGTTCAAGGCCAGCCTTGTGTACATGTTGAGGTCCAGAAGAGTGGGGCTATGTAGATAGAGAAGACCCTGCCTCAAAATAAACAAACAATAAATAAAAATAAGTCAAGAACATACTCGTAATCCTGGCACTGAACTTAGGAGGCCACCATAGGAGAACTGTGAGTTCAGGGTTAACTTGATCTACACAGTAAGAGTGGGGGAAGTGGAAGGCTAGAGAGATGGTTCAGCAGTTAAGAGCACTTACTGCTCTTCCAGAGGACCCAGGTCTGATTCCCACATCCGGGGATCTAACACCTCTGACCTCCTTGGCACCTGCATTCGTGTGCACATACCCACATCCAGACATATGCACACCTACACAAAATTTAAAGATTAAAACAGTTCTTTTAAAAGGGGAAATAAACCCTATAAATTGTTACCTATATGTAAACAGTAAAATAGAAAATAATAGGGACTATCTTTACATTAGAAGCTAAAAAGTTTTAACTTCAAAGGGGAATGTTGATAATACAATTAATTAGTTGGATCTGACAGCCCAGATCTGGGAATTCCGGCACTCAAAAGCCTAAGTTATATAGTAGATTGTGTCAAAAATAAGCTACCTTACAACATTAAGAATTTCTAGCTGGGGACCAGCAAGACGGCTCAGTAGATAGGCAAGCCTAAAAGGTAACTGGAGAGAAGTAACTCCCAGAGTTGTCCCCTAACCTCTACAAGAACACAGTGGCAACGCATACACACATAAAGCAAACCTGTTATCCCCACACATGGTGGGAGGAGGCAGAAAAATCAAAAGAACACGGTTATCCTATGCTAAATAGCAATTTCAAGGCCAACCTGCACTAGATGAGACCCTGTTCTAAAAAGATCTGGTGGCACAAGTCTATAATCCCAGCCACTTGAGTGGAGGACTACAAATTCAGGGCCAACCTGGGCTACAGTAAGTTCCAAACCAACCTGAACAACTTATTACTGAGTTCATCTCAAAGTAAAATGAGGGCTGGGATTGAAGTTCAATTGTAAAACACTTGCCTAGCATTGGGTGAAACCCTAGGTTCAATCCCTAGAGCTGCAGGGACTAGGTGTCTTTTTCAAAAGGTTATCTCTAATAAAAAAAGGCAAAGCCACAGATGAGGAGTGAGTATGTGAATGTGCGGGGTACTTATATGTTTATGTCTGTGTTTCTCCTACACAGCAGTGAAACAATGACAGAACACCTGCTAGAAAGATGAGCAAAAGATTTTGAGTCTTTCAAAAACAAGTTATCCAAAGAGCCAAAGCCCATGTGAAAGGCTGCTCAATTTCTTTAGTAATCAGAAAAAAGCAAATTAAAGCCAAAAAAGAGTGTTAAATAGAACAATCACTTTGGGAAATTGTTCTATAGTTTCTCACAAACACTTACTCTGACCCAGAAAATCACTCCTAAAGATATACCCAAGAGAAATGAGAACATATGTAAAAAGATCTGCATGTAACTGTTCAGAGCAGCTTAGTTCACAACAGCCAAACTCTTAGAACCGCCACACAATGAAAATGAAGCATAATTAGATAAGAAAATCCAGTATTAGTAATAAAACTGATGCTGCCAACAAGTTCAATGAATAAGAAAAGTCATTATACTGGGTAAACAATGCCAAACACAAAGAGTAAATATAATATGACCCCATTCATAAGTAGTTCAAAATACAGACTGAATTAACAGTGTTGAAGTTTGCCTGGGCCTGGAAAGATGGCTTAGAGGTTAAGAGTGCATACTGTTCTTGAGGATGATCTGAGTTTGCTTCCCAGGACCCACACTGGGAGGCTCACAATCTCTGTAACTTCAGCTCCAGAGGGCTCTGGTACTGCTGGCCTCTGAGGGCACTGTACTCACAAGAGAGCATGTGTGAACACAAGTGTGCATGCATGCACACATGAACACACGTGTAAATTTTATAAAATGAAATATATTTTTTTCAAAAATGCAACAGTTTCGAGGGTTTATAAGAATAAACAGAAGTTCCCACATATTACTGGTAGAAATCTATTAAAAACAACCAAGGTTAGCTGGTCTGACATTACCAACTAACACTGAGTAGACACAAAAGTGTTCATACAAGCAGTGTTTATAATTGCTGTGAATTGGGAGCAACTGAAATATTTATCAAAAAATAAATAAATGAGGGTCTAGAGAGATGGCTGAGCAGTTAAGAGCACTAGCTGTTCTTCTAAAGAGGACCTGAATTTGAGTTCCTATATCTACTTGGTGACTCACAATTGTCTATAGCTCTAGCTGTCCGGTGGTGGCACACACCTTTAATCCCAGCACTTGGGAGAAAGAGGCAGGCGGATCTCTGTGAGTTCAAGGCCAGCCTGGTCTACAAGAATTAGTTCCAGGGGCTGGAGAGATGGCTCAGCGGTTAAGAACACTGACTCTTCTTCCAGAGGTCCTGAGTTCAATTCCCAGCAACCACATGGTGGCTCACAACCATCTATAATGAGATCTGGTGCCCTCTTCTGGGGTGCAGGTACACATGCAAGCAGAATACTGTATACATAAAAAAATAAATAAATCTTAAAAAAAAAAAAAAAAAACTAGTTCCATGACTGGCTCCAAAGCTACACAGGGAAGCCTTATTTCGAAAAAAAGCAAAACAAAACCACACAACTGTCTGTAACTCTAGTTCTAGTGGAGTCAACACTCTCTTCCAGCCTCCGTGGAAAATAGGCACACATGTGGTGTGCAGACATATATGGAAGCAAAATACCTATTCACATAAAACACAAATAAAAAATACAAATGAATAAGTCCATTATACTATTCACAATAGAATTTTATCTAGCAATGACTACTGAACAAGTATGTAAACACAAAATCTCACAAAAAATATCACTGAATGAGCTGAGCATCATGATGTACACTGATCCCAGCACTCAGCAGATCTCAGTTCAAATCCAGCCTGGTCTACATAGTGTTTCAGGCCATCCAGGACTACATAGTGAGATCATGTCTGTTTGTATGTCTGTCTATCTAACATTCTCTAAAAAAAATAAAAAAAAAATAAATGAGTGAAGGCAGAGAATAAAACAAAATTAAAGTTTCCATTAAAATTCAAATAAGCTAGGTATGATACACACCTATAACTCTGGAACTTGAGAGCGTCAAGATGAAGAGGGGAAAATCTCATGTTCAAGACAAGCCTGGGCTATTCTGTAAGACCATCTCAAAAATTAAACTTCTGCCTTTCAGCCAAACACACAGAAAAAGAGATGAGTCGCCTATCTTATGTTCCCTAGGTCTTCAAAAAAACATGGATGTGTTCCTTCAGCCACATATATCTGAACATACAAGAAGAGTGATATTATAGACATCAAGGGAATGGGTATTGTTCAAAACAGAATGGCCCATAACTGTTCACATGGCAAAAGTGAGTCAACAGTGTCACTTACCATGTTGTTGGCATTGCTCTAAACAAGCAAACTAAGGACAAAATTCTTGCAAAGAGAATTACTGTGCGGATTGAGCAGATTCCGCACTTTGAGGGCAGAGACAGCCTTTTCAAACAGGTAAAAGAAAATAAGGGCATGATCTCAAAGAAAAATGGAGATGGGGCAGTAAAGAGAAAGCACCAGGTTCAACTGAAGCACCCGGCTCTCAACTCAGAAAAGCATTTTGTGAGTGAGAACCAGCGGAAAATAGCCAGAATGTTCGGGTCATGAATTCATGAATGCAAAAATAAAAGACCTAGACTGTAAAAAAATAAAATGGTGTAGTAATGCACACCTTTAATCATTGCACTAGCACAGGGAGGCAGAGGCAGGTGGATCTCTGTGAGATCGAGGCCAGCCTGGTTTACAGAGTGAGTTTCAGGACAGCCAGAGAAACCCTGTCTCAAAAAAAAAAAAAAAAAAAAGTGCTTCTCAAGAAAATTCAGATACCATTTTAAGCTAGAGGTCAGATGGTCAGAAGAGAGCCTTGCACTTCTGACCTGACTGTTGGTTATGGGGTTATTATGCTTTATGAATATTATAAGAAAAAGGCACCCAGTTCAATTACTTTTACAAATCTATTGGGTCTACTGACTCAACCACACTCGGTATGGGAGGGAACACAGCAATAGACAAGCCATGGGTTTCCGACTTCAGCAACAGCCTGCAAAGTGATGCTCTTCACTGACAGCATTTTCAGGGAAAGAATACGAACTAACCTGGGGCATGTTGAACTTAAAGTACTTTTAATAGCCAAGCAGAAATGTCCAGTAAGAAAGTTGACATGCAGATCAGTGCTCAGAGAAAAGGTCACAGCTGGAGATACAAACTTTGGATCTTATCTAAGTGAACCTACTAGAAACAAACCTATAAAGAGATGACTATCAAGAGAAAACAGTCACTGGAGGGCCCAGAACTAATCCATGTCAACATTTAGTGGCCAGATACAGAGCAGGTCAACAAGAAAAGAAGGGAAGGGACCGAGTGGCAGGAGGAAAATAAAGAGCACATCATGAACCATTAAGCAAGATAACATGGCAAGAGAAGGTCACGCTTCAGGTTGATGCATACTTAAGAGAGGATATGGATTACGGATAATACTCAGCAAGCCAGTTTCTACTCCACCCTTTCTGACTCTAGACAAACAGCATCTCACCAGGAAACAGCTGCATCTGAGAATGGATGCAAGTATTTCTGAGTTGTTTTGTGAGGAGACAAATCTCAGCCCTCTTCCTCTGCTCTGACTCTCAAGGAGGGAGATGGCAGCCTTTGAAGCACTGAGTCTACACAACTGGACAGTGTCACCATTAAAAGGTCAGCATGCAGGGAATGGCTCACCTTTCTGCTCCTTCCATGTGTCCTTACTGGCAGGAGAAGATTCAACACCCACCCCTGACATTCTTCTCCAGTATACACCCAGCGCCAAGGCTATGACTTGTGCAGAACATGGGGGAGGGAGGGGGGAGTTGGCAGATGGCCAAAGCAAGTCTGCAGTCAGTCTAGGCAAATAGGCTCCTCTGGTTACACGCCCCAGGGCAGGTGACAGAACCTAGTGAAATTAGGCTTTGCTCAGACCTCCAGGGAAGATCTAGTCATCTGAAAACTAGAGATAGTTCACCTCATGGTATTTTAGTAGTTTCAAAAATTTAACTTTAACTTGGAGTCTAAAAAATATCATTTCTGAGCCGGGCTGTGGTGGCGCACGCCTTTAATCCCAGCACTCGGGAGGCAGAGGCAGGCGGATCTCTGTGAGTTCGAGACCAGCCTGGTCTACAGAGCCAAATCCAGGATAGGCTCCAAAGCCACAGAGAAACCCTGTCTCAAAAAACCAAAAAAAAAAAAAAAATACCATTTCTACATGTACCAGCTGAGCTCATGCCAGTATTCTGTTCTAAAGTTTGGTTGCCAAAGTCTTAGTTAAGAATAAAGCAGGGGGTGGGGCTGGGGGCAGGGCAAGCATGAGAGAAGCTGGAGATATAGCTCAGCAGTTTAGAGCACTTACTGCTCTAGTAGAGAACGCAGATTCGGTACCCAACACCCACATAGTAGTTCAAACTATCCATAACTCCAGCTCTGAATGTTCTGACCTTTTTCTGGCCTCTAAGAGCACAGGACATGCACATGGTTCACTTATATACATGCAGGCAAATTATTCATGTACATAAAAATTTTAAAACCAAACAAAATAGTACTAGTGAGATAGCAGAGGGATTATAAATCTGAGACCAGCCTGGGCTATTTCCAGGCTACCCTCAGCTGTAAAGTAAAACACTGACTCAAAATATAGTAGCAATACAAAACGCAACTGATCTCTCAGTCCATAAATTCATAACATTTTGTTGTTATTTTTAGAGACAGGGCTTCTCTGCATAGCCTTGGCTATTCTGGAACTTGATCTGTGGGCCAGACTGGACTTGAATCTAGATTTGCCTGCCTCTGCCTCCCTAATGCTGGGATCACCACAGCCGGCAGAATTCATAATTCTTAATGTCAAGGGTTTCTTTATTTCTCCCCCCATCCCCCAAGACAGGGTTTCTCTGTATAGTCCTGGAACTGGAACTCACTCTGTAGATCAGGCTGCCCTCTAACTCAAGAGATCCACCTGCTTCTGCATCCTGAGTACTGGGATTAAAGCCATGTGCCATCATCACTCAGCTTTTCTTTTCCTTTTTAAAACAGGGTCTCACTATTTTCTGCAAGTTCTAAGAACTCCAGCCTCGGCACAAGAAAGTGGGACTAAAGTTACATATCACCATACCTGCCCTGGCACTCCAATAAACTTTCACGAAACTTCACAAATAGTATAGATGATCTAAACACATGGAAAGGAGAACAAGGTGGCATTTGGGACTGAATTTGGAAGATGACATTCACCTCTCCAGATGGGTGGCACCTTCTTTTCCTTACATGCTGCCATAGTATGCACTGCTCACAATCATAGGTTACCTAAAGACTCTTCTTTATTTCTTCTTTTTTGAGACAGGGCTTCTTCTTTTTCACTTTTGAGATGTTTTCCAAAAAAAACTAAAAGAAGCTAGGACATTTTAAGATAAAGTCAAATTTGTAAGCTCAACATTACTTTACACTTTCAGAACTTGGAAGCTGAGGCTATGGAGATGGGTCGGTAGCTAAAGAACATGCAGTGCTGGATGAGTCGGAATCCCTAAAAAACATATAAAAAGCTGGGCAAAAATGGTGGTCCCTGCAATCCCAGAGACAAGAGACTTTTGGGGATAGACTAGCCAGAAGTGGCAAGCTCCAGATTCAGTGGTCCTGCCTGAATAAATAAAGTGGAGAGCAATTAAAGATGATATCCAACATGAACTTTAGGCCTCCACACACATATGTGCAACATACATACATGCATGTATCATACACATACAAAAATATAAACAAAAACTTGGAAGTATCCTTAATATCCAACAACAAAAAAGGTATCGCTTCAGTCATCAACTTGATGAAACAGTCCTTAATCATTATATGAATGACATTAAGAAAGAGATCATGGGGCCGGGCGGTGGTGGCGCACGCCTTTAATCCCAGCACTCGGGAGGCAGAGGCAGGCAGATCTTTGTGAGTTCAAGACCAGCCTGGCCTACAAGAGCTAATTCCAGTGCAGGCTCCAAAGCCACAGAGAAACCCTGTCTCGAAAAACCAAAAAAAAGAAAAAGAAAAAGAAAGAGATCATGCCGGGCGGTGGTGGCACACGCCTTTAATCCCAGCACGCGGGAGGCAGAGACAGGAGGATCTTTATGAGTTCGAGACCAGCCTGGTCTACAAGAGCTAGTTCCGGGACAGGCTCCAAAGCTACAGAGAAACCCTGTCTCAAAAAACCAAAAAAAGAAAGAAAGAAAGAGATCACAGGTAGTGTATGCCTTTAATGTCCTGGAACTAGCTCTATAGACCTGGTTAGCCTCAAACTCAGAGATCATCTGCCTCTGCCTCCTGAGTGCTCGGATTAAAGGTGTGCACCACCATCACCTGGCAATAGCTAAGTTTTTAATACATTTACTTAAGAATGACATAAAAACCATAAAGGGAATCTGATTCAAAAAGTATCAAATACAACTCAAGAATACACTATATGGCAGGATTGGCAGGTGGGGAAATGGAAAAAAACTGACTCTTCCCAAAGTCATCTACAAATCCAGTACATTTCTGACCAAAATCCCCAAAGGGACATTTTTAGAGCCCAGATTTAAGATTCCCATGGCAGTATATGCATGCAAATAGTTCAGAAATTTCTGAAAACAAGCACATTTATACTATTAGATACCAAATTTACCATGTAAAGTCACGGGGGTCCAAGAAACTGTGATAATGGAATAAAGACAGATAAAACATTTTTCTAGAACAAGAGGTCTTATCGAGGAACATCTGAGCCATGTCAATACAGAAAAATCTGTACAGTATGATGGTGTCTATAATCCCAACACTTAGCAAACTGAGGAGAGAATCTCTGGTTTGAGGCCAATCTGGGCTACACAGCAAGACTCTGTCTTAAGAGTCTGTGTGTATGTGTGTGTAAATGGGAGATAGACAAAAGCCCATCTATTTAGAAGAAAATAAGCCACATCTCTACTTAACAATAAACACAAAAGAAAACTTTAAGAAAGATAAATCTGTGAACATTCTTTTGTTTGTTTGTTTTTCAAGACAGGGTTTTCTCTGTGTAACTCTAGCTGTCCTGGAACTTGACCTGTAGACCAAGCTGGTCTTAAACTCAGAGATCTGCTTGTCTCTGCCTCCCTCTGTGCTGGGAATAAAGGGGTGTGCTACCACAACAAATCCACATAGTTACTGGGTGTGGTGCACTGCATTTAATTAATCCTAGTAAAAAAAATAATAATAATCCTAGTACTAGGGAGTCAGAAGCAGGTAGACTTCTGTAAGTTTAAGGCCAGCCTGGTCTACACAGTAAATTTGAGTCCAAATAAAGCTACATCGTCAGGCCTTGTCATTAAAAAAAAAAAAAAAAAAAAAAAACCTAATTAATATGATACCTATAAAAATGAACTATAAAAATAGTATAACATTCAAACCCTTGAAAAACACAAAGGATGTCCAAAAGATTTATACAAGCTAGATTCGCAAACAAAAAAATTGTAAAATACAATTAATAAAAATATTTTTTAAAAAATCATTAAGTTGGAGGCAGAGAATTCAAGGCCAGCATGGTACAAAGTAAGTTCCAGGACAGCCAGGACTGTTACACAGAGAAACCCTGTCTCCAAAACATAAAAAAAAAAAAATTGCTTTATTTTTGTGTTTGTTTTTATTTTGATATAGGAGCTTAGTCCAGGTTAGCCTTGATCTCCACCTCAACCTCCCCACCACTTCCTAAATATAACCCCAGCAGCACAGACACAATTGATAAATGGGATCTCCTGAAACTGAAAAGCTTCTGTAAAGCAAAGGACACGGCCAACAAGACAAAACAACAGCCTACAGAATGGGAAAAGATCTTCACTAACCCCACAGACAGAGGTCTGATCTCCAAAATATACAAAGAACTCAAGAAATTGGACACCAAAGACCACATAATCCAATTAAAAAATGGAGTGCAGACCTAAACAGAGAACTCTCAACAGAGGAATCTAAAATGGCTGAAAGACACTTAAGGAAATG
>JAQHUG010000280.1:2334828-2347431 GCA_028555095.1 Dicrostonyx torquatus | reverse complement strand
TACATGGGATAGTATAAAAAGACAAGATCTCCTGAGTAAATTGGGAGCATAGGGACATTGGGGGAGGGTTGAAGGGGGGAGGGGAGACAGGGAGGGGAGCAGAAAAAATGTAGAGCTCAATAAATATCAATAAAGAAAAAATAAATAAAATAAAAGGGGGGGGACTGGTGCGGGAGAATTGTCTGTACTCTGTCAATCATGTTTTAAATAAACGCTAATTGGCCATTAGCCAGGCAGGAAGTATAGGTGGGAAAACCAGACAGGAAGTAGAGGTGGGTGATGAGAACAGGAGAATTCTGGGAAGCAGGAAGCTCACTCGGTGGTCCTGCCCAGACCACTGGAGAAGCAGGATGTGACCTGCCCCGCTGAAATAGGTACTGAGCCATGTGGCTAACATAGATAAGGATAATGGGTTAATATAAGTTACAAGAGTTAATAAGAAACCTGAGCTAATGGGTCAATCAGTTCATAACCTAGTGTAGACTTTCTGTGTATTTTCTTTGGGGGCTTACCAGCTGTGGGAACTAGGCAGGACAGAAACCCCAACAAGCCGGTCCTCATGTTATACATGACTGTGTGTGTGTGATAAAAAGAGTCTCCCTAGGTGGTTCAGGCTGGCCTTGTGATCCTCTTGCCCCAACTTCTCTAAATGCTGGGATTACAGGGATGTGCCATCACTACTGGCCCGAATTCTTAAACTACTACCATAAAGCCAGTCTTTACAGCAAAGACTAATTCCAGGATATGAACAAACTTAGCAACTATTTCTAGGATGTTTATCCTGAGTGGTGGTGGCATTACAGATAATTTAAAGTTCTTCTTTTTGCTTATTTTTATTTTCCCTCCAAATATTCCAAATATGTTGCATTACTTTTTCAAAATGCTGTAATTATAGGCTACAGGAACTTGCAAAAATGAAGGAAAATTCTGGAAGCACTCTTCAGCCAACCCCCTTCATGATAAGTAGTTCACTACCACAACCAGGCACTTGACCTTGACGTGATGCCCTGTTCATTCAGATCTCACATCAGGTGCAACTCTTATCAAAGTTATACCTTTGTGCAACCACAGGTGATATTAGAGCTAGTTCTGCCCTCCAGACCCTTCATGCTACTTTGGACGCACACCACCTCTTGGCTTCCATTACTAACTCCTTACAGCAACTAACTCTCCTTCATCTCTAGTTTTGTTAATTTCAGTGTTACATAAATGCTTTCATAAGACATGACATGCACTCTTTTAGGACTGGTGCTATCCCCAACTCGGCACAAGTCTATTGAGATAGCCTAGCAGTACAAATCAGTGGTCCCCAATATGACAAAAGGTTAGCATGATAATGCATTTGAGCCTATATAAATGCCTATATAGTATTTAAGGTTAACACTAAATAGGAATCAAATACTTGAGAAATTCTGACCCAGAACAAGGATTCTGAGGAACAAATGTTAGATAGATAGATAGATAGATAGATAGATAGATAGATAGATAGATGGATGTTAGTCTAGAAGTCTTGTACAAGTATTTTTTTTACAATTTATTTACTGTGTATACACTGTTCTGCCTGCAAGCCAGGAGAGGGCAACAGATCTCATTATAGATGGCTGTGAGCCACCATGTGGTTGCTGGGAACTGAACTCAGGACCTCTGGAAGAACAGCCAGTGCTCTTAACCTCTGAGCCACCTCTCCAGCTCTTGTACAAGTATTTTATAGGAAAAAATTTAAGGCTTGATGCTCACGTTTGTCACAATACATGATGTGAAAGAATGTCTGGTTATCTGAGCTCTAGACCTCAGTCCTTACCTGAGGTAGGTGTGTCACATTCAAATACAATGCATGCTGTTTACTCTTTAAGGGTCAGCTTTCCAATGCTCATCCTTTTCCAAATGCCATTTTGTGGAGTTGTTTGGAATCATACAGGAAACAACTGCCTGTGAAGTCTTAGTTCTACCTAGTGATTTAGCCAGCTCAACAAAGGCCTAATCCTGTCTCTATGATTATTAGACTCATCTTTCAGAAATGGTTATCAGTGGTTTTTAACCTGTGGGCAGAGACCCCAAAGACCACTGGAAAACAGATATTTACACTATGATTCATAACAGTAGCAAAATGACAGTTATAAAGTAGCAATGAAAATAATGTTATTTTGGGGTTACCACAGCAGGAGGAACTGTATTAAAAGATCGCAGCAGGAAGGTTGAGACCCCTCTGGGTTACCCCAGCAGATTCAAATCTTCCTCTTCCCTGCAGGTGCCTAGGTTCATTTTATCTTTCTTCACTGGGTTAAGCTCCTAAGTCCTCATGCCAGCTACTTCACTGAGTATCTGCTGTTAACTACTGGGTGTGATGAAGGGCAGGCCTTCACAGATGTAGGCGTAGAGGGCAAACACTCCAGGAACTTAATTCTTGAACACCACACCTTCTTAGTAATGTCCTTTTTTTCCCCCAAAAAAAGACTGCTGTTAACAGGTAAAAATATACTAAAACCACGGGCATTTTCTCATGCATTTCTATTAAAAAAAAAAAAGGACAACACTTTCCATAGGTTTTGCTAATATGGGCCCCACTATAAATCAGTATTCCACCTAAATGGAATTTAAAGTCAAGGTAAAAGGCTAGGCATGGTGGCACACACCTGTAAACACAGTATCCAGAGGCTAGAGGAGAAAAACTGTAAAGGTAGGGCAGTCAAGGTTATTTAGTCAGAAAATAAAAATAAGCAGAAGTAAAAACTACCTGGGCCAGTGAGAGAGGTAAAAGCGGTTGCTGAGCAAGGCTAACAGCCTCGGTTTGATCCCTAGAACCCCTGAAAAGGCAGAAGGAGAAAAGCTGCCAAAAAGTTGCCCTCTAACCTTCACATACACCTCCCCTCCCCCAATAATAAAGAATTTAAAAATAGTAAAGTGCTTGGAGTCCTGAGTCAGGCTGCCTGCACTGGAGTCTGGCCTCTGCCATTGCGCTCTCTGGAATGAGTGTCACACACACACTGCACCTCAGTCTCTCATCTGTAAAGCAGTGATGAGTTACTGAGCTCAGAAGACTGTTCAAGGATAATATATGTAGAATGTTTAGATACTGTTTAGATACAGCCAGAGCAAGCAGGCCTGTGAATACTGACATCTATCTATCTTCATTACATGGTAGCCATCCACATTCACTCTCTGAGTCTCTGTATCCTTCTTTTGGTTTCAGCTGCTTCTGAGATTTCTGTTACAAGACACAATGGCAACAGAGCAATCTGTTTCTTAAATTCCTCTGAATTCATTAAAATAGCACATATTAGCAGTTACTAATGTTTCACTGATAGAAATACAAACACTTAAAAATACGGAGAGGTCGAAATAATGCTTAGCAAAAAGCAAGCAGTGGATCAGAACATATGATGAAAACTTGCTTAAGTTTTTTAAATAGTCGGGTGGTGGGCATGGTGGTACAAAGTCATTGCTAGGGAAACAGAGGCCGAAGATCAATGATAAGTTCATGGTCAGCGTGGGCCATAGTGAGAACCTGTCTCCAAAAGAAAAGGTGTGAAAAGGAGGCTCTAAACGGGTACTCAAGAAGCCATGATTGTGATCCTAATCTGTCACTACTACCTCTGTAATACTCATGCCTAAAACTGACAAAGAAACAACACATTTCTAGATCCTTTCTCTGTGGTACTGGAGATAAAATGTAAATATTTCAATAAAAGGTAAATGATTCAACGTAATGATCTGTTACTTTAAGATTCTGTTCTTTCAGCCGGGCGGAGGTGGCGCACACCTTTAATCCCAGCACTCGGGAGGCAGAGGCAGGCGAATCTTTGTGAGTTCAAGACCAGCCTGGTCTACTAGAGCTAGTTCCAGGACAGGCTCCAAAGCCACAGAGAAACCCTGTCTCAAGAAAAAAAAAAAAAAAAAGATTCTGTTCTTTCAAATTGCTTAAAATACCTAAAACAAACCAATGATGGTGACAGACAATATCATTACTATTATTTTTTGAGACAAGATCTCTCTAGGTTACCTTGGCTGTCCTGAAGCCTGCTTGCTATGTAGATCAGGTTGGCCTTAAACTCACAGAGAGCCCCCTGCCTCGATCTCATGAGTGCTGGGACTAAAGGCATGTGCCTGGTTCCATTGCTATTGCTGCTATTGGCAATTCTGCTGCCTTTGAACTTTGGAGGCAATGTCTCTTTTGAAATCCAAAAGTCTGGAACTACTCTGTTATGTAATTATACTTCCCAAAACACTAGAGGCCTTAGACACAGTGACCTGAAGACTGTCTAATATTAATGTCTACCTTATTCTATTTCAATTAAGAAGCTTAAAAACTGAGAAATGAGAATAAAGTGAATTTAAGCAGTTCATAGTTAAAACATGGTTAGGAATAACTTTGCTGAGGAAGCTTCTCTTCTGTTAACTTTCTTTATCATTCATTCTACTAACTCTTAGGCTCAAGGGTTTTTTTCAAAAATAACTTCATCTTTTAATACTATTACTATCTGGCACTCAGTTTTCAAACCAAAGGAACTAATGTGAAGTCTCTTAATAATGCTTCATTTAAGGGCTTTCCCACACTATCAAGAGAATCTTGTAGAAATTTATTCTACCCAATTCCAAAAGAAAATCAGCCTAAAAAGCAAATTTAGCCTAAATCCCCTTATCTTTATTAAACACACACACATGCTCATACATACATGTACACCTCTCAGGATAGTTAATAAAAAGGCTGTTTCTTTCTTTCTTTCTTTCTTTTTTTTTTTTTGGTTTTTCGAGACAGGTTTCTCTGTAGCTTTGGAGCCTGTCCTGGAACTAGCTCTTGTAGACCAGGCTGGTCTCGAACTCACAAAGATCCCCCTGCCTCTGCCTCCCAAGTGCTGGGATTAAAGGCGTGCGCCACCACCGCCCGGCTAAAAGGCTGTTTCTTGAAAATAGTTTTATATATGGGATACATTTAGTTCTATTAGAATGCCTTACTTCTTACCTATCCTTTGGTGAGGGGGCATCAAACTTAAAAATACTGAAGATTTTATTTTTAATTACATCTATATTTTTATCTGTAGGTATGTGCACACATGTCTACTGAGGCCAGAAGAGGGTACTAAGAGGCTGGAGTTAGCTCATTAAGAGCACTTATTTTTGCAGAAGACCTGGGTTTCATTCCCAGTACCCACATGGATTGTTCACAAATGCCTGTAACTCCAGTCCCACAGGATCCAACATCCTCTTCTGACATCAGTCAGAATGCACATGGTGTATATACGTATATACAGGCAAAGACTCACATAAAATTATACATCCAAAAAAAAAAAAAAAGGAAAGGAAAAGAAAAAGAAGAAAAGAAAAAAGAGGGCACTGAATCCCCAAGAGCTGGAGTTACAGGTGGTTGTGAGTGAACCACTAAGTATGAATGCTGGGAATTAAATTCATCCTCTGGAGGACTAGTATGTGCTCTTAACTGGTAAGCCATCTCTCCAATTCAAATTTAAGATATTTGGGTACATCGCTACATAACTAAATATCAGCCACAACATACTATACTCACACTTTATATATTTTAGAGATATAGGAGTTAGGCATGATGATGCCTACCTGTAACCTCAGAATGAGTAGTGAAGGATCTCAGGAGTTCAGGGCCAACCTCAACTTGTACTGCAACATAGCAAGTTTGAGGCTAACTTGGGTTATATGAGACCTGTCTTAAGAAACAATGCTGGGGCCGGGTAGTGCTGGCGCACGCCATTAATGCCAACACTCAGGAGGCAGAGGCAGGCAGCCTCTGTGAGTCTCTGTGAGTTCAAGGCCAGCCTGGTCTACAAGAGCTAGTTCCAGGACAGGCTCCAAAACTACAGAGAAACCCTGTCGTCACCTTCTCCCTCCCACAATGCTGGGCATGGTGGCATAAACCTTTAATCTCAGCATTTAGGATGCAAAGGCAGGCAGATTTCTGAATTCCAAGCCAGTCAATGCAACATACTAGACTGACAAAAAACAAAATAAGTGGGCCAGGGATGAAACTCAGTCACACAAAAAATTTGCCTAATAACTGCCCTGTGTTCAATCTCCAGTACCACTGAGAGAGACAGAGATTTTTGAGGCTAATATACTTTAAAATAATTTTAATTCATTAACTGATCTTACTAAATATCATTTTATCATGTCTTATTAAAAAGCAAAACAAAGACTGGACAGATGTGTATGCAAGGATCAGTGAGCTGGCTCAGCTGGTAAAGAAGCTTGCCACCAATCCTGATGATCTGGGTTCAGTCTCTAGAACCCGTAAGGTGGAAAACTGACTCCCACATGTTGTCCACCAACCTCCACAACTACATGTGCTCCCACTCAAACATAAACATAAATATGTGTAATAAAAGCAAGATAGCGCTCAGTGATTCTCAAAGTATCTGGAATAAGTTTAAGAAGACTTAACCTGGATGGAAATAAACGATACATTCTACAATGTAAATCGGTGCCTACATCCTCAATGCATTTTTAAAAATGTTTAATGAGTCGGGCATGATGGTGACCCCTTTAATCCTAGCACTCAGGAGGCAGAGGCAGGAGGACCTCTGAGCTCAAGGCCAGTCTGGGTTCAGGATAGCCAGGACTACAAAAAGAAACCCTGTCTCAAAAAACAAATGTTTAATGAGACAACAATGATAACCATTTGCAACTAAAAAAGTTACAGAAATTCCATTTAAGAGCAAATGAGCCGGGCAGTGGTGGCCCACGCCTTTAATCCCAGCACTTGGGAGGCAGAGGCAGGCGGATTTCTGTGAGTTCGAGACCAGCCTGGTCTACACAAGAGCTAGTTCCAGCGCAGGCTCCAAAGCCACAGAGAAACCCTGTCTCGAAAAACCAAAAAAAAAAAAAAAAAAAACCATTTAAGAGCAAATGAGACAGCCTACCTGGACCATGAAAGAGGCTAAGTGGAAAAGATCAACAGCCTTAAGCTTGCATATAAACACAAAAGAAACCCCAACCCCAGCCTATTCAATATGGAGGGCAAAATAAACTAGTGAGCTATATATTTCTGTCTCCCTAGCAACTTATCAGAAGGAGGGAAAGAAATGTAGTGAAATGTAAGCACTCTTAACAACCATCAAATATTCGGGATAGAAGGCGTCTACCAAAATTACAAACCATCAATTTTGCAGTAATTCTTTTCACTTTTGCTGTTTTTGAAGACTGGTATCCTTTAAAAAAAAAAGTATTTTTAAAACGTGTAAACTAATTTTTCCAAGTAATTTACCTGGAAATTTGCTATAAAAAAGTTAACACAATAAAAGGTAACAGAAAAAAAATCAATTGTCTTTTCAAGAAACAAAAATTGTTCAAACAAACCAGCTTGGCAAAATTGTGCATATTTAATCCTTTGCGGATTATCCCGTTAGTACTAATCAACAACATTTAAAAGTCATTCTAAGTCACGCATGGTGGTGCATGCTTGCATTTCCCGACATCCAAGAGACTGAGACAGGAGAATAGCTGCAGTGGTTACAGTCTGATGAGTTCCAGGGCAGACTGGATCCTTCCTCAAAATAAAATAAAAGTCATCGTAGTAGGTGCCTAAAACATCTTCACTACACACAACATACTCATCTTTTACACAAAACTTAAAGTAGACCCAAACTCGGGCCATTTTCCCCCTGCTGGGCACACTTCTTGGAATACACGAGGGAGAAAAATCCAAGAAATCAGATAGGTTAAGTGCTGGTACCTTCCTCTTCCAGAGTAGGGTCAAATGCGTGTCTACCCGTAAATGTCACTGTCGCCTCCAGAAGGCTGCCAATTCTCTTTAACTCTACGGAGTACAAAGAGGCCTGAGCACCGAAAACACCTGTCCTGAACAACCGGAGGTTGGTGGGGAAAGCCACCCCCGGGAGCGCACATCCGGCCACACTGCCCGGGGGCAGCAGAGGTCTGAGGACCCTGGGGATGGACACCAGTTTCACCGATCGCTGCACGGAGGGCTTCACACGCCTCGCACAGCGACAACAGAGAGACAAGTCACGCCGGCCAGGACGCGCCCGCGCCCTCCCGGCTGCACCGTGCCACCTCATCCCGGAGGCCCTGCCCTCGGCCGCCGCCCCCCAGGTCGCCGCCGTCCGTGTCGCGGCCCGGGCCCCGCTCCGTCAGGCCGGAGCTCCCCGCGCGCTCCCCGACCCCCGCCGCCGCCCGCGTTGCGCTCCCCTCACTCAAGCCGGGCTACCTGGAGGCCAGGGCGGCGGAGCACTTCACCCAGGGCCCCAGGTCGCAGAGGGCCCGGTGCTCCGGGTCCCTCTCCTTCTCCCGCTCCACGTGGTAGGCGTAGATGGAGAGCAGGATCCCGGCGGCGCACACTGCATACCGGGCCACCCGTTCCCACCGCGGCACCGACACTCTCAGCAGGACGGGCGCCGCCATCTTCCCCCCTCCGCCGCCGCCGACGCCGACGCCGCTGCCTCCCTCCGCCTCCACCTCAGACGCCGCCGCCCGTCGGGGCCCGACCCAGCCGCCGCCGCTGCCGCCACCGCCTCCGCCGCCGCCGCCGCCGCCGCCGCCACCGCCACCGCCGCGCCCCATTGGCTCGGTCGCCTCCTCCGGGCCCCGCCCCCACAGGCGCGCGGCCCAACCGCCCCGAGAGGAGTGAGGCGGACTGGGCGGGGGAAGGCGCGCGCGGGCACGGAGGGAGGGGCGGAGCGCGCAACCGTCAGGGAGGCGGCGCGGCGCATGCGGAGGGCGGGGTCTGAGGGAAGGACGGGCTTCAGAAAGGGTGGGACCTGGCCAGGATTGGGGCGGGGCGAGAAACCACCCATAAGGTTGGAGGGAGGAGGCGGATCGCGCAACGGCAGGGAGGCGGGGCGGCGCATGCGGGAGGAGGGGCTAAAGAGGTGGGCGTGGTTTAATTTAAAAGGGGCGGTGTGGGCCAGAAGCGCGCGGGCGGGGAAGAGGCGGAGGTGTCCGCCAGCCAGGGCTGCGTGGCGCAAGTGGAGGGCGGGACGGAGGGATAGGGTTCATTAGACTGGAGGGCGCGGTCAAAGAAGAGGCGGGGAAAAGTGGAGCGGAGAAGGCGGGAGCGGAGGGAAGGGGCGGAGCGCAAAACCTCTAGTGTGCTGGAAGGGGGCAGAGGCGCGTCCAGGGGAGTTGAGGGGTGTGGCCGGGGAAGGGGTGAGGCCCGAGGTGGTTTGGCTTAGCCTGAGGGGCCTGTTGCAAAGGATCGATTTCAAAGACGCTGTTACTGTGCATGACTGGGCAAGTCCTTGGCCCCTGGTAGCAGTCAGTTGCCCTTTCCCCCCTCTTTTTCGTCGTTATCACTTGATATTTCTTATCCAATCCAAATTATCCCTGACCAATGGCTCCAGAGCTCCAGAGACACGTTTGCATGACATGATCTTCCCCAGGCACCACCTCCAGTCATCTTGTGTTCAACATGTGAAAAACTTTTTTCTTAAATGTGCAAAACTATTTTTATATTTTAAAGAAGACTATTTTTAAATGGATCCATGAATACTTCTCTATAATTTGGATTTGATATGGCCTTAACATAATTCATACAAAAAGGATAAAAATGAACAAAAAAAGAAATCAAGACGTGGAAAGGGGCAAGTCAGAAGAAAATGAAAGAGGAGATGCGCGAAGGCAGATAATAAGCAGGTCATGTCATGGGGGCTTGCACAATTGTACAAGTTAGGCCATAACTGACTTTGAGCTGCCTGGTGGCCAAAACTGGAAAGGAAAATACATGTAAGGGCCTCTGTGTCTATGAAGAAACAAACTGTAGCGATTACTAGCTTCTGCCCCAGCGCAGCTCTCAGCCTTTGGGGGGCATTGCATAGTGATTTTGATTAATAACTAATGTTTTCCAATTAATTATACAGTGTTAGATAACAAATCAACCCGATCTTTTGCAGCCTTAAACAAGCAATGAAGTGTTTTGTTTTGTTTTTCCAGTTCCTCTGGATCAGAAATCTGGATGCAGTTTAGCGTGATCCTCCCGCTTGGAGTGTCCCTCTCTTCTTTGTCTTCCTCTCCTCCTCTGCCTTGGGTCAAATCAAGATGTAAGGCAGGGTTGTGGTTATCTCAAACCCTGAACGTCCTCTCTCAGGTTCACTCCTATGGCAGTTAGCAGGTGGCAGGCAACCTCTCTGGCTGCTTGACAGTAACAACTGTTCCAATTTACACCTCCAGAAAATACAGCTGGCTTTTCCCTCCCCGCCTCCACCCCCATAGGAAGGAGTTAAAGAAAAGGGAGGTATAGTTCAACAGTAGAGCACTTGCATAGTATATATGAGGCTCTGGGTTGAACCTCCAGCAAACAGAAAGAGAAGGAATGAGATCCAAGTCACTCATATATATATGTGGGTACAAAGAAGATCGTTGTGTATGATCCTCTATGAATGACTCTCCAACTTACTTCCATGGCACAGAGCCTCTCACAGAATCTGAAATCTGTGACTGGCCATCTGTCTCTGCCTGTCCCCACTTCCAGTGCAAGGGTTGTGAGTCGGTGCAACCACATAGAACCACATTAAATAGGTGCCAGAGGTTTGAACTCAGGTCCTCATGCTTGGGCAATAAGCATATTTCTTACAGCTGAACCATCCCTCCAGCCTGAGTCTTCTGTTGTCAGATGAGCTCGGAGAGCAACTGTAAATGCCTGCGACTCCAGTTTTGAGAAATCCAATGCCCTCTTCTGACATCCATGAACAATCAAGTCCATTAACTCAGACATATATTTACATAAACAGTTTCTTTCTCTCTCTCTCTCTCTCTCTCTCTCTCTCTCACACACACACACACACACACACACACACACACACACACACACACATGAGAGAGAAACAGAGACAGAGAGACAGAAATATTTGTTTTGGTTAAAAGAGAGAGTATCATAGGACTTAAATTCATCTGCTTGCTACTTGAAAGCCAGTACTTCAGAGAAATTTGGCTGAATGAGGTCAGATTTAAGAGCAGAGGATAACAGCCTGGTCTATAGATCAAGTTCCCAGTCAGGGCTGTGCAGAGAAATCCTGTCTTGAAAAAAAGCAAAAATCAAAACAGCAGAAGATAAGAAGGTGCCACTGTGCCCCTGAAAATACCATCTGAAGGGACTCGGGTATATATATATATATATATAATGGGAGGGAGTGAAGGTGGCAGTGCATGGAAAAGCTACAAGATTAGAGTGTCTCTCTTGCTGGGCAGTCTCGCAGTCCGTGCAGAGACACTGCTTTTCTATAGGTTAAATTCTATGAAGGAGCGGCCAATTTCTCTAAAGCACAAAAAAGTGCTGTTTCCAAAAGCAGGAAGGGACATCGAAAGAGACTGGGGTATGCGTGACTAGCAGCAAAAGGGTAGAATTACAGGTAGGCATCACCACGCCTGACTGCTGCTTCCGAGGTCCCTCCACTTTTCTTTCTTCCTTTTTTCTTTTCTTTTTAAGTCAGGTCTCACGTATCCTAAGGCTGGCCTCAGACTCACCATATAGCTGATGATGGCCTTGAACTTCTCTCCACCTCCACTTCTCCAGTGCTGGGGTTATAGCCAGACTATGTAATGCTGGGGATTGAAGCTAGGTCTTCCTGCACACTAAGAAAGCACTCTACAAACAGCCTCATTCCAAACCCCCAGTTCCCTGTTTCACTGGCATCAGGAGATGTGCAGTATTTTCTGGCAAACTCAACTTCATATTTGGAAGCTGTCTTCTTTTCCTTAGAATACTTTATCTACTATCCCTGTGTTTGTACAAAGAAAGAGATTGCTGCCGGCTTACCTCTCTGCACCGGAACAAAAATACCAGAAGTTTTCTGCAAGCTTCTTCAATGACCTCAGGCTTGATTTGCAGAATTAGAATTCTGTGCCTTTCCCCAACATTTTGGAAAGGATCCCAGCAAGGATGGCGCAGGAACCCTGAGGTATAACAATAACTGGGCTAGAAAGCTTTAAAATGGAGTCTGAATGTCCAACCCTCCCAGCTCCCTTCGGGAAACAGCCTATGGCAAGGAAACAAGTGGTATTTTCACACTTAGAGATAATGGGTTTGCTGTCATTTTGTTAATGTGAGGACAGTTCCTATGTCATATTTAAAGTAAGGAGAGCTAAAATAGGAAGATTTCAAGTTCAGGGCCAGCCTGCGCTACCCCCTGTTTTTCAAACAAACCTTTAAAACCTTGTGCTGTTGATCCAATATATGTAGAGAACTGGGCTGGGTGGTGGTCCTGGCCCTTAATTCCACAACTTGGGAGGCAAAGTCAGGTGGATCTGTGAGTTTCAGGCCATCCTGGTCAACAGAGCAAGCTTCACAACAGCCAAGGCTACACAGAGAAACCATGTTGAGTTACTTTTTTGACTCTTTAGTCTTTTTTTGGGTGGGGAGGGGGACACCACCCAGGTCCCAAATAAATGCACGGAAGCTTATTGTTAATGTCTCCCAGCCTTAGCTTGGCTCGTTTCTTGTCAGCTTTTCTTAAATTATCCCGACTGCCTTTTGCCTCTGAACTTTTATCTTTCTCTACTTTTGTATATTTTTCTTTACTTCTTTCTCCATGGCTGCCTGTGTAGCTGGGTGCCTGTGTAGCTGGGTGCCTGTGTAGCTGGGTGCCTGTGTA
This sequence comes from Dicrostonyx torquatus, assembly GCA_028555095.1. NCBI lineage: Eukaryota > Metazoa > Chordata > Mammalia > Rodentia > Cricetidae > Dicrostonyx > Dicrostonyx torquatus. The sequence goes on along the minus strand of JAQHUG010000280.1, from coordinate 2,334,865 downwards.
GCTGGGTGCCTGTGTAGCTGGGTGCCTGTGTAGCTGG
>JAQHUG010000280.1:2193552-2203740 GCA_028555095.1 Dicrostonyx torquatus | reverse complement strand
TTTTTTTTTTTTTTAATGGTGTGGCGGCTCATGTATATAATCCCTACACCTGGGAAAGGAAAGGTTGGAGGGTTCTGAAGGCTCCAGGCCAGCATGGGCTATAGAGTGAGACTCTATGAAAAAAAAAAAAAAAAGAGCCGGGCTGTGACAGCACACACCTTTAACCCCAGTACTTGGGAGGCAGAAGCAGGAGGATCTCTGTGAGTTCAAGACCAACCTGGTCAATTAGTGAGTTCCAGGAAGGTTAGTGTTATTACACGCAGAAACCCTGTGTTGAAAAAACAAAACAATGACAACAAAAACAAACCCAAAAAGGTCTTAATCATGCAAAATGTGAAAATTAAAAGGATTTTATTTATTTTTATATGTTCTTGGAGAAAACCATTCACATGTAAAAATTAGGCATCTGATAGGAGTTTCAGTCATACTTTATTTTATACATATCAATTTGTAGGGCAGACATAGTTCTTCAGTTCAAATGGGACTTCCACATGATCACAGTCACAGAATTGGCACACTATATTAAAAACAAAACCAAACGGAGACAGACAGAATATGAAGCTTTATGCCAACTGAGACCAGTGTGTCCTGCCCGTCATACAAGTGTCTGCTGTGAGCTTACCAAAACAGAACCAGAGGTCAGAGGTCACAAAGGGTGGTTTACAAAATAAAACCTCTTTTCCAAGAGCTACTTGTTTCATAGAAAAATATTACAAATAAAATTAGAGCTATTTGAGGTGTTTACTCCCAAATCGCATGTGGTGCACTGGTTCGTGCCAAGCTCTTTGGACACAGCGCCTGGTGGAGCCTGCATTTCTGGCATTTCTGGTCAGGTACACCGTGACCACCCGCACCGCTCAGCTTGATGACTGGCCAAGGGTCACAAAATCAGAACATTTTCAGCCACTGGGCACACTCATAATTTGTTCAAAAAAAAAACTGCTTGGGAAACATGATATAATTTGTATTTCTTCCTGAAGGAAGGAAATTCGTAGAAATCTGTAAACATAAAACAGATTTTTGAAAATAGAAAGCAATAGCTAATTCTTTTTCAGAGCTGGAATTTTCCTCAGAGATGATATGAATTTGAATTTTGTTTTTAGAGACAGGGTCTCACTATGCAAGCCCAGCGGTCCAAGCTGGTCTGAAACTGTCTTGTAGCCCAGATTGACCTAGGACTTATTGTAATTTTCCTGCCTCAGCTCCCTGAATGCTAAGCTACAACCCCCGGCTGTCATGTTTTCCTGAGGGGCTGGAGGCTTAAGTAACATTTGGTAAGCAGGGATGCGGGATGTCCACATAGTCCAACCCCACCCACCCATTTCCCTTCGTGATTATGCAAATCTTAAAGAAAAGAGATCTTATAAGCTATGTACAGCAGTTTACACCTCGGTTTCCTTTCCACTTGATGAATGTCTGAAGTGAATTCATGACATATACTCGTCACGGAGATCCGTGTTAGGCACATGGAAGCTTCACTGGAGGGGCGAGGTCTTGAGCGGGATCATGATTCTGGACTCCATTTCCTGAATGAGTGGGACTGGAAACGAGGCGGAGGTTACTTTGCTGGCTTTCCAAACGCACTGGGGTAAAGCCACATTACCAAGGCGCCTGCTCAGACCACAAACATACGCTGTTAGCTGTTAGAAGGCAGGGGGGCGCTAGACAAGAGACCAGCTACCAGGGCAGAAATCTGTGACAGCACCGACTAGGATGTTACCAAAACTGGAAGAGTCCACCTGGAGAGCGGCTTGATGGGAAATTAGGAAAGTCTTGGTTGTGAAAAATAGCACTTTCTCAAAACGTTCTTTAAACTAAAACAAACAAAAATTCAAATAATACTGGATCTAGATGTACCCCATAGAAAGGAAAAGTGAGATGGCTCAGTGGGTGAAGGCACCTGTCACCAAGACTGAAGACCTGCCCTCAATCCATGAAGCCAACATGGCAGGACTGCCCACGGACACACGTGTTAAATGTGCTGCGGTGGGCCCACCCCTAGTGGAACAATAGCGCACATGGAAATAAATGCAAAAGAATTTTTTTCCCATTTAAAAATGTTGTAAAAACTACTTCTGTGGACTAAGACTCATTCTGGGAACTGGTAAGTTTAAGTGGAAATTACAAGGAGGCATGGCGACCCACACCTGTAATCCTAGCAATTGGGAGCCCGAGGCAGGAAGGCTCCCTCAAGTTTAGAGCAGAGAGAGAGTGTATCGAAACAACAAAGAATAACACACAAAATTACAGGATTTTGTTTCTTTTGTGACTGGTTTCCACTCCCTATGTAGCTAAGAAAGACCTTCCTGCACTTCCTGGCACAGTCCTGGCGTGTGTGTGAGAGAGAGAGAGAGAGAGACAGAGAGAGAGACAGAGAGAGAGAGAGACAGACAGAGACAGAGACAGAGACAGAGAGACAGACAGAGAGAGACAGGGTTTCTCTAGCTTTGGAGTCTGTCCTGGAACTCTCTCTGTAGACCAGGCTGACCTGCCTGCTTGCCTGCCTCCCGACTGATTTTTTTTTAAACTAAAACAAGCTATTTTCTAAGTTGCTATCTCATCTTCTTACTTAGTATGCAGCTTAAATATCCATTAAATTTAACTTTATGCCTATTCTCTATGAATTTGAGGTCAGCCTGGTCTACACAGAAAGTTCCAGGACAGCCAGAGCTACATAGTGAGACCCTGTCTGGCAAAACAACCAACTAAAAAAAAATTAACTTGGGGCTGGAGAGATGGCTCAGCAGTTAAGAGCACTAGCTGTTCTTCCAGAGGACCTGGGTTCAGTTCCCAGTACCCACATGGCAGCTTACAATTGCCTGTAACTCTACCTCCAGGTATCTGACACCCTTGCACGGCACACATGCAGACAAAACACCAATGCACATAAAGTAAAATCATAAAATAATGAAAAATTAACTTTATAATTTCTCTTGAGTTTTAGTGCTGTGGATCAAACCTGGGTTGAGCCATACCCCCAGCCCCAAAGTTATTGTCATTGTCATTATTATAATTGCTATTTGTTACTTTGAAGCCCAGTCTGTCTTGGAGCATTCTTTTAACCTTAGCCTTTTAAATGTGTGTGCCACCATACCTGTTTGCAAATATATTCTTTTTAATTGATGTATTAATTATTTTGGAGAAGTGATAGCTTTAATGAAAAGAATTTAGAAAAAATTGTTAACTTTTAGAGAACAAATTAACTAAAAAAGTATTTTTTAAAAATTAAGCTAGTCCAGCATGGTGGTGGAAGCCCTTGAACCCAGCACTTAGGAAGCAGAGGCAGATGGATCTCTGTCCGTGAGTTCGAAGCCAGCCCGTTCTAGTGAGTTCCAGGACAGCAGGGAAATAAAATGATTAAATAAAAAAATTAAGCTACCCACAAGTCTTAAAACTCTACTAGGCGGGGCTGGAGAGATGGCTCAGCAATTAAGAGCATTGGCTACTCTTCTAGAGGTCCTGAGTTCGATTCCCAGCAACCACATGATGGCTCACAACCATCTATAGTGGGATCTGATGCCCTCTTCTGACCTTGACGATAGAGCACTCATACATAAAATAAATAAATCTTTTTTTTTAAAAAAAAAAACTCTACTAGGCAATATAATAGTCTAAACAATCAATATTCTTGTTCTGTCTTCTGCTTTAAAATAATTTTATTTATTAATTATATGCATATAGGTGTTTTATCTACATGCATATGTGTTGTGCCCACGGAGGCCAGAAAAAGGCACTGGATTCCCTAGACAGTTGAGGCCACCATGAGGTTCTGGGAATTAGCCCAGGTCCTCTGGAAGAGCAACCAGTGCTCGTCTCCTGGGCCATCTTCAGCTCCTTCTCTGGCTTTTTTCAGACAGGGTCTAACTGTAGCCTAGGCTGGCCCAACACTTCCAATCCTCCTCCATTAACTTCCCAGAGAGCTGGAATTAGTCATGAGGCTCCACCCTGGGTTACAGAATCAAGATTCTCAATTTGAAACAAAGTCAAGTTAGTATTTAAAGAGAAAAGAACATTGGTCTATCTCACGTCCTGTTAACCTTACTGTCACATCTGCATTTTTAACAACGACACTCAAAGCAGAAGACGTAAGGGGTCTTCAGCAGCTTACCCGTGTAGTACACCAGCTCCTCCCAGCCATGCTTGTGCCACGCGGCGTTCCGTATGTCTTCCCTGGTCTGGAGATCTTTATAAGCTTAAACACAGGGAATAAGACCCGAGTCAGGTACAACACCCATGTTCTAGGAGTACAGTCATTCAGGTGGCTATCTTGCTTTCTGATACTGTTTTAGTCACTCAGTGACTGACTTGGAGAAGAGCAAGGATGGACTGAGAGAAACCAATGGTCGGGCCTCTGGGAGGAGTGAAGCTGCCCGCTCTCATGATTTTATAACCCAGTGACCACATGCTATCTCTACAAAGCAAGGAGGCTTCTCCAGTAACACAGTCCACTTATGACAGAGAACCTTCAGATTGGATAAACCTTAGACTCACACTCCCGCCTTTTTCTCCCCAGTGCTGTGCAACACGAACTGGGTAGAACACGTGTTATTATTTTGAGTTTTTTTTTAAAAATTAACTTTTATCTTATGCATATGTGTTTGCCTGTATCCGTGCATGTCATGGAGGCCAAAGGAGAGCCACAGATCCTCTGGAACTGGAGTCACTGTGGGTGCTGGCAAACAGACTGGTCCTCTGGAGATCGCCAGGGCTGTTAACCAGTGAGTCACATCACCAGCTGTAGAACACACCTTCTCTTGTTAATGACTTATGCACATCAATGTTTTGCCTGCATGTATGTCTGTGTGAGGGTGTCAGATCTCCTGAAACTGAAGTTACAGACAGTTGTGAGCAGCCATGTGGGTGCTGGCAACTGAACCCGGGTCCTCTGGAAGAATAGGCAACACTCTTAACTGCCGAGCCAACTCTCCAGGCCTGTTACTGTTTTTGATATTTCTTTGTAAACTCTGATTTGAACATTTGAAAATGCAGATGCTTTGTGAAGCCAAATCTCAGCTCACCAGAAGACGCATTGTTTAGGACAAGGCTGCTGGTGGACGCTAGGAAGAGGGAGGGTAACTGCTATAATCTATCGTTAGTGCAGGCTTTTGGTTTCTTAAATGCTAGGTAAGCCCAGCTGCAGCAGGGGTTTCTGGGAGTGACAGGGTTTCTCTGTGGCTTTGGAGCCTGTCCTGGAACCAGCTCTTGTAGACCAGGCTGGCCTGGAACTCATAGAGATCCACCTGCCTCTGTCTCCTGAGTGCTGGGATTAAAGGCGTATGCCACCAACGCCCAGCAGAAGTTATCTTTTTTTGCCTCAATGTAACTACTGAGGCTTAGCTTCCCAGCGGTGATGCTACTATATAACCAGTCTGCACACTATTTGTGGGGATCTTTTTTTCTGATGATGATTGAATGCAGGGCCTTGTACATGTCCTACCACCTAGCCATACCCTTTTTTATTTTTAATTTATTTATGTGTAGGTATATATGTTTATGTGATAAGCTGGAGGTACTGAGCTTGGGTTCTCTGGAAGAATAGTGAATTTTTAATTGCTGTGCCATCTCTCCAAACCCTGGTTGTTGTGGTTTTCCCAGTTTTAATTTTTGTTTATATACATGCATGCAATGAAATATAATTATATCCATCCTCCCATTTCCCCTTCCAATGTTCAGTAACCTCCCCAACAGCCTGCTTTGCTTGTTTGTTTTTGTTTTTGACGGTGGCTTGTTTTGTAGTTCAAGCTGATCTGGACTCTTCCATGCAGCCCTTGCTGGTAGTGATTCTCCTACCTTGGCTTCCTGAGTGCCGGGATTACAGCCATGTGCCAATATATCTAACTTGGGTCCGACCTGTTGCCAGCTTATAAACCAGTGACCCACTGACCTCTTGCTACTGGCCTCTTTTGTTTTAGTTAGCCCAGCACTTACCATTCACCTGTGATGCTTGTGTCTGCTGTAGTGTTTAAGGTTACTGAGTCTAGACTAACCCTGCTGTTTATTACAACTTCATTAGTAATGAATTCTTCAATCCCAGTAAGTCACAAAAGAAGGAAAAATACACATACCCCAAAGATGATGCACCATATATAGCTGCCCAATTTGAGAGAAGAATCCCCCAACTGCCTCATTACTGTCCTGTCTAAAGCGGATGGCACGGGCCCTATGAGAGAAAAGCAGTGTTCCGATAGTTAAGGAGAGTCGGGAGGCACCTGGGGATGCTGACGCACACCTGCGATCCCAGCACTTGCAAGGCAGAGACGAAGAAAGGCAGGAGGATCTGCAGTAAGTTAGAGACCAGCCCGGGCTACACAGTGAGTCTAAGGCCAGCCCATGTTATATAGTGAGACCCTTTCTTAACGAGGCAAAGACTCAGACTGTATTTCTTCCACTCAGGGCCAGCTATTGGAAATGAAGACTTTTCTTTTAACACATTATCAAAGTATTAAATACAATCAAATTTTTATCTTTATTTTTGGGTGAAGTTAGGATCTCATTCTGTATCCCAGGCTAGTTCAGAATATACTATGTAGGCCAGGTGACCGCAAATTTGTGATTTTCTTGCCTCAGCCTCCTAAGGAAGCTAACTATTTTTGTGAGTAGATAATATTTAACTATGACTTTTCAAAACAAAAACAGCAAAATGAAGATATGTGGTTGCACTTCTGCTTATTCCTCAATTCAGGTATAAACTTCTGATTCTTGAAATGAATGGAAGGGGAAGAGACTTGCGAACTTAAAGGGAACTGCTTCACGGCTGTGAACTTCGCAGCTCACAGGAACCTTCCTCATAAGATATGCCCACGGGTACGACGGTGGCACTCACGGTTGGATTTGAGGCCTAGTCCATGAGACGAGGCCCAGCACCAAGAACAGACACATCACAGGCCCAGGGGACAGCCTGCTAAATGGACACAGCAATAAAGTGACTCCTACTAATGTAATGCCAGACCCTAGATCAGAGCTCGCTGAACCACATCAGGGCAGCTAACACAGAGACCCATAACTGGTCAACATGCAGAGAATGGGGGCTTCAGTGTGTCCAGTCCTAGTCACATGAAAACTCGGGGATCGATGCAGAAGAGGGGAAGAGAGCTTGTGAGAGCCGGAGGGGGATGACTTGGAGGAAACTGCTCCTAGACATAAGCTGGAAATGCACACATGACCTCACAGCGGTTGTAACAGCTAAAGCTCAAGTCGGAAAGGAATCCCAGCCTGGAGGAGGGGAGGTCAGCACAGAGTCCCACTCCTAGCTGAAGAGCTATTGGCATTTAATTGCTGCTGAGAGAGGGAGTCCTATTTTTTTTTTTAACGGTGTGACACCTGCTATTATTGATGATACTCTAGGGTGGCCTCATACCCAGGAGCAGTTGGCCAACACAAACTGGACCCCATGGGCTTATTAGGAGGGAAAACATGAAGGTGGGCGAGTAGGGAGGTTGGGAAGGATAGGGGAGCTGGGGGAGGGGAATGAATATGATCAAAATACATTGCATTCCTGTGGGATACTCTTTCCCAGCAGTAGAGACTCTGTGGCCTTCTGCATAGCATATGGAGGTCTGGGAGGGAGTCCCTTCTCGGCAGCACACTCTATGCCATAGTCAGGACTCTCACTAATACAAATGAAGCTGTCTCTAACTCCTCCTCTTTTCAGAGGAAACTGTACTATGTATGGAGGAAGTGCACAGACACACGCTACTGATACACACAGCATCGAGTCATGGTTGAAGTGGTTTAAAATGTGCAATGGGTCTGCAGAGGTGCAGTGTTGAGAGCATTTGCTGGTCTTCTAGAGGACCCAGCATCAATTCCCAATATAGCTGTGACCACCCGTGACCACCCGTGACCACAGCTTCAAGAATCTGATGCCCGCTGGCCTCCACAGGGGCACGCATGTGTATGTGCATACACATATACACATTTAAAATCAATAAAAACAGGCCTGCTGGTGGCGGTGCACAGTTTTGATCCCATCAAAAGGCAGGCGAATTTCTGTGAATTCTAGGCTAGCCTGGTCTGCAGAGTTAGTCCAGGACAGCCAGGGCTATACAAAGAAACTCTGCCTCAAAAAAACAAAAAATGAAACAACAAAAATTTGATAAAAACAAATCATTAAAAAAAAAAAGCCTTCCAAAACCAACCACCAAACACAAAACCCCTCTTCGTTTTCAAGATTTAACACTGCAAAAAAGAAATTTTTTTTTGGTTTTTTGTTTGCTTTGTTTTTTTGTTTGTTTGTTTTTGTTTTTCAAGACAAGGTTTCTCTGTGGCTTTGGAGCCTGTCCTGGAACTAGCTCTTGTAGACCAGGGTGGCCTCGAACTCACAGAGATCCACCTGTCTCTGCCTCTCGAGTGCTGGGATTAAAGGCATGCGCCACCACCGCCTTGCTTTGTTTTTTTAAACTTAAACATTATCTTCTCCTGGGACCAGGTACTCTGTTTTCACATTTAGTGAGATCACCTGAAATCTTGAAAATATTTAAAAATATATTTTTCCCAAACCAATTTTCTATCATCCCAGATAAAAATGAAGGCAGGGATTTCAAATGACACAGAGATCCCATCCCACCAGGAGAGCAAAGCTGGGGTCCGTCAAGGGTGTCCTCATCCAGGAATGAATACCCAGGAATCTGTATTAATACTTCCCATGCTCTGCCCTGAGCTTGGGCACATGAAGGGCTCAGCACTGATGAAATGTAGGGAGATAGATTCACCCTCATTTATTTAAATGATCAGAACCTGAAAAGTAAGCTAAAATATCCACAGTGAAAAATAACCCTCAAGTAAGGGTACTTTAGGTTTTTTGAGATAGAGCCTTAATATGCTAGCCCAGGCTGGCCTTGAAATCATGATTTTTGCTTCAGCTTGCTGAATGCTAGACCTACAGGTGGGCATCACTATGCCCAGGAAGGAGTACGATTCTCCAGATGGCCTGACCAGTGTGTTCTCTACCTGAAGGGAAACCACAGACTGAATTCTAACGCCTTAACTGGGCTCAGAAACAGAGGGGCAACCTGCCCTGTTAGTGACGAGGCCAGGCTGCTGAGGACCACTTTGTGTGCCGCCAACTCTTGTCCACGGGGACTGAGACCCCAAGTGTGACCCCCACCAAGGCCTCCAGGTTCCTCTGTTGTGAATCCCCATGCATTACCCACAAATTATACAGATATCGTAAAAAAATTACAAATGTGATCAATTGTCTCGAATTAAGGAAATCAGCCAAACTGTGCACTGTAACTGCTCAGGAGGAAGGAAAGAGTTCTTCATTGATCATGATAAAATATTCTGGATTATTAATTTCATTCTGAACCTTTCTAATTTGGTTATGGAAGGCAAAGAAAATATACTTGCCATAGCCTGGTAATAATCAGAATATGTTCTGCGGACGAGACCACCATCTTAATAGTTACCTACATGCCAAAATACAAATCAAATGCTGAACTGGCTATATAAAAAGTTTAAAATAACCGAGTAACCTCAACATATCCTGTAGATTCACTGTGAAAAAATATTAATTAGTAACATCCTAGTTGTATGAACATCAAAATTGCTATAAGCTAACATGAACAGCTCAAAAACACAAATAAAAACCCTTGATAAAATGGTACTTATCACAGTGTATAGTCAAATATGTATTTCTTTTTGTTTGCTTGAAGCAGAGTCTCAGTAGCTCAGGCTGGTCTCAAAACTTGCTATGTAGCTGAGGATAGACTTGATCTCCTAATCCTCCTGCCTCTACCTCCCCCTCCCCGGTGCTAGGAGCAGTGGGAGCTATCACATCTAGCTAGATAGAGCTTTGTTACCAAACCTAAGAACTTTTGCCTAGTTCAGACTAACAAAGATTTTCCCTGGGCTTTTTTCATGTTTCACTTCTTACATTTAAAGAAAATGTTTTATTTTATGTCTTTGAGTGTCTACCTGCATGCATGTGTGTGTACTGTGCGTAGGCAGTGCCCTTGGAGGCCATTAGAGGGTATCAGCCCCCTGAGACTGGAAGTACAAATGGTTGTGAGCTGCCATGGTTGTTAAGAACCCAGCCTGATGCTGGGTGTGGTGGCACAAATGCCTTTAATCCCAGCACTCAGGAGCTAAAGACAGTTGGATCTCTTGAGTTCAAGGCCAGCCTGGTCTACAGAGTAAGTTCCAGTCCAGCCAGGGCTACACAGAGAAATCCTGTCTTGGAAAAAAAAA
>JAQHUG010000280.1:2166998-2180982 GCA_028555095.1 Dicrostonyx torquatus | reverse complement strand
GTGCGCCACCACCGCCTGGCCGTTTTGTACATTTTTAAGTGCAAAAATGTACATGCTTCTATATCACACACTTAAAGTACTAGGAATAGCATCTGATATAGAGAAAGGGCTTACACGAGAGACGGCTCCCCAGTTTAGGGTACTATGTGCTGCTGCGCTGGCAGAGGGCCTGAGCTCAGTTCCCAACGTCCACAGCGGGCAGCGCTGACCTCTGCGGGCACTGCACTCACACGCACATACCCACACATAGACACATAACTGAAAATGGTAAACAATAAATCTTAATGATCTCAACCTTCCAGAGGCTCAGGGGGATGGAGAGCTTGATGCAGCCCGGGCTACATAGAGATTCTTTTTCTTCGACATTATACAGTTTTTGTTTTGGTCATCAAAAATCCATTCTCTGAATATAAAAAAAAAAACTTATTTTGAAGAATCTCTAAATAAATCATAGCACATTTTATTTCAATAAAAATTTAAAATGCTAATTTACATAACTTACTTTTTTTTTTAAAGTCTCATTATGCTTCTTTGTATGGCCTGGACCTCCCTATAATGTGCAGACTGACTTCAAGTTTGTGGCAATCGTCCAGCTTCTGTCTTCTGAATACAGGTGTGTACCACTATGGCCAGCTTGGTTTCATTGTTGTTATATTATATGAGACAGGGTCTCACTATGTTGCTATGTAGACCAGGCTGCCCTCGAACTCACAGAGATCCGCCTGCCTCTGCCTCCCGAGTGCTGGGATTAAAGGTGTGTGCCACCATGTCTAACATTGTTTAAATGTTTTAAACACATATTAAATTTTTTAAGTAGTTGGACAAGAGATGGTTCAGCAGCGAAGAGCACTGGCTGCCCTTCTAGCGCCTACACACAGCTCACAACTGTAACTCCAGCTCCAGGGAACCTGAAGCTTTCCTTCGGCCTCCATGGGCACCAGGCAGGCAAGTGGTAGACATATATGTAGGCAAAGCACATGCATGCATAACATCTTTGAAATGTTTTCTAAGCCTTAAGTTGTTGTTTATTTAGTTACATGTAAGTCTCTTAAACAAGTATGAAGCCATGTGAATACCGGCTTCTCCTATTCGTCAGAGTACCATAGATCATTCAGGCCCAGAGGTGGCCAGAGATGGGAAGGCAGCTCGTTGGCAGGTGGCCTGAAGTCACTCTTGCCAGAGGACTTCCTTGTTAATGGTTCTGTCTAACCGAAAGCAGCACAGGGCAGTCACACCAGCAAAGGAGCTGGGGTGAGAAATTCTGTGTGGTTGAGCTGATTGGAGTTGCCAGGTCTTGACTGCATCTTGCCTACGCTTGACCAGGTACTGCCGATGGGTTTTTGGAAGAGAAAAACCATGCTATTTCTTTCCTTTCTTAGGGACCGTCGCCCGGCACGCACGCATGCACACATCTTTTGGAAAGTTTGTACTATTTTTTCCACCTTCTTCTGCGGGTCCTTCTGTCTGCTCTGAATGAGCTGTTTTATCAATGTGCCGTGAAATCTTTCTGCTGTTAGTCTCTTCCCAAGCCCTCTCCCTTGCACTCATGTGTATGTAGGATATTCGAGGAAAACACTCTTCGGTGGGACCTCTGGCACCAAGAGCCCCAGTTCCTTCTCCTGGATTCCATGATTTTTGCCATGATTGCCACTGAAGTCCAGACAGTCTTGCTTAGTACCAGCTAGCTTTTCTCACAGCCTTTACTTATCTTAAAAAAAAAAACAACAAAAACTGCCTAGCAGGGTAGCAGTGGCGCACGCCTTTAATCCCAGTGTTAGGGATGCAGAGGCAGGTGGATCTCTGCGAGTTCAAGACTGGCCTGGTCTACAAAGTGAGTTCTAGGACATCCAGAGCTGTTAAACAGAGAAACCTTGTCTCAAAAAAAAAAAATTAAAAAATTATTTTGTGTGTATAAGTGCTTTGCCTACATCTATATGTGTGTACTGTGTGTGTGTTGTTCCTGAGGGTTCAAAAGAGGAAATAAGATCCCAGGAACTAGAGTTACAGAGGGTTGTGAGCACCATGCGGGTGTTGGGGACCAATCCTGGGTCCTCCAAGAGCAACGAGGTTTGCGCTGCAGAGCTGTCTCTCCAGTCCACTTTCATGACTCCTGGTAGAGGCTGCTCAACCTGGGCGGGGGGTCAAACGACCCATTCACAGGGGTCACCTAAGACCATCAGAAAACACAAACATTTACATTACCATTCATAACAGTATCAAAATTACAGTCATGAAGTAGCAATGATAATAATTTTATAGATGTGGTCACCATAATGCAAGGAACTGTATTGAAGGGTCACAACATTAGGAAGGTGGAGAACCGTAGCTCTAGTGGATGGCCCACAATCATAAGCACAGGTAGCATTCCCAGACTCGGTGGACGGGTAATAAAAAAGATGACATCAGGCTGGGAGGAGATGTGAGAACAGAGCCTGGGAAGAGTGGAAGGGAGGGCATGATCCAAACACACTGTATACAAGTGTGAGATTCTCAGCATCCATATGGCAGCTCACAACTGTGCAATTCTAGTCTCAGGGACTCCAACGCCATCTCCTAGCCCCCAAGAGCACCAGGCACACACACGGTGCACAGACATACATGCAAACAAAACACAAAAATAAATTACAAGATTTAAAATTGTGGGTTTTTTGTTTAAGTTGTAACACATTAGTATTAAAAATTATGACCTATTGAGAAATAAGCTGAGGCTGAGCCATAAAAACTGTCTTAAACTTGAGACCAACCTGTTCTACACAGTGAGTTCCATACCAAACTGGCCTAGAGTGTGAGATGATACCACCCTACCCCCACCATCCCCACCATCACCACCACCACCACCACCACCAAATACAATGAAATTGTTAAAAAAAAAAATACTGTACTAGGAATTTCGCTTAAGACCAAAGCAATTACTATGAATTTATTTTCTCCCCTATCATCAATATTTATTTGGTTCTCTAGAGTGTATTTGTTTCCTATTCTTAGATCTAGTCTCATGAAGCCCAAACTGACCTGAAATTCACTATGTAGCTAAGGCTAGCTTTGAACTCTTGACCTTCCTGTCTCTGCCTAAGTGCTCAGATTGCAGACATGTGCCCCCAATTTCACTCTAATTGTTTTTAATGTGTCCTTCAGAAACGCAAAGACACACAGCTATTTAATTCTTATTGCATTTAATACTTTATATACGTGAATCTAATAAAGAACTATTTGTAGGCTAAATATACAGTAGAAAAACCCAGTGACACTTTTCTCTTTCTCCTTAGAGTTCAAGGGCACTAAAAGCTAATAACCACATTTCTTTCCATGGACTGGTTGACGTCATTTGCCTATGGCATTTCACTAGAACCTCAAAACAACTTAGCCAGGTATGTCTTGCAAAAGACTGGCTTAGAGAGACCAAAAGACGAGCTAAGAAGTGGCAAGGACAAACAACACTCAAAATGTTTTTACTAATCACGGATGCCTCCCAAATAGGCATCTCTGTGGCTGAATGTGTGAGCCTGGCTTTGAGTGTCAAACTTTGAAGTCTTTCTTTGGGTGTCAGCTATCAGCTGACTACAGCTGGCATGAAAATGTTCAGTCCTGGGCACAGGATGTGTGATACACTGTCCAGTCTATCTCACTGTATAAGCCAAATACGGAGAGGGCTATGCCAAGAGCTGCCAGAGTGATAAGATCCAGGCAAGGCCTGGGTTCTTACTGAAAACCAGACAGACACACACACGTGCGTGTGTTGGAGAGTTCCCCACTTTTGTCAAATGCTGGGCTTTAGAATAAGTTCTGTGCACTAGGCTCTGTTGATACCAAGTTCAACCAGTCGCCCACACATTCTCCTGGGGAAAACAGCCGGAGTGAACACAGATACCAAAGCTGACACACGTTGCCAGAGCTCAAGGGAATGAATCATCAGCTTGGAATCAGGAGAGCAAGGGACTCCAGTAGCGATACTGCAGCTCTGCCCTGGAGGCCAAGCAGGACAGATGGACAAACAGGTGATAATTCCAGCCAGAATAACATGTACAAGGACAAAGTGTCATGGCAATGGATGGCAGACTTCTGGGACAGCAAAGAGCTCAGAAAGACACGAGCGCAGAGAGGGAAGCACGAGCGGCTTTAAGAGACCAACACGAGGCAGGGTGGCTAGGTCTCTGCGCTACACCTGGATATGGTGCGGTACTAGCAGGGGTTCAAGACAAGCACGAAAGCAGCCTAGGCGCACTGAGCCAGCAACAAGGACAGCCAGTGCAGTTCCTGGACTCTATTGCCGTGCCCAGCAGAACCTTTGCTGAAGGAAGCACGCAATAAATACTCAGTGGGTAGGACAAGGACAGTCAGTCCACTGCTTATGCAGTGGATACAGAGATGAAGGGAAAGAATATTTTCAAAAGCTACCCCTGGAATTGGGGGTGTAGCTTAAGGCAGAGCTAGGTTAGCAAGCACACCTAGTTAGTACGAGTGAGGTCCTGGGGTCCATCCCCAGAACTAGAGGAAAAAACAATCCGGCCAAGTGTGGGACCCTCAGCACGTGGGAGGGGCAGAGTCTGGCAGATCTGAGTTTGAGGCTAGTTTGATCCGTGTATTTAGTTCCTGGCCTACCAGAGCTATACTGTGAAACCCTGTTACAAAGCAAAACAAAAACCTCCTCACAAAAACACACCTAAAAAACCCTGAGGTGGAAAGGATGGATCCTACCAGGCAAGAAGACAGCACTAAGGTTTACTCAGAGCAAAATGAAGAAAGGAAACACATTTAACATTCAGGGCCCAGCAGCAGCACAGTGGGCCTTACTCGGGGACCCTAAGTGTCTGCTAACTGCACAGCGTGTGTCAGGGATTGGGCCAGAGTGGAAGGATACCACAGAACACACCTGGCCCTGGCCTCCGGGAGCTGTCTGCCGCAAGAGCAGGGAAACATGATCACAGCCAGTGTGACACGAGCTCTGGGACAGAAGTACGGGTGGAAAGACGGTGAAGGGCAGGGTCTCGGTTGGCCTGGAGATGAGAGGCACCTGAAGAAGTACCCACTGAACTAAAGATGTAGAGGATGAGACGACATTTGCCACGGGAGAAAGAAAAAGAGGCAATAGCGCAGTGAGGAAGCACAGGCCGGGGAAAGGTGACGGCAGATCTACTGTAAGGAGTCTCATATTAAAGCAATGCCCCACAACCTAACTCCTGATCTACTGTAAGGAGTCTCATACTAAAGCAATGCCCCACAACCTAACTCCTGATCTGCCACTAGAGTAGTTTTGGAGCCTGTCCTGGAACTCACTCTGTAGACCAGGTTGGCCTCGAACTCACAGGGATCCACCTGCCTCTGCCTCCCCAGTGCTGGGATTAAAGGCATGAGCCACCACAGCCGGGCCCCATTTTTTTTCATTTAGAAAAACTTCAAACACAGATAAGTTGAAATAAGATAACTTATGCACTCCATGTAGATAAAAAAAATTAATGTGATCTTTTAAAATTTTTTTTAACTTGTATAGATTTGAAAACTGTATAGACACAATACAACCTTAATATCTCAGCATATACTGGACACGGTGGCAAACATTTTTTAATCCCAGCACTCAGGAGGCAGACGTAGACAGATCTCTGAGTTTGAGAGCAGCCTTGTCTACACTGAGAGTTCCAGGCCAGCCAGAGCACACAGAGTCCTTGTCTCAAATAAATGAATCCTTTAACATGTATCTCTAGAGAACAAAGGTAAGTCCGTATGCTATTCTCACATCTAAGATACATAATATCTATACCCACTCTCTAGTAAATGTCTCCATTGTCTTCCAAATGGCTTTTATTACTTTTCTTGGGAGGGGTCTTGGGGAAGGAAGAGGGGGATTAGGGTCCTAATGTATGTGTGTGTGTGTGTGCATGTGCAGAAGGGTGAGACAGGGTCTCATTACATAGTCCAGTCTGGCCTCCAACTCACAATCCTCTTACCTCACTTTCCCAAGTTCTGACGGTAGCCAGGTTTTTAAAGAATTATTTTTAATTATGTGTACATGTACTGGGGGGATGTGCACAGGAGTACAGCTTCCCAAAGGGGTCAGATCCCCCTGAAGCTAGAGTTATGAACCGCTTGATGTGGGTGCTAGGATCTGAACTCAGGTCCTCTGCAATAGTACACGCTCTTAACCACTGAGCCCGCCTCTCCAGTCACCACAGCCTGGCTAGTGGGTTTTGTTATAATGGGAAAATGTCCTCCTAGAATTTTTTTACTCTGTCCCCTTCAATGATGGAATCAAGTTCACATTCTTCATGGGAATCCAGACAAGTGTTCCTGCTGGTTAAGGGTAATGGGAACGGAGATGGTGGAGCCTAGACGTTTGGAAGTACAAATAACAGATCTGACAACCAATTAGCAGGGAGGGAGGGTAGCACAGGCTTGGAGAAGGCCTGATTTCTGGCCTGGAAAATGGGAGATGTTCCATTACCGAGAAGTGTCTGCCTCTGCCTCTTGAGAGCTGGGATTAAAGGCGTGCGCCACCAACCGCCCGGCGAGAGCAGTTTTGTGGGAGGGACATGAATGAAACCCTGGGTAGGGTAAACCTTTTCCAGTACCAGCAGGCATCAGTGTAATTGTCTAGTGAACAGCTGAGAACGCTGAGCTAATACAGACTATAGCTAAATAAGATGAACTAGAGAAAACACAAGTCCGGAACCCGCAAAGACCTGATTCCTTCCTGAAATTCACATTGCAAGGTCACCTCAACATTTCTGTAGGCAAATCTGTGTTTGTTTGTTTGTTTCTACATCATCTTTCTTAACCTTTTAGCCAGTATCAGGCACAGCTGAGCAGTCCGGTAAATAATCCCCCTCTGACAGCTGTCACAAATGACAGCACTGGCTGCTCTTTCCCTGTCGTCTTTGCTGGCTCAATCTCCACGACCCAATCAGCCTGCAAATGCTGGCACATACTAGGGCTTGCTTCTCGGCTTCTGCACTAGCTAGAGTCTTTTTAAAAACAATTCTATCCATCACTGTGGCTTAAAAACAAAACACTGAAAACAAAAACTCGGTAAAACACACACGGTATGATGAAACCCAGGTATCTATCAACATTCCTATACGCTGACAATTTCTCACCAGCTGCCTGAGCCCAGACATTTGGTTTTCCCATTTGAACAGCCCATACCTCAAACGTTATAAGGTTCTGTACTGTCCTGGATCCTCCTTCCTCCTTCCCCCTCTCTGGGTGGCTCCCAGAAAGGACTGGCAGAAAGGGAGGGGGAGGAGAGGGTCAAGGAACCACAGGCATTTGGCTCCAGCAGGAAGTAGGGGTACCTGGTAGGTCCAAATCTCTAGTTTACCAGCTTTACAGCTCTACATCAGGTCTTGAGTGAACACCATGAGTTTCAGCTGTGTGAAACCTGTTTTCCAAGGAACAAAACCAAACTTTAGGGGCTCAGATGGCTTGTTCAGTAGCCACAGATGTGAGAGTTGCTTGTTCATCCAATTTGCAAATATATTACACATGATTTAAATAATTTGCATCTACAAGTTGCATCTGTCCCCATACAGTGGCGGCGCATGCCTTTAAGATCAGCATGTGGTGGGCAGAGGAAGGCGGATCTCTGTGAGTTTGAGGCCAGCCTGGCCTACAGAGCAAGCTTCAGGACAGCCAAAGCTACACAGCGAAACCCTCTCAAAAAAAAAAAAAAATTGCATCTGTCCTAGAAAAGGCAATAGTCCTGACACCACACCCAGAGTCCACACTTTCCCAAGTCTCTGTAAGGCTCCATCTTCTGCAATGCACACACTGTATTTAAGATTGCTACTAAAGCGAACAAGCCATATTCTATAACGTTCACACAGGGCTGGAGAGATGGCTCAGTGGTTAAGAACAGTTGCTCCTTTCCCAGAGGACCAGACTTCCATTCCCAGCACCCACGTAGTGGCTCACAACCACTTCTGTAACTTTAGTTCCAAAGGATTGGATGCTTTCTTCTCACCCCTGTAGGCACCAGGTATGCGCATTGTGCGCATACACACATGCGAGTAAAAATACACACACACACACACACACACACACACACAGAGAGAGAGAGAGAGAGAGAAATCTTAAAAAAAAAAAAAAAAGTAGTTCCAGGGCTGGTAAGATGGCTTTAAAGGGTAAAGGCACTGGTTGCTAACTAAGTCTGATGAACTAAGTTCAATTTCCCAAACCCACATGGTGGGAGAAAACCAATTGCACACTCGTGCAGACAAGGGTGTACTAAATAAATCTACAAATTTTTAAAGAGGCAACATTTCAAGTAGCCAAGGGTGGGCTTGGTAGTGTACATCTGTAATCCAGTACGGGTTTGCAGAAAGTTCAGGCCAGCCAGGGATACATGTATCAAGACTTTGTCTCAAAAAATAACTAGGGGCTGGAGAGATGGCTCAGCGGATATGAGCACTTGCTGCTCTTGTAGAGGACCCAGATTGAATTCCCAGCCCCCACATGGCGGCTGACAACCCTCTGTAACTCCAGTTCCAGGGAAGTCAAACCTTCTTCTGGCACCAAGCACATACGTGGTACATACACACGCAGGCAAACGCTTATGCACACAAAATAAAAACAAAACCTAAAAGCCGCTTAAAAATAAAAATAACCATACAAAGGAAGAAAGGGACAGCAAATCTGCCGGTAAATTAGGACGGCTTTTGGTTATTTTGCTAAAATGTCAAAGTGACAGATTCGGACAACTGAACAGAGAATCCACTGAGGTTAGGGAAAGGGAAAAAAAAGTTTGAACGTGAACTCCGCCATCTACTACCGCTGGCCGCTGTCGATTACTTTTCCGATCCACTCCGCTTTCAAATTCAAGTCAAAAGATTGTTCCGAGTCGGGACCCCGGGGCAGCCTCCCCGGGAGGGTGGTGGGGACCTGCCATCATGTCACTTCTTCCCAGCCTGGGGCGAAGCGCCGCGACCGCGGAGCGCGGGGCGCGGAGGCTGCGGGCAGACGTGGCCCGCGAGGCCGGCGCTGGGGAGGCTCCGGCAAGGGCAGCGGCGGCAGCCGGACCGTGACCTTGAGCCCCGCGGGCCCCGGAAGGCGCTCCAGCCACGCCGGCCCCCGGCCGGCCCCCACCCGCCCCGGGGGACCCTGCGCCCTTCGCCCCACGGCGGCCCCTCCCCGGCCGGGCCCCGGAAAGGGCGGCGCTGCTCACCGGAGCCCGGGCAGGAAGCTGCCAGGGGCGGCTGGCCGCAGCAGGCCTCCTCGCGCGAGCAGCACCCGTGCCGCCATCTTTGCTCCGGAGCCTGAAGCTCCCAGCGCCCTGGTGCCGCTGACGGCGCCGCCGCCGCGACCCCTCCCCCGGCCGGGCCGAGCAGGCTAGGGCGGGGCAGGGCGCTAGGCCGCTGTAGTGTGGGGGCACGGCCGCCAGGGGGAGCAGCGCCTGCTGCGGCGGCGCGCGGTGCTGCCGCCAGGGGGCGCGCCAGCCAGCGGCTGAAGGCAACCGTAGCGGAGCTCAGTGTCCAGATAGGGGGAAGGAACCTGATCAGAGCTGGCTGGGGTGGACACGGGTGAGCCCCAAGAAAGGAGTAGGTTTGTGGAGAGGAGAATCCAGAGACTATGGGAGGGAACCATTCTTTACAAACTACTTTTGAAGTTTTTAATCATGTAAATGTCATTTCCCCAAAATAACACTTTTCATTCATTACACGCACACACTTTGTGAGTATTTGAGGGTTTCCCACAGTAGCCCAGGCTATTCTCAAACCTATGGCAATCCCTCCTCGCAGCCCACCTCCATGCTGGGATTACAGCTCTCATACTCGGCTACTATTTTGTGGGTTTTTTGTTTTTTGAGACAGGCTTTCTCTGTAGCTTTGGAGCCTGTCCTGGAACTCACTCTGTAGACCAGGCTGGCCTCGAACTCACAGGGATCTGCCTGTCTGTGCTTCCTGAGTGCTGGGATTAAAGGTGTGCGCCACCACCGCCCTGCTGGAAATAGAACTTTTTAAAATGCACTCTGGGTGGACAGATACCTGAACTCTTACAGGAAGCATCCACTGGGTGTGGACCATGGAGAGTCCCTGTCTAGGGACACGATTAGATCAGTGTGTCAAAAGTTAAAAATGGAGCGTTTCACAGGATGGAGTCAGCATGGAAGGGAGATCATGGAATAAAGGAGATGAGGTGTTGGATGGACCTGGTTCTCTACCACCTGTAACCTTTTTTTTTTTCTTTTTTAAGCTGAAGATCAGAAAAGCAAAGCAGTCAAGTCACTAGAGAGTTCTTACCTCTACAAAGGCTCAGATGAAGGAATGGTCTTGTCCTCAGCAGGCTGTAGACGGCACTGAGCTCCTGTCTCCTCCTGCCTTATATTCCTCGCCCTGCCCAGCCGTACCACTCCTGTCTCCACCTCTCTAGTGCTGGGATTAAAGGCGTGTGACTCCCAAGTGCTGGGATCACCTTTGTGTGAGCTCTGTTTCTCTTTTTAGACAGATTCAAGGGTGGCCTTGAGTCCTGGGACTAAAGGAGTGTGGCGCCACTCCCTGCCCTCCAGTGGCTTAGCTCTGCACTCTGATCTTCAGGCAAGTTTTATATATTAAACACAAGTATTATATTACTATATATAGCTGGGCTAGTTCCAGAACAGGTGCCCAAGGCTACAGAGAAACCCTGTTCTAAAAACAAACAAAACACAAAACCCAAACTGCTTAGTACTACCTAGGTTCCACATGTCTCCTAGACTTGTTCTGAGGACTCAGGTTCAGGGGGTAACCGGAGCAACACTCTCCGTGCACCCCTTTAGTGAACAATGCAGGAGTAGGCCTTGTGGGGCCCCTGGAGGAACTCAGCCTAGGTACTTTGCAAAACGTATATCACTATTATATATCACTATATATATATATATATATATATGTTCTTTTTTTTTTTTGGTTTTTTGAGACAAGGTTTCTCTGTAGCTTTGGAGCCTGTCCTGGAACTAGCTCTTGTAGATCAGGCTGGTCTCGAACTCACAAAGATCCGCCTGCCTCTGCCTCCCAAGTGCTGGGATTAAAGGCGTGCGCCACCACCGCCCGGCATATATATGTTCTTATGTGAATATATGGGTATTAGAAACTGAACATGGTTCATAACTATCTGTAACAACGACTCAAAGGGATAAGAGTCTCTCTTCTGGGCCCATGGTACCTACCTGCACACACATAGTAAGGCACATCCATACATATAAAATAACAACTGATAGAATTCATAGGTGGGTATATTCACTATAGAATTTCAGCTTTTTGTATGTTTGAAAGTATTTATATAAAATATTAAGGAAATGAATGGTTGTCAACCATTCTACAAAAATTGAATTCTACCCCCCCCGAAAGGAAAACACACTGTTAGTATTCAGCATCTGTACTACAATACACTACCATACATTTTAGTACTTAAATTAATTAGCCCTAATTATGTCTAAATAATAGAAATATTATTTTCCCCGCAGTCCCTGGAGTTCGCAGCGTTCCGGGAGCCACTGCCCCGACCGTCCCCTGTAGCTGGCAAACCGTTGAGAAGACGCAAAGACGCAGAGGGCGAAGAGGATGGCCACCTCCGTGGGGTGAAGAGTATAGCAAGAAGAGCCTTGCCAATCGTGCAGAAGCCAAACTGCTCGCCAGTTTCACGGATGTCATGAGCAACAGGAGAAAGCAGAGGACACTGGTCCCGGAAAGAAGATGCCTGCTCACCGTGTTGTCCGTGCTGCAGCCAGTCCCTTTTTAAACTGAATGTCCACAACTAACACGCTCGAATCTAAGTCCTTTGAAGTGGAGCTCAAAGATGACGAACCTGATACTGATCGACTGGTGGAATTTGCTTATGCTGCTAGCATTGTCTGGGAATAGCAACAATGCCCGATCTTTGTTAGATGCAGCAAATCAATACCAGATTGGCCGTGTGAAGAAAATGTGTGGCCGGGCGGTGGTGGCGCACGCCTTTAATCCCAGCACTCGGGAGGCAGAGGCAGGCGGATCTTTGTGAGTTCGAGACCAGCCTGGTCTACAAGAGCTAGTTCCAGGACAGGCTCCAAAGCTACAGAGAAACCCTGTCTCGAAAAACAAAACAAAACAAAAAGAAAATGTGTGTTGAGTTTTCGAAGGAACAAGTTGACGCTTCCAATTGTTTGGTGGAAGTGTGCCTGCAGAGTGTCTGCGCTGTCCTGAACTGAAAGCAGCAGCAGGTGATTTGATTAACCAGCATTTTCCCGAAATTTACAAAACCAATGAATTTCTACAACTTGATGTCAAATGAGTAACAGCTTCTCAGGCGGGACACTGACTGGGAGAATGGAGGACCAGGTTTATGACGCAGCAGTGAGGTGGCTGAAAGATGATGCGTCTGTCGCCAGTCATTTATGGCTGATAAATGTCAGATTTCTGCTTGTATCGAAGAATTTCCTATGTAAAACAGTACGAGCTGAACTGCTCTTTCAAGACAATCCGGATGCCTTAAGATGGTGGTACTCTATGGCCTTGTCTTGGAAATTTTCACAACCTGTACACAGCCCAGTTGACAAGTTGTTGTTTAGAGATCATTCCTATATTGACCACTGCGACAGCAGGTTTTCCTTGCGTCTCATCAAAAAGGCAAAGGACTCTCTCTTTGCTTGCATAATATTCCTACGTGACACTTTGAACCAGAGTGTCACAGTGCGGTAGGAAGTCAAGTCTTTCTTTTGTTGCTGGTTTTTTTTTTTTTTTTTTTTTTTGTGTGTGTGTGTGTGTTTTATTTTTTTCTGAGGCAGGGTTTCCCTGTGTAGCTTTGGAACCTGTCCTGGCACTCGTTCTGTAAACCAGGCTGGCCTCGAACTCACAGAGATCCTCCTACCTATGCCTCCCATGCACTAGGAAGGTTTGTACCCAGCTGGCTGTGGCTGTTAATAGTGATTGCCAACTTACTGTAGCAAGTATAGTGATTCATCGAAGTTACCACAGGTAATATTTCCCGCTTGTAGTTGTAATAACAAACTTTTCTTCAGATGAAATGGCAATTGTCTGATCCACAGAAGCGCAGAACCCCCGCAAAGCCTGTGCTTCCCAAGACCTGTAGTGCGCACTCCCGGAACTCCGACTGCTTCCCGCGCTAGTCCAACAAGTACACCGTCTTACAGCCCTCGACGCCGGCCGGATCGCTGGCGCCCGTCGCTGCCATATTGTGAAGAACACCCCACGGCCCTCCTTCTGGTGCGCTTCGCCACGACTCCGCGTGTGCGCTCGATTCCAGCCGCCGCGGCTCAGGACCCCGGCTGGCAGCGCAGCACCTCCTCTACTCCGGCCAGGAAGCAACCCGGGAACCGATTCAAATGCTCTCTTGCCGGGATGCCACGTGTCATTTCTGCAACTCGCGGAGGCCCGGGAGCGCTGAGTGCGCCCATTGCTACCCACGCGGGTCTGATTCCGTGACCTGAGCAGACCTACAACCTCTCATCTTGGTGCTCAAAGGGTGCAGCTTTCTTTTTCTATTTTATTTTATGTGCATTGGTGTTTCACCTGCACTTACGTCTGTATTGGATGGACTCCTGGAACTAGAGCTACAGAAGGTTGTGAACTGCCTTGTGGGTGCTGAGAATTGAACCCGGGTCCTTTGGAAGACCAGTCAGTGCTCTTAACCACTGAGCCATCTTTCTAGCCCCATTTTCTAACAAGCGGAATTTGAACATGTTAATATAACAAGCAGCAGACCCAGCTGTCGCAGGCAGATATGAGTCCCCGGGTTTCTTACACAGATCCTTGGTTTCTTAACCGGAGACAGGGTCTGGCCTCCAGATCTGTGGTCATTTGTTTCCTCCAGCTCTTGAGGTGGTAGAACCTAGGAGAAGGGAGCCTAAAAACGAGATGGCCTAAAGTCTCAGGTAATAGCCAGTTTTATTCAGAGCAGCAGACAGTTTATTCTGAGGTCTGAGAAGAATCATATGAATAAAGAATACAACCACAAGACAAGACACATGTGGCAAAACCAATTTTTCCTTAAAGGCATATCTGTCTATCTGTCTGTCTGTCTGTCT
>JAQHUG010000280.1:2055084-2069310 GCA_028555095.1 Dicrostonyx torquatus | reverse complement strand
TTTGTAACAGGCTTCCAGAACGTAACACAACTGACTTCATGATGGAAGTACCACTCAAGCCCAAAAACCGAACACACAGACAGCCACCACTGGCCAAAACAAAAACAAAGATCTAATGCACGAAAGTCTATATTTCGGGAAAGTCTTTAAATGTACTAACCTTGGTTTTTGGTTTTCTGTGGTTCTGCTTTTGGCTAAGTGTTCTTGCATCAAGTATGTCAACCCAGGCAATGTTTTTTGTGCTTGAAGGCTCACCCTGAGAAAGGCTCAGGGCAACACTGGGATCTTGAACAGCCAGTGTGATCGTTGCCTGGCTAACAAAAACTTTCTATTGTCTCAAACCCACATTCAAATAGTCTTTTTGGTGGATACCCCACGACATTTCAGGAGGTTGTGCAAATGGGTTTAGTGATCTGTAGTATAAATTTTTGGCATCCTATCCTACTTTACCTCCCTGAGAGTCATTATTTATGTGACTCCACTTACTTCTCTGCACATCATCTCTTAGCAACTAAGCCTTAATCTGCATCTCATTAAGAGGCTTTCATTTCCAGTCAGCTCGTCTTTCTCCATGAAAGCTTATCCGTTTGATTTAGGATTTGAAATTCCCCCAATCCCACTGTGTTGTCGTCACCGTCTTTCTCCTCTTCTTTCTTCTCCTTTCTTCTTTATTGGTCAGTTTTACACAGCGTGGAGCTATTTGAGAAAAGGGAACCATAATTAAGAAAATATTCCAAATGACTTGGGTACAGGCAATGCTGTGAGCATTTGCTTTAGTGGTTGATGGGGGAGGGCTCAGCCCATTGTAGGTGGTGGTCCTGGATTCTATAGGAAAGCAGGCTGAGCAAGTAGGTCAGTAAGAAGCATCCTCCACGGCCTCTGCAGCAGCTCCTGCCTCTAGCTCCTGCCTCCTTGAGTTCCTGCCCTGACTTCCCTCAGTGATGGACAGGGATGTTCCCCCTTCCTCCTCAGGTTGCTCTGGCCATGGTGTTAGCAATTGTAACCCTAAAACACACACTGTAGTCAAACTGGTACGATCCAAAGAATAACTAAAAATTAAGAAAGACACAAAAGCAGTTCATATATAGAAAAGTGTGATCTTGTTAGAGCAATGTGTAATCAAGAGTAGAAATTTAAAAATGAAGGTGGGTGTGGTGGCGTATGCCTCTAATCCCAGCCTGATCCACAGAGTGAATTCCAGGACATCCAGGGATATACAGAGAAAAACAAACAAGGGGGAAAAAAAAAAGGCCGGTGTGGCGCACGCCTTTAATCCCAGCACTCAGCAGGTAGAGGCAGGTGGATCTTTGTGAGTTCGAGACCAGCCTGGTCTACAAGAGGACAGGCTCCAAAGCTACAAAGAAACCCTGTCTTGAAAAACCAAAAAAAAATATAAATAAATAAAAAATAAAAAAGAAAGAAAGAAAGAAAAGAAAGACAAAAGGAATAACAACAAACAAAAAAGTAGTTACATCTTTTAATTCAGAGAAAAAGACTGTCAATATAAGATTCTATATTTAAAAAGATTCTGTATTCAACAGAGTATTCTTTCCAGAAAGAAAGTAGACATCATGTCAACATGCCAGATGCTTATCACAAGGTCAGAAATGAAAATTACAATCTGCAAATGTCAGTTATTTAGTATAGATTTGAGGCAACTGCGAGGGAATGCAAAATACACAGAAGTTAGTCAAAATACATTGTACAAAATTCTCAGGATTGCCAAAAATATTTAAAAATAAAATAAATCTTTAAAATAAAGCTCTGTGCAGCAAAGACCTTCCGTTTTGTCCTTACTCAGCCTACAAGTGGTATTTACACTGTCAGTTAAGGCTCTGGGGAGCCCGGAAGCGCTCTCCATTCATTCAGTGCCACTAGACTGAGATGGGCTTCAGCCTCGACTAGCTTTGTGAGGGATCCGCCAAGGTGGAGTCTGTTTCCAGTCTGCACTTCCGGGCCTCGCTCTTGCCGAGCAGCCCGTGACCTCATCACTCGCCCTCACTGGAGGCCTCCTTAACCCCGCGGAACTCGGACTCCCGGGACCGGGTCTCCAGAACGGGAACCCGGAGACGCCGGAACGGGACACTGCGGAACGCGGGAGCCCGGACACGCTGGAATGGGACACCGCGGAAACAATTGGTTCCGGAATCCGGACATGGTGAGTCGGGGCCCGGCCTCTTGGTAGCCCGGGCTGCTCGGCTGCTGCAGCCGTTCGTTCAGGGTCAGCGGCGAATCGCGGGTTGATTCATACTGGGGCAGCCCTGTCGGCTCTCAGCGAGGGCAGGCAGCCGGATGGCAGGATCGCGGGGACAATCCGACTCCGTGTGTGCGGGTCCTGCCTGTCAGGAGCTCTGGGCTAAGGTTATCGAGCCCCCTTCTGAGCATCCTAATCTATGAGCCGCTTCCATTCAGGACAGCAAATTCCTAAGTATTTCCCATGCCAGCTTCTTGTTTCACATTAAACTGTCGCCGCGTAGGTTTCAAACAGACTCTGTGCTTTTTATCCGCCCCCCGCCCCAGGCACATCGAGTGGCAAATTTGAAATTTGGTTTGTGTTCGTGAACGTTGCGCTGGAGCAGAAAGCACAGGATTAGACCCCTGATAAAACTTTTCATGTCACACTTCCCTCATCTTCTCTAAGCACAGACACTTTATCATGGTATCTTTGGGTTGAGTTTTCCCCTGGCGCTGACTTTTAGAGGTGGTGTGTCTTCATTTCCTCCATTTTTTTTTTTTTTTTTTGGTACTGGATTTCAATACTTCCTCACAGCAAGTGCTGGTAGTAGGTGCTCCCAGCTGCCCTGTCTCAGGGATTGTATAGTAAAGGGGAGTCTCCGGATTCTGTCCTAGGGTGGATCTGTGGGCATGCAGCCTTTAAGGGGAGCGGCCGGATCTCAAGAGGGTGAGGGGGACCTTTGGTATATTTTATATGAAGGCACTGACTGCGTTTGTTTACACACAGTGGCTACTGTAAGCTATGTCCTCATCCTGGTATTCTTTCTCTGTTGTGACTTTTGTTTGGATCATACAGTAAGTCAATTTAAACTTTTTTAAAAGAGCTTTCACGTTATTAAAAAGATTCTTATAGTAAATTTGTCATCTCCAATAGTTTCAGAAGATTATTCTCCCTTCCCCCCGTGTTTATGTTCCTCTCCTCCCCACTTTAATTTTTTTCCCTAGTGATAGTCTTCACTTCATGTAGCCCAGGCTGGTTTCGAAATTTCCTTGTTTTTACTGATGCCTTCTGACAACTGGTTATCTCTTTTGTAACAGGATGTGCTCAGCCCTGTGTTAAATTGCTGTTGTAAATAAATTAGAATCTATGCTTTTATGCTCCTGGAAGCATATACTATAAATGATTTCTAGGACTGTACAAGGATCTGTTTTATTTTAAATCCCTTTTTCTGCACTTATGACTACCTCATACATATATTTATAGTTACCCGCTGCCTGAGGTCTAGGAAGATTTTCACCTTCTTTGCTCCCAAAGCTTGGGCGTTCATATATAGTCCTTTGAATAAAGTATGGAAAATTGGGGTCACTCGGGTTTTTTTTTCATGTCTGACATCAGGGCAATAGGTAGGTACCCATTGATGTTCTGATACATCACCAGAACATATCCTGCATCTCTGGGCCCACTTGTAGACTGTCTCTATTGTGTTCTGTGACTCTGTCAGCAAATCTCTAATGCGCTTTTGTACAGGCTGAACATCCTCTCATTCGAGAATGAGACTAGTACCCATTCTAGTGCCTGCTTGAGTAAACTCCATGAAGTTTAAGAATACCCTGTTCCAACAAAAACCTAAAAGATCTAAAATCTCTTTTTGTAGTATTTATCTTCCTTGACTTCCTGTTCCCCTGGTCATTTCTATTGCCACATGCTCTTTGAAATAATTGGTCATATTTAAGTGTAGTTGTACATGCCTATATTTCTAGTAGTTGGGTGCTGCGTGAGGGATTGAGTTCAGGGCCAGCTTGGGCTGCATAGGGGGTACCAGGCCCCCTCAGATCCTGCACTTGTTTAATTACAGTTACCACAAGATATTTTATGTTATTTGTGGCTATTGTAAAGGGTGATGTTTCTCTGATTTCTTTCTCCACACGCTTATCATCTGTATATAAGAGGGCTACTGATTTTTTTAAAATTAATCTTGTATCCTGCTATAAGAATTTTCTTTGATGAGGGGAGAGAGCTGCACTCATCTATGAATATAGGGGTGAGTATTTAGACCCATGATCTCACTAGCTCTGGGCAGTGGGCTAGGTGTCCAGTAGCAGGCATGACTTCCTTCTTGGTTAGCAAGCATTAAATCCGGTTAAGAGAGTTGTTAGTTACCTCCATGCTGTTCTTACATGTGTTCTGTTCTGGTTGTTGGTATCGTTCATAGGCGTCATAGCTGGGTAGCACTGTTGGTTGCTTCTCTCCTTCAGAAACTTGCATGGCACCATCTGGTACCATGAAAATAGTCCTCAGGGAGGGCTCTTTAGGATCCTCTTTAGGATCTGATCCTCTGGGTCCTGTGTCTGAAGTGCACATTGTCTTCCGCAGTAAGGACTACAGCCTGTCATGTTGTGGGAGTCTCCTGTACTCTCCTGTGAATATATATCCCCTTTCTAATATTCATTCTACTGGATCTGTTCTTCTAGGGAACCCTAACTAATACAATGTGTTAAAGGTCCCTTAAGTTGACAGTTTGCCCTTGGTCCTTCCTGTGTATCTGGTATTCTGGTTTATTTTCTAAAAGTAAAGCCTCATGTACAGTGAGGGGTCAGGAAACCCACTAAACTAATGTAATTTTCATTGGTTAGCAAATTGACAGTTGAAGTAGAGATGGTAGAGACTCATCTCACCTTTTGGTACCCACAGTCTGCAGCTACTCCGATAGTCTGTGTAGGATGATAACATTTGCAGGTAATTTACAGACATCTTCTAGTATACTTTACTTTAGATTTCTCACAAAACTTGCTGTAATACGTAACTATTAGGTTTTTTTGCACTGTTATAGAATAATAAGTAAAGTATGTGCTCAGCTAGATTTTCCCACAGTACTTTTTTTCATTTTGTACTGGGTGAATCTTCAGATGCGAAACACACAAAAAGCCTCTATGTTTTGATTGTGAGGACACTAGGTTGGTTATGATTGCCCATTGCTTCTTAAACTATCATCTTGTAAAGTTAGGGCTTAAAATTTTTTTTTGGTAGTAATGGGGGTTGAACCTTGGGCATCATGCTTATGAGGGGGTTGCTGCTTCTTGGCCCCACAGTTCTGTGAACTGAGAACAACACTGAAGTGCAGACTCTTGTTTTATTCATCATTATTATCATCACGGCAGAGCTTTATTTTTCTGTCCTGCCTGTTTCCGAATGTGCTGTGTGGCATAGGCTGGCCCTGTGTCCTCTTATTTGACCCTTCTGGGATCACAGGCACACACCATAGGCTATGCTTCTGATCTTTTGGTAGTTTGAATGTCTTTTCACTTTTCATATAAAAACACAGAATGTTGGGGGGTAGTTTAGGGACTTCTGATATCTCATTTGTGTTTTCAGTTTTGAAATGGATACACTCAGAAGTCTACATTTCTTTCTTTGATTTTTACATATTTTTGTGTGCATATACTGTATATGCATATGAGTGGGTGCACATTTATGTGTGAGTATAGGTGTGCAGGCACATATAAGTGCATGTGTGTAGAGGCCATATCCTGGTGTCAGGTGTTTCCCATCTTACACGTTAAGACAGAGGCTCTCACTTGAACCCAGCATGTGCTGGTTTGTTGAGTTTAGCTAGCTACCTTTCTCCAAAGATATCCATGTCTGTCTCCTGAGACTTGGGATTCCAAGGGGGCTGTGTTAGTTAGGATTTTTATTGCTGTGAAGAGACACCATGACCACGGCAACTCTTGTAAAGGAAAACACTTCATTGGGGTGGCATACATTTTCAGAGGTTTAGCCCATCATCATTGTGTGACATGGTGCTGGAGACGGAGCTGAGATTCCTGCACCTTGTGCAGGCAACAGGAAGTGTTCTCAGTGTCACACTGAGGGAAGCTTGAACAAAAGAGACCTCAAAGCCTGCCTCCACATTGGCCCCCTTCCCACAGCAAGGCCACACCTACTCCAATAAGGCCACGCCTCCTAATAGTGATACTTACTTTGTGGGCCATTTTCTCTTAAACCATCACAGGGATCCTTAGAGAAACTTAGCATTCCCTTGAGTGCAAGTGTTTACCCACTGAGCCATCTCCCTTCCTTAAGTTTTCTGTTTTACCTTACGAATCCTTGGCACTTAGTTTCTGTTCTTAAGGCCATTGCTAGCTCTGGACAGTAAATACTGTGGGCTGTCCTGTAGTTCTGTAGTTTCTGTGAACTAGGAATCTTAGTGTGAACTAGGAATTTGCATTTAAGTTCATTCTGTTTCTGTGGTTACTGAACACTACTTATTGAGAAGAAAATGGTTCTATAGCAAGGACTTATGGTGACATCTGTCTACTGAAAATGGTCTTTAATTGATTGACTTTTTGTGCTTTCCCAGGGTAAAGGTTTTCTCATTAGGTATAACGAGTCAGCTCTGTTGTGTAGCCTCAGTTTCAGGTGCACTTAAACACTAAAGATGTGTGTCAAATAGCTATGCGGTTGCTGCTGGTCATTGTGGGTGGTGGGAAGAAGAGCTGGCTTTTAAAGCTATTAAGACATGATATAAGTGGTTTCTGCTGGCATCTTGGGCCTTCTCTGAGTTTCTCTGGGGTGATTGTGGGGTGTGGGAACTTCTCACAAGAAACCATACTGAAGATGAAGGAGCAGCGTCTGCCAGATGCTCAGTTTGTTCTCACCCACAGCCATCTCAGTTCACAGCTCTTAATGGAGACACCCCTAGGGTGTATGGGTTCATCCTTTTTTTTTTTTTTTTACTGCAATTTGGAACTCCTGTCACTCCTCTGCCGAGTCCACTAAAGTTAGCTAATGTCCATCTGGTGAGCCTATTTTTCAGCGGGGTGCTGACTAGTCTGGGTATTTGCCTTTCTGTATAAATTTTAGAATCCTTTTACACCCTTAAGTTTAAAATTTTAAAATAACATTTAATTTGTGTCTGCTTGTGTGTGTGCATGCATGTGTGTGTGTGTGTGTGTGTTTACACGTGGAATTGTGTATGTGTGTACTACAGCATGCTTGAGGTCAGAGGACAACTTGTAGGGGTTGGTTGTCTCCTGGCTTGTGGGTCCTGAGGATGCAACCCAAACTGTCAATCATGGCCAAAAGTGCTTTTGCCCTTTGTAGGGAGCAGTTAGCTGTCAATCATGGCCAAAAGTGCCTTTACCCTCTGTAGGGAGCAGAAAGCTGTCAATCATGGCCAAAAGTGCCTTTACCCTCTGTAGGGAGCAGGAAGCTGTCAATCATGGTCAAAAGTGCCTTTGCCCTTTGTAGGGAGCGGTAACCGCTGAGCTACCTCTCCAGCTCTGACAGTACCACAGTTGCGAATCAGAACACAGTGCCCTGGTTAGATAGGTGGTTTTGTTTTTGTTTTTGTCACCTTGGCACAAACAAGAGCTGTCTGAGAAGCTGGAATTTCAGATTGACCTGTAGGCAAGCTTGGGGTATTCTCTTGGTTGATGATTGATGTGGAAGGCCCAGCCCACTGGGGGAGGTGCTGTCCCTGTAACCCCTGCTGCTTTCATGTCCCATGTGTTTTTAAGGCCTCACCCAATTTGGTGGCCTCTATTTAGTTTCCTGACCCCCACAAACACCCCAAGTGAAGTGTACAGACCTGAACATTCAGAGCTAGGTAGTGTCCTAGAGAGAACATGTGGCGTTTGTCTTTCTGGGCCTCAGTATAATGTTTCTCAATTCCATCCATCTCCCCGCGAATTTCATTTTCTTTACAGCTGAGTAAAATACCCCTGTGTATACGCATCCCCTTGTCATTATGCACTCATCAGCTGGTGGACATCTGGGCAGATCCATCGCCTGGCTCTTAGCATAGAGCGTCCATGGTCAGAGATGAGCAGGTGTCTCTGTAGTGGAATCAGAGCCCTCTGGGTGATGCTGGGACGTGTGGTGGTCTAGTTTTAGCTGTCTGGGAAGCCTCCACACTGATTGCCGTGGTGGTTATACAGTGGACACTCCCACCAGCAGTGACCAGGTGATCTCCTTGCCCCACGTCCTCACTGTCCCTTGTTTTCTTGATTATACCCATTCTGACTGTGGTGAGACCAAATCTCAAAGGACTAAACTTGCGTATCCTTGATGGTTAAGGACATTGAACAATTTTTAAAGCATTTATTGGCCACGTGTATGTCTTCTTTGGAGAGCGTTCTCTCTGTTCAGTTCCTTAGCCTAGGTTTTGATTGGGTTGTTTGTTTTCTTTTTGTTTAGTTCTTTGTGCTATTGACTTTTATTTCAGGAGCTGCTATCATTCAAGGATGTGTCCATTGATTTCTCCCCAGAGGAGCGGGAATGCCTAGACCCTGCTCGGTGGAATTTATATAGGGATGTGATGTTGGAGAATTACAAGAACCTTGTCTCCCTGGGTGAGGATCTGTCATCTACAGAATTCTTAGCTCCCTCTCAACATCTGATTTCCCATCTCTCTAGACTGTGTCTCAAGGGCTCCTGTTTTGTATGAAGGCAGCTGGCATTCCTACGCATAAGAGAAATATTTAGAGGTTTGATGGTCTGGAGAAGATCATTTGTATTTATTTTGAATTCTCCTTTCTTGAGGAAATGTTTCTTCTTCATGCTAGATCAGTGATTCTGAACCTGTGGGTTTTGACCCCCAGGGTCACATATCACATTTCCTGCATAGCAGACATTTACATCACAATTCATCGCGGCAACAAAATTACAGTTACAAAGGAGCAGCAAACATAATGTTCTGGTTGGGGGTCAGCACAACCTGAGGAACTGTGTTAAAGGGTTGCAGCGTTAGGAAGGTGAGACCCAGCGCTCTAGATCAGTGGTAACTCCAGAAAGTTGCCGGCACAAAGCGTTGTGGCTGTGTCCTCAGACCCATTTGCTCTGAGCTGGTCACGTGTGCAAGTGAAGCTCAGCATCTCCAGGTTGAAAATTCCCTATTATTATTATTATTATTATTATTATTATTATTATTATTATTATTATTATTATTATTTTCCTCTGAGTAGCCTTGGTGGGCCTGGAACTCACTCTGTATACCAGTCTGGCCTTGAACTCAGAGATTCGCCTGTCTTTGCCTCCCAAGTGCTGGGATAAAAGGTTTGTGCCTCCACCACCCAGCAGACATATTCTAATGTATATGGCAGGGAATAATCAGAAATCATTTCCTGAAATCTCCTTTTATGTTTCTTCTTTTCACCGAGCAAAGTATGGTCAGAGAAATGTTATTACTTATTAGGAGACTCTTAACTGAACATTGTTCTCTATTTTGTAATAAACAGGTCTTTCTGTGTGTAAGCCTTACCTGGTCTCATTGCTGGAGCAGAGACAGGCGCCTTCGAATGTGAAGAGACAAGAGTCAGGAACCATGTGCCCAGGTTGGTAGGACTGTCTTAGGAAGAAGTCACGCTTTCAGGTGGGGGTTGGGAAGGCCTGTTTCAGTGGAGATGATTTTTCAGGAGCCTCTGGAGCTGGATTGTTGTGAGCTGCCTGCCATGTGGTTACTGGGGACTGAACCTGGGTCCTCTGGAAGAGCTACACATGCTTGAAACTGTTGGGCCATCTCTCCACCTTTACATATACAGATAACAAGTTCAAACAATGGCCATGTAAAAACCTATCTGCTGTTCCCATTTCTGTGGACTGGGACTATCCAGCTCTTACAGCATTGAACTATGTAGAATTCATTAGTAGATTTTCATTTTATGTTTTCTGTAGGTTTTACTTCTGTCTGTTAGAAACACTTTCTCATATTTCTGCTTAGGACCTCTTAGGCTTGGGCTAGAGGGAAGTCTGTGATTGAGAGTGAGTCCTACATTTGCAGAGGACCCCAATTTGGTTTCCAGTATTCAGGTTGGGTGGCTCACAACCTCCCATAATCCAGAGCTCCATTGCCCCCTTCTGGCCTCTGCAAGCACCACAGTCAACATGCGCACACCTGTACACAAACACATGCATACATTACAGAAAGATTCTCTCGTCTCCTCTTCTCTGGTGGACCATCTGAAGTGATACCACCTTGTTGATACTGTAATGATCATTTAGGTTTAGGTCCAGTGCTTCTGTCCCGACCTGCTGTTCGAAGGATGCCTGTTATCTCCTGCACTGAGGAGCAGGAGATACTGGATCCGTATCAGGGAACTGTCAGACACTTCACAGATGTGTTCGTTGTTCCTCTCCTTTTCTCTCCCAAGAGAGCAGCTGATGTGGGCAGCTGCTTTTGTTTTGGGTGTTGGTAGAGTGCTGCTTTCAGATATGAAGAGCTGGGTCTGGCAAGGAAAGTAACAGGTTTTCAGCAGATACCTATGGGGAATGGAGATGTTCTGCTGTTTGCCGTCCTGCTGTCTGGAGGACATGTCTGCTTGCTGTGGTATCCACCTTAGCGTAGTGACTGAGGTGATTTGTTATTTTGATTTCTTGCAGGTGTTTCTTCTCACTATACCCCAGGCTCTTCAGAAGAGCAGGACAAACAAACCTATTTCTTCCAAAATATAAGGAGAAGATGCGGAAATTATGACCTTGACAATTTGCATTAAAGGAATATAGAAATGTAGCACACCTTCAGATAGCAACCAGCCCTTACTTGGCTCCAAATTGGCTAAAGCTATGAATTTCATTACAGCAGCATTTTCTCTCGACACGTTGTTTCCCAGCCTCAATAATGATCTTCCTATGTTCATTACACATGCACTGGATTCTTAAGTAGTGGCAGGTGGTTAACTGAGTGCAGGAGCCCACACCTGTAAGATCAACGTGTTGGAGGATGAAGCAGAAAGATCATGGTGAGCATTGGCTCCATACCAAGTGCCAGGATAGCCTGGGCTATCCAGTGAAACCTTGTCTCAAAACAAACACCAACCACAACAAACCAAACAACAACCAATTTCTTCATTTATTAAAACTGTATTTTGGTGCAGAGAAAACAAATTTGCTGGTGACAGAGTAATGAGCCCTTCCCAAAGACAATCCCACTTTACAACGTGGTCTTTATTCCTCTCTTTCTTAAAGGAATATTTGGTTTAAAGTTCAATCCAGCTACATTTCAATTGTTTAGGTTCTTAATAAAAGAATGGGACAGCTGCATCTTAAGAATTACCCACATTTTATTTAAGAGGAAAGGTATGTTTTCAAACATGATGTGGACATTTACACAGACATACAGTTGCTTAGCCGATGCCTGAGATGCCGTAGCTATTGGTCTCAGCCGGCAATGGGTTCTCTGTTGTGCACAGTTCCTGCATTCCAACTGGAAAGTGCTTCCTAGCCTTCACATTCATTGGTGTGTGAAGCTTCTCTCCTATGTGAACTCTGGTGTCACTTCAGAATCAAACTGTTATTGAAGCCTTTGCCACATTTTTGGTATTTGGAAGGTTTTGCTCTGGTGTAAAAAATTGGAGCCAGGTAAGGGTTGGTTGGTATTTGGAGGCTTGCTACATTCCTTCTACACAAATTGTCAAGGTCATAATTTCTGCATCTTCCTATCACATTTTGGAATAAATGGGGTTTTTTTTTGTCCTGCTCTTGTGAAGAGCCTAGGATGTAATGAGAAGAAACACCTGCAAGAAATAAAAATAATAAATCACCTCAGTTACCAAGGTAGATTGTTTCTGAATCTGATGTCAGTACCACGGCAAGCAGACATGTCCTCCAGACAGCAGGACAGCAACAGAAGAACCTCTCCATTCCCCACAGGTTAAAATCGCATGTCTTCTTTTCTCCCCAGAAAATCTGTGCGACTGTAATGACTCCACAAAAGCCTTTGATCAACATGCAGAATGTACCATCCACCAGTGTGCGCATGGTGGAGAGGAGCCATCCAGACATGAAGAACATGGCAAAGCTCTCCTTGATGATTCAGCTTCTGATGGGCATTTGCCCTACAGATGTAAAGACTGTGGCAAAGCCTTTAAATACTGCTCCATCCTCTCCCAGCACCGCATCATTCATACTGCTGCAAGGCCCTACCAATGTCAGGAGTGTGGCAAAGCCTTCAAGAGAAGTAGAAACCTCACCCAACACCAGATGACTCATAAGAGAGAGAAACCATACAGATGTGAAGACTGTGGCAGAGCCTTCACTACACATGCCATACTTACTCAACACCAAATCAGCCACACTGGAGAGAAACCCTACAAATGTAAAGACTGTGGCAGAGCCTTTAAATATAATTCAACCCTCACTCAGCATGAAGTCATTCATACTGAAGCAAAACCCTACAGATGTCAGGAATGCGGCAAAGCCTTCAAGAGAAGTCACACCCTTAGTCAACATCAGATCATTCATAAAGGAGAGAAACCATACGAGTGTAAGGAATGTGGCAAGACCTTTAGTAAACATTCATCTCTTACCCAACACCAGGTAATTCACACTGGCGAGAAACCCTATAAATGTCAAGAATGTGGAAAAGCCTTCAGATATCAGTCAACCCTAACTCGACACCAAATTGTTCATACCGGGGCAAAACCCTACAAGTGTCAGGAATGTGGCAAAGCCTTCAATAACAGCTCAACTCTTAGTCGACACCAGATAATCCACACAGGAGAGAAACCCTACAAATGTCAAGAGTGTGGCAAAGCCTTTTACTGTTCCTCATTTTTGATCCAGCATATGAAAATTCATTTTGAAGAGATGCCCTATAGATGCAAAGAGTGTGGCAAACCCTTTCGGCTTTCCTCACAGCTGATTCGACACCAGAGAATCCATACTGGAGAGGAACCTTATCTATGTAAAGAGTGTGGCAAAACCTTCAAATACCACTCAAACCTGACTCGACACCAAATACTTCATACTGGAGTGAAACCCTACAAATGCCAGGAATGTGGCAAAGCCTTCAATAACAGCTCAACTCTTACTCGACACCAGATAATCCACACAGGAGAGAAACCCTACAAATGTCAAGAGTGCGGCAAAGCCTTTTACTGTTCCTCATACTTGATCCAGCATATGAAAATTCATTTTGAAGAGATTCCCTATAGATGCAAAGAGTGTGGTAAATCCTTTAAATGTTCTTCGCAGCTGATTCGACACCAGAGAATTCACAGTGGAGAGAAACCCTACATATGTAAAGAGTGTGGCAAAGCCTTCAACTGTACTTCGTACCTTACTAAGCATCAGAGAATTCATACTGGAGAGAAGCCCTATGTGTGTAAAGAGTGTGGCAAAGCCTTTAATTGTTCTTCCTATCTTTCTAAACATCAGAGAATTCATATTGGCGACAGACTGTATAAATGTAGAGAGTGTGGCAAAGCCTATTACTTTTCTTCCCAGCTTAACCGACATCAAAGAATTCATACGGGAGAGAAACCCTACATATGTAAAGAGTGTGGCAAAGCCTTCAACTGTTCATCATATCTCAATAAGCATCAGAGAGTCCATGTTGTAGAAAAGCCCTATGTGTGTAAGGAGTGTGGCAAAGCTTTTAACTGCTCTGCATACCTTGCTAAACACCAGAGGATTCATGCCGGAGATAGAGTTCACCAATGTCAAGAGTGTGGCAAAGCCTATGACTTCTCCTTCCAGCTTCATCGGCACCAGAGAATTCATACCCGAGAGAAATCCTCTCGGTGTAAGGAGTACAGCAAAGCCTTTATTACGTCTTCCAGCCTGAAACAGCACCAGGAAACTCATAGGTTAGTGAAACCCAGCGGTGTATAGAATCTGGTGAAGCCCCAATAGTAAGAATTTGTCACTAGATGTTTCATAAAGGGGAAACACCCTATGTGTGCAGTTCAGGACTTGAATAACTGCTGGATCTCTGTCCACACCGAAAGGCTCATACGCGAGGGAGGCACTAACTGCTGGATCTCTGTCCCACACCGAAAGGCTCATACATGAGGGAGACACTTAACTGCTGGATCTCTGTCCCACACTGAAAGGCTCATACGTGAGGGAGACACTAACTGCTGGATCTCTGTCCCACACTGAAAGGCTCATACGCGAGGGAGGCACTAACTGCTGGATCTCTAGCTCGCACCGAAAGGCTCATACGCGAGGGAGACACTAACTGCTGGATCTCTGTCCCACACCGACAGGCTCATACGCGAGGGAGACACTGACTGCTGGATCTCTGTCCCACACCGACAGGCTCATACGCGAGG
>JAQHUG010000280.1:2016927-2028125 GCA_028555095.1 Dicrostonyx torquatus | reverse complement strand
TGAGTTATGAAACCTCTCAAAAGAGCCACACCCCTGCTTGTCTCTAGGAAACAGAGCCCACCTGGGACAATGCTGCTACCAAGAAGCCACTTTTGACTCTGTTCTTTTCTGTCCAGAATTTTTTTTAAAAGCTTTCTCGGGTTTTATGTGGCAATTCTTAGCAAGCACCATTTGTAGATGGAGATTATGCTTTCATTTCCTGGCTACCCAGACCCGAGTAATCACACAGAAACTATGTAATTACAACACTGTTTGGCCAATGGCTCAGGCATATTCCTAGATAGCTCTTACATCTTAAATCAACCCATTTCTATTAATCTATGTATCACCATGAGGCTATGGTTTATGGTAATGTTCTGGCATCTTCCTCCTTCAGTAGCTACATGGCATCCCTTTGGCCCCACCTATCTCTCTGTTCAGATTTCCTACCTGGCTTTGCTCTGCTAAGCCATTGGCTAAAACAGTTTTATTCATCAAACAGTAAAAGCAATACATATACAGAAGGACATCCCACATCAGGAGCACTGTGATTCAACAATAGAACACTGAATTATCAACATTGTTCTTTGTGATGTCACACATAATAGAGCATGGCTATGTCACAATGGAGGACTGTCAATGACACGTTGGGCACTTTGATGTCATCTTAGGTGTTTGCAATGGCATGATGGAGAATTATGATGTCAGAGTGGGTCATTGTTATGTCAAAATTGAACATTGTTGTATCATAACCATACTGTTATACAAATGTTCACTGTGACATCACAATGCAATATTCTGATGGCACAATGGAGTACTGGAATGGTATATTGGAGCATTGTAATGTTACAATTCAGCATTGTGATAACAGAATAAAGTATGATGACAGAGGCATCATTGTGATGACATAATGGCCTCACTTATACTATAGTGATGACAGAGGCCGCACTGCGACTTGAAAACTGAGCGTCAGGATGTCACACTTCCACAACATATTAATTACTCCTCTGTTGCTGTGATATAACCACCATGACCAAGACAGCTTATGAACGAATGAGCTTCCATTGGCTTACAATTCCAGGTGGTTAGAATCATGACAATGGAGTGGAGGCATGACAACAAGTACCAGGCACGTCATCAGGAACAGCTGAGAGCTCGCATCTTGAGCTTTACATCTGAAGCGGAGAGAACAAATGGGAAATGGCGTGTGACTTTTAAACCATGGAGCCACCTCTCTAGCTTCCTGTTTTGTGTTTTGAGACAGGGTCTCACTATGTCTTCGTTTATTGTGTGTCTATAACTTCCTGAATCTCTGGAGTCACCAAGTTTGATGAGCTGGGCATGGTGGCACGTGCCTGTAGTCCCAGGACTCTGGAGGTGGAGGCGGAAGAAAGGGTTGTGAGTTTCAGTTCAGTGAGACCTTGCCTTAAAACAAATGGCCACCAAAAGTACTTGGGAGGCTGAGGCAGGAGGATTGCTGCAGTTCAAGTTTACTCAGGGTTTTATAGTGAGTTCTTGACCAACCCGAACTGTGATAAGATACTCTGCCTCAAAACAAAACCACAAGCAAAGAATTTTTGTGAGCCCATGTCCTGCTCCTGGTATTCTGGCAAGCACATGCCTTCTACGGTATTCCGCTGAGGTGGATCTTGTGCATGAATCCTGGAGAGGGCAAAGCACTTGACAATTTTAAGTAACAAAGATTCTCTTCTGCTTCTGTAGATATGAACTGAAATGGATTTTTGGCCATCAGGTGCTCACTACTCAGAATAGTGGTGGTTGAGGGAGTGTGTGTGTGAAGCTGGTGTAGGAAATCCCTATATTTAGAGATATCAGAGGGTAAGGGATATCTGATACCTGAATTGAGATAGGGTTGCCTGGGCTTAGAAGGCAAAGGACTCTGAGTTTAGAAGATTGGTGTCTTAGTGAGGGTTTCTAGTCCTGTGATGAAACACCATGACCAAAAGAACCTTGGGGAGGAAAAAGTTTATTTTTACTAGGCTTATACTTCCCATTACTTCCCATTATACTTCCATTTGTTCATCATCAAAGGAAGTTAGGGTAGAAACTCAAGGCGGGAACTTGGAGGCAGGAGCTGATGCAGAGGCCATGGAGGGGGCTGCTTACTGGCTTGCTCCTTGTGACTTGCTCAGCCTGCTTCTTATAACATCCAGGACCACCAACCGAGGGGTGGCACCACCCACATTGGACTGGGTCCTCTCCCATCAATCACAAACTAATATCCTTCAGGCTTGCCTACAGCCAGATCTTATGGAGGCAGTTTCTCAGCTGAGGCTCCCTCCTCTTCGATAATTCTAAGCTTGCATCAAGTTCACAAGAAACGAGCCAGCACAGCTAGAGGAGGTACCACAGAGGATATAAGGCAAGATATTTTGGAAGTTAATTTTATTGTCCTACCCGATCTCAGGGCTAACACCATGCTAGATTAGCAGGTTACAGAAGGGCACTAGATAAGGTGAGCTCTGTGACCTACTGCTAGTTGGAGACAGAGAAGTGTAATGGATTTCTTGGGGGTATGGGTGCTTGGGAACGGGAGAGGGTGATCGACCCAGTACTATGCCATGTTCTTACTCATTTGCTTCCCCTCATCTAACCTCACCTCCATCACATAGCATGAGGCTCAGATGGAGAAGGGACTTGGGAAACCTGGCAAAGCTTGCATTGAGCAGCATTCCCCAGGGTGGGCGTTCCTACTAGCTGAGTAGAGGAGAGCGCTCTGTGAGAGGCTTCTCCTCCAAGGGTGCTGCATGCTGTGGCCTGGAGGGAGACTGAGAAAGGGTTCCAGGGTCCTAGCACTGCCATCTGTGGGCATCAGCGGCTCCTCTGTGGGCCCTAAGCTGGCCTGTGAGCCTGCCGCTATCACAGGTGTCAAGGAATTTAGCTTCTTTCCAATGGAGTCAGCCAGACATTAGAAGCAGCCATCTGCAGTTGATGGGAAGGAGAGTCAGAAGTCTCATGAGACATCCTGAAGCT
Organism: Dicrostonyx torquatus; assembly: GCA_028555095.1. NCBI lineage: Eukaryota > Metazoa > Chordata > Mammalia > Rodentia > Cricetidae > Dicrostonyx > Dicrostonyx torquatus. The sequence continues at coordinate 2,025,152 of JAQHUG010000280.1, read as the reverse complement.
GCGCAGAAGAGTCAGAGGCAAGCAGCGGTGCCCATGGAGCCGCTGGGTTAGCGTGAGATAGAGCACATTGTAGGCCTCCTAGTCCCTGGCTTCAAGGTGATGACCCACTGAAATCCTACTTTCCAGCGAGTTGCCTTGGCCTGGACCACACCCAGGCAGCTCTCCTCATGAGCCCCCACCCTTCTCTGCAGCACACAGTCAGCTGTCTGCCAGTTCCTGTCCCCGGTTTTGTCCTCCATCTGCACAGGCACCTCTAGTACACTTCTAGCCACCGTCATTTGTCTGCTGAACCAGCCTAGAGTCTCATAACTGAGGCAGGGCCGCAGCCATCTTTACAGCCTCTACCTGGCAACCATAGGGGCTTTGTGCTCACTTGGCCTTTGACAAAATGCAGATTTCATAAAAATAAAACAATCAAAGGGGGTGATGGTGGTGGAGGAGAGATGACTCAGTGGCTGAGAGTATTGACTGATCTTCCAGAGGACTGGCTTTGAGCTCCACCATCCACATGGCGGTTCCCAACTGTCTGTAACTCATTTCCAGGGAATCCAACCACTTTTCTGGCTTCCCTGGGCACTAGGCACATATGCGGTATACAGACGTACATGCACAGACACAAAAGAATGCATAGTAAAAGGAGAAAAAAATTAAAGCAGATTGCATGCAGCCAGGCATGGTGTTTTAAACCTGTAATCCTGGCATTCGGGAGGCAAAGCAGGAGGAAGAAGACAGCAGTGCTCAGGCTAGCCTGGTCTACACAGCACTTTCCAGGCCAAGAGGGGCCACTTAGTGAGACTTCTGGCCTTTTTAATAAAAACTATCTCCAAGGCAGCAGGAGTGTAGGACTGGGATACAGCTCAGCAATGAAAGGCTTTCTTAACACGGGCCATGAAGGGTTAATGACCTAAAGCAGAGAATCTCGGAAGCTCTGAGAAACTTCTGATTCAGCATAATGACAAGAACACCTGCCTTTCAAGAAAGCCAGCACAGGAGTGAGGACATCCGCTAACCTCAAGAATACATCTACTGATAAAACCTTTCTCCCCCTGACAGTCCTCCTCTGGAGTATAAAGCCCTGGGCACACACTCTCCATTCCTGCAGAGGATGGTACCCTTCAGTTGTTCTGATTAAAGGACAATCTGATCTTACAGAGGTCGGTTTCCTCTCTTATTTCCACAGCAGTTCATCTAACAGGCCAGGCCCTACGCTTAATCCCCAGCAGTATAAAAACAGAACAAAAATGTAGACTATGTCTCAGTTGGCTTTAACGGGTGCTGATGGGCTGGGACTTTGGTGGAGAGTGTCTGTGGACGGTGGCTCGCTTGACTTCTGCCTGCTAGATCTGAACTCTGACCCTCTGCAAGAGCAATACACGCTCTTTAATGGCTGAGCCATCTCCCTAGATCCCTGGCCTTGAACACTTGATCCTCCTGCCTCTAACTCCCAAATACTGGGCTTTCAGGTGTGTGCCACCACACCATGGGAAAAAGCTCATCCACAGCTCTGTGCTCACAAGAGTTCTTGTGCTTTCCTAAACTGTCCCATGACAAAAGATGGGGCTGCTGCCTTGCACCAAGCCAGGGCTGAGACAATTGGCGACTTGGCCTTCCCAGATGTCAGGATCAGATCAGAATGATAACTCCAAAAGTCCCCAAAGGGCCAGGTTCAACTGGCCTCACAATGAAGCTCTCCTGTCTTTACTGCTTCCAGTCTTTACCAGCAGCGGTCAACCAGTGACCTGCTGCGTTCTGTCCCTGCCTCCAGTAGAGAAGAACTTTGAAAGGTGTAGTTCAGTTGGAATACGGTGCTTGTCTAATAGGCGTGAAGCCCTGGGCTCCATCCCCAGCACAGCATAAACTGGGCATGGTGATACACACCAAAGATTTTATCACTTAGACCAGTGGTTCTTAACCTCCCAGATGCTAGACCCCTTTAACACAGTTCATCGGGCTGTGGTGATCCCAACCATAAAAACACTTTCATTGATACTTCATAACTGTAATTTTTGCTACTGTTAAGAATCATAATGTAAGTATCTGTTTGCTGATGGTCTCAGGTGATCAAAGAGTCATTTGACCCAAAAAGGTCACAACCCACAGGTTGAGAACTGCTGACTTCAGGAGTAGAGGAAGGAAGATGGGGAAATCAAGGTCATCTGGCCAGCCTGGGTTACAAAGTGAGATCCTTCTAAAACACCAACACAAGACAAAACTTAAATACGCTTCTCTGGAGAAGGGGGCGGAGTCTGATGTGGGGAGAGTGGCTGCTAGGGCCTGGTTAAGGAGGATACTGACAAGAGTGACTTCCTGGGCTCCAGGAAGTATTCCAGAGGCCGAATTCGGTCACAGTCACCATAATAGTTAGGAGACAGAGGACACACAAGAGCCGGAAGGACCAAGGGACAAGGCACAGAGCTGGACCTGATGCCTCCTGGGGATGCTCTGTGCCTGGGGCAGAAGCTATGATGTGAAGACAAGAGTCAGGGGCCTGGTTTCCAGAGCGAAAGTCCCCTGTCCTGTGCTGGGCGTGGAACACCAGGGCAGCCATGTTAGCCACACCTGTGTGCCACTTCACTTTTGTGAGCTTCGTCATCAGTGGGAGTCATCACCCAGGGACAGTTGCTCCCACTTCCTGTTCATCAGTGGTAACTTAGCTTTTCTCCCCATTGAAATGATTTCCTCGTCCACAGGGCACTCCAGCTGTAGGCCTTTCCCTGCTCTCCAGCCTCTGCCTGTTCCTCAGTGGCTGGAGTTACATGGCGTCCAGGCTCTGGCTCCCAGAGTCCTCTCTCAGGCTCTGTCCTTTTATGGGGTTCAGATGTTCACGTGACCCTTGGTTACTGTGACAAGGACCCAGTAGAGCCTCCGCCAGCCCTGCAGGGACTAGGCCTGCATGATGTTGGCTTGCTGGGATTTGGGGAAATGTTTGTCACTGCTGCGACACTCTGCCCGTGCAGTTTGATACACTGAGGACATCTTGGCTTGTCCTGTAGAGAGGTGGAGCTGCCAAAGTAAAGCACGCAGAGAGACGCGCTCAGTCTGTAGCACATGCCCAACCCATGACTCGGAGACCTGGGGGGGTCACTCAACAGAAATGTCCAGGCGAGCTTTCTTCCATCCTCACATGCTCCTAGCCCCGTCCATGCTGGCCTCCAGCATCTCCTTCTGCCGGGCTTCTGCTTTACATCTTCTGGGCATACGCTCTCTAGACTCCGCAAGGCTGATTCCTTTTTGTGTTTTTGGGGACCTGGTCCAGATATTGCCTGTCCGCGAAGCCCGCCTAGCCACGTTAGGCAGCTGTTATCTGTCTTTTTACTTTGTTCCAGTTGAGTTAAAGTACCTATCACCAGATTGGCTTTGGCAGTGAAAGGTCGGGGAGAGAGTGGGAGTGTGGGGGCCGATGGAACTGGATGATTTCCAAATGCAGCCTACGGTTACACCGCAGAAGGCACTGGGAAGACACTAGAAGGGCACGTGAGACATCCACCAGAGAAGACTGCTTGGACACGGATTCAAGCCGGTAGTTTTTATAGCTGACTGGTGACTACCTGGGTGTATGAAATCCCAGTGTAGCACTGAACCTTTCTCAGAGTGAGTTTTGAGCACAAAAAACCATGTCCTGGGCTGACATACTTAGTTTAACAAGAACAGTTAGCCAGAAAAAGAACTACAGAAGCCAAAAAGCAAGGTTGGTACATTCAGAGACTTTCCCAGAAGGATGGGCTTTGGTGTTTTGTTTTTGCAGGTGGTGCTGTCTATGTGCTGAGTTGTCTGGCCTGAATGGTACTTCCATCATGGAGTCCATTGTGCTAAGGTCTAGGGGCTACTAAGGTCTGTGGCCCTGTTGCATCGCCCACTGGTCTTAGTGAGTGAGTCAAATCATGGACTTATCATCCTGGAGTTGGTCCTAAGGACTATTAATTTTACTGAACCGATAAACAACTGGCTACATAGTTCAATGCAGGCTCCTGTTGTTCCAATCAATGAGAATTAAAGGTACAGCCACTGCTGATAGCAGAGTAGTTAACCAAGTGTGTGTGGCGGGAGGAGGGTTTGCAGAGACTGGTATCAATTCTTCGATTTATGTCTCTTTCTCTTTTTGAGGTTTTCCCCAGCCACGGCCAGATTTTCTTTAATTACTCCTGATCAATTGGCATAGGAACAACAGGTGTCTCATTAAAGCCATTCATAGCCCCCTTCATCTCATGAGAAGTAAGGCTAATCCTCTCCAATTCTGTAGACCATTTCTGCAAGAGACTCTGTTGTTTCAATTCAGAAATGGCAGCTTTTAATACCCCTAGGTCTTCATCAACCTGTCTACTTAGTCTGGAATACATCAGAAGAGGCACATTTAGTCAGAACCTTAGTCCATGCCCTTCCTGTGTGTAGTCTCGGGGGCTCTGGCAATATTGCTGTTGTCCAGATGTATTAACTCATAAGGTAGAATAGCAGGCAACAGAATAAGGGGAGGTACCTAGTTTAAAGGTTTTGGATGTTAGTCAAGTTCCAGTCCCTGAGTAAGTCTTCTAATGTTGATTTGGGCTGCTCCCAGTCACAGTGCATTTGCCACTCAGTGGGCCGACAGTCTGTTAGTCCCTATCCTATGCAGTATGTGGCTGGGGGTCTAAGCATAACTAGTAAGCCTTGCTAGTTTCTGGCTGGGAATGGGTAACTCTATTCCTAGTCTGATTCCCTAGGCTTCCCGTGTTCTAAAAGCTGGAATCTTCCTTAGGGAATGTCCAGATTGTTAATTTTTATGGCCATTAGATTACATTTTCCTATTGTGTATTTCTTGGGAGGGGGCTGTCTTTCAATATATTTATCTGTGTATTTTCAGGAAGCCTCTGTTTTACAATCCCCACTTTTGCAATAGAAACTACCTTGTTCTTGGCCACTAAGGGGCCAAGTCACAGGACGTGTGTAGAATTGTAAACTCCATATTCCTATTTGAAAAGACAAAGTCCAACATCTTTCTTTTCTCCTGTGCAAGCAGATATTTAGAGTGGGCGTCAGTGAGCAAAGGTGAAGATGAGGATGGGTTCCTGGTCTGTAGTCACATTAGACCCTGCATCTGCCTCCCCCGGTTCCCAATCTACACCCAAGGGTCGTGGGGTTAGACCATGATGGTGATGATGGTGATGATGATGATGGTTCATACCAAACATGAGGCTTAAGAGGAGGTAGAGGGGCTGAGAGTGGAAGGACCTGGGGCCTGATAAAACCTAATGGGTCCATAGTCTGGAGACAGTCATATAGCATTGTCACCCACGGCTCCCACGTTCTCAACCTGGGCGTAGCAGATCTGTGGTATAATTCCAGCTGCCTTCACAGCTGTAATCATAGAGGGTCCTTTTCAAATTGGTTTCAGAACCTCCTTGGCTACCTGCTTGACCCAGACAGTATCACTGGACGCAAACACTCGGAGTCAGCAGGGTCTTTCACACAGTCTGAGGGAGCACCTACAGTGACTAGAGAAAGGAACGGTTAGTGAGCTCTGCCAACCGCGGGTCTCTGAGCGGTAGAAACAGTGGGGCAGGTCATCCGGACTTGATGTCACAAGGGGCAAATTCCTCCCTGTGTGGGATGCAGCAGGCCCAAAGCAAAGGGAGGCGGTCTTTCCACCCTTCCCTGTACTCTAAAGAGAGTTTTGGTACAGTTACTTTTAATGTCAGTTTTTTTTTTTACCTGCCCAGAACTCTGAAGTCTCTGCACAATGAAGTTTCCAATCTACCCCTAAAGATTCTATTATTAATTGAGAGGCTTTAACTGTGAAAGCCCGGCCATTGCCAGACCCTCTTGGTATCTGGGAGGCCAAACCAGGGGACCAGTTTCTGGAGGAGCGTCTAAGCTACTGTTTGAGCAGTTTTAGTCTGGATGGGGAATGTTTTACCCACCTGGAAAGACATCTATAAAAATTATCAGGTATTTTTATCCTCTCCTGGGCCAGATCTCAGTGAAGTCAGCTTCCTAGAGCTTGCCAGGTCTCTCATCTGGACCCCTTCCTGGGGAAGGGCTCTGTGTTTTGGATTTACTTGAGCACCAGTCTGGCATCTGGCTGAGACATCCCACGCCAGTCTGTCCAGTTCAGGTATAGCATAACTTGGTCTGAGCAGCTCAGAAGGGTTTGTGGACCCCAGATGAGTAGCCTGGGGAAGGTCAGTTACCTAAGTCCTGCCAGGTGTTTCTGGGAGAATAATCTTTCCTCCACTAACTGTGGGTTTGAGCTGTCCATTCCTCTTGGCTGTACCATGGAGTCTCAGCCAGTACCCGGTCAGCGTGTGTCATCAGAGTATCAGCTGGACTCACTGTCCTGAGGGCCATTGGTCAGGCAGGCCAGGTCAGTGACCCAGTTTCACTTCTCTCTCAGGGATGTCATCTTTTGTATGTCCTCAGCAGTGGAGGAGAGCCATTCATGAGGGAACCCAAATGTCCTTTATGATGGCCAAGATAATATCCTTTTCCCTATTCTGAGAAGTCCTCTTTCTCTGTAGATAATAACCAAAGACACGAATAGCAGTAAAAGGACAGTGACTGTCCATGTATACGGTGGTAGACTTCCCTTACCCCCATCTGAGAGCCTGGGTCAGGTGGATTAGCTCTGCTTTCTGGGCTGAGGTACCTGACTTCAGCCCAAATCATTCCAGTTAAAGTAACTACTGTTGCTCCCACTAACCTGGTTTCAGCTTTTATCTCATGACAGTCATAGATGGGCACCTGCAGGTCATCATCAGGCCAGACAGTAGCAGGATTGATGGTGACGGGCTTCTCAAACCAGACTCAGGGGTGGTGAAGGAGTAGGGCTTGGTACTGGGTCACACAGGCATCAGACAGCCAGCGTTCTGGTGTTCCTCTGAGGAGAGGGCCTCAACAGTGTGGGGTGATGGTTACTCACCCAGAGTCACCTTGTTTGCTTGTCTTCATTATATAAGTATTAGCTGCCGCAGCTCTTAAATAAGTGAGCCATCCTGTGACTACAGGGTCCAGTCGTTCAAACAGGTATGCCACCGGGTATTTTCCATGGCCTCGAAGTTTGGGTTAGAGCCCCTTTTCTGGTAACTTTTGTTTCATGGACAAACACGTGAGGAGGTTTCGAGACATGTGGAAGTGCTAGGGTCAGAGTTGAATTCAGAGCTGTTTCTAAAACTTCAAATGCCTTTTGTTTAGTCTCAGTCCAGATTAGGGGCTCCGTGTTCCCCGTTGCCAGATCCCGTGTACCTTGCTATTTCTGCAAACTCTGCTATCCAGAGACAGCAGTCACCTCTAGGAACTCTGAGTCTTTGGAGCTGGGAGCTGAAGGATGGCAGCAATCCTACCCTGAGGAAGCTCCTTTTACCTCCCCGCAACTGGGAGCGGGTAGCCTCTGATGCACAAAGTTGGGCTTCTTACTATTATGTAGCCCAAGGCCTGCAACTCTTGTAGCAATCCCTTCGTGGCCCTTTTATAATTTATTTTAGGTTTAGAGGCCAGAAGGAGGTTATTTACATTTTTGTTTTTGGTTTCTGAGACTATGTTTCTCTAGATAGCAGTCCTGGCTGTCCTGGAACTTGCTTTGTAGACCAGGCTGGCCTTGAACTCACAAACATCTGCCTGCCTCTGCCTTCTGAGTACTGGAATTAAAGATATGCACCACCACTGCCTGGTGTTATTTACATATTTTAAGAGTATAGTCTTGGGAAACCTCCAATGGAAAGGCAGGAGGTCAGCATTTAGTGCCTCATTAAACAGGATTGGAGAATCTTTTTTAAATCCTTGGGGCAACCTAGTTCAGGTTAAGTTGTCTGCTGCATCCTCCCTCTGGGTCTGTTCATTTAAAAGCAAAGATGGGTTAACTCACCTCTGTCAGTGGGAGGCTGAAAAACACATCATTCTGGTCCATGACAGTGTACATCTGTTTCTCTCAGTCAGTTCTCTGTTGTTAGACATATTTTGAGCTGCCTCCAGCAACTGGGGCTTACTTATACCTTTCATTTTTTTAACCTTTATAACTTTTTTTTCTATAATCGGGGACCAACTGGATGACGAAGGAAATCTTTTTAGCAGCTGTCTTTAATCATTCTTAAAAGGACTTAGCAGAAGTTGTTTAAAGTCTGCTTGGTCAGTGTTGGACAGAAGGGAAATTTGTTCTATTCAGGCTGCGATGTCCCTTGCCTGTCTGGGGGCAGTTTTTCTAGATATTTTCAGGGAATGGAGAGTTTTGAGTTTTCCATTTAAACAGTGTGTGTGTG
>JAQHUG010000280.1:1912867-1999286 GCA_028555095.1 Dicrostonyx torquatus | reverse complement strand
CCCTGACCAAAAAAGATACAAAAAATTAATATGTGGTTATGTGTGTGTGTGCACATGTATGCAGGTAACCTCAATCCCCTAAGAAGCACTAGATCTCCTTGGAAACAGACTTAACAGGCAGTTGTGAGCTGCCCAATGTGGGTGCTGGAAGCCCAATTAGGGTCCTCTGCCAGAGCAATAGGTACTCTTTTTTTAAAAAAGAATTTATTCTAAATTCGAATTGTATGTTTTATTTTGTGTGAGAGTTTTGCCTGCATGGACATATGTGGCCACACTATGCTTGTTGCCCACAGAGGTAGGATGGCATCAGATCCCCAGGACTGGAGCTATGTGTAGTTGAAAACCCCATGTGGGTGCTGGGGATGAACCTAGGTCCTCTGTAATAGGAACGAGTGCTCTTAACCACTAAGCCATCATCCCAGCAGCTTGTCCACGCCTTTTTGAGACAGTGTCTCAACATGTAGCCCGGGAACTTGTTATGCAGACCAGGACGGCCCTGAACTCACTAAGGCACTCCACGTCTGTCTTTGCCTCCCAGTGCTGGTGGGCACTAAAGCCATCATGCTCAGCAACCTACTTCTGTTCTGATAGACACACACACACACACACACACACACACACACACACACACCACCCTATTCAAGTCCTTCCCTGACTCTCCAGTCCCAAGGATGTCACCCAGGCTCATCTCTTGCACTGGTTACTGCTGCTGACAGCTGTTCTTGGGAGTCCAGTGGATGTCGTTGGAACTGGGTTTCATCTCCCGGGACTCCTTGGGGCTTCAAAGAGCGGCAAGCTACCCAGGCTAGGAGGTCCAGCCCGGATGATGTAAATACATTTGCAGTGTACCCGCCAGGTCTCTTCTCTGCATAACATGTCTCCTCACTGGGGCTTCTCTATTTCAACCCACCCCAACCCTTCCTGCATCCTGTCGGTGTATATGGCAATGCCAGAGACCAGCTTTTAAGGCTGAGGGGCAGGACCTTCAAGGACAGGACAATATCCCCAAAGCAGCCTGGACAGTGAGAGTCATGCCCCTGGGTACATGCCCAGATCTCTCTACTGCCCCATTTTGGGTTCTGTAAGGAGGTCATCTTGGTTAGACCCTGTCTCGACCTCTCCTCTCAAAAACTATTTTAACATCTTAGCTGGTTTTAAATGTTAGAACACGCACGCGTACGTACACACACGTTTTCACAGCTCAGACGCCGGGCCCCATGGCTGCCCTTCCTTCCTACAGGGAGCCCCCCGAAGCTTCCTCAGCCCATACATGGAACACTTCAGAGAGAATGGATCCCCCTCCTGAGAGTGTGCATGGATGGGGAACAGGGGTTGAAGGCTGCCATGGTAGTCCTTGCCTGTCTAGAACAGACCATAATTGGGGTTGGTGGCACTGCACCTGCAGTCTCGGATGCCCTGCTCCCACCGAGAGAGAGCTCAACCCTCTTGCATGTTGGCGCCCCCCCCCCCTGTATCCAGGAGCCTTCTCCACAGTGCTGAGTCCTGGGAGGGGCTGACCACAGTGGGCTTTGGGGAGGTGGGTGCCTCAGGTGGACACCCAAGGGGCAGCCAACTGACCAAAGTCATACATCAGCAGAGGAAGTCACAGGCAGCAGCTCATCCATCTCCAGGCAGGTGAACCCCAAACGCTCACATAAGCTTCACATTATTATCTGGGACTAGAACCTGAGAAATGTCAAATGAGGATAACGAGCCCTTGAGACGCAGTTAGCCTGGAGAACTTGGGGTTGCCTAGGCTGACAAAAGCCACCTAGAGGACAAGATTTCTGCAGAAGAGGCAGCCTTGACTGGCACCTCGCAGCTAGCGAACCCCATCTGACCTGCTCTGACCCCTGCAGGTGTGAAAGCCTCTCCCCACCTAGACATCTGCAGCAGGGTGGCCAGGATAAGACTTCCTTGCTTCCTCTCCCCTGTCCCCTAACACCTATTGAGCCAGGACCTCACACACCCTGTCCTGGGCCGCCAGCTTCCTGCTTGCCTGCCTGGTCCTCCTTCTACTGTCGCCACGGAGACAGACCGCTGTCTCCAGGGCAACGGAGGCTGCAGCAGGCGGGTGCTGTGAGGCTCAGGGTGAACCTTCCAGAAGGCCACTGGGGATGAGGGTGGGTCCAGGAGAAGGGGAGTCCCACCCGCAAGGGCAGACACCCCTTCCTCCCAGCCCAGTCAAGGAACTGGACCATTACTGCAGACCAGTACTGAGGCTGGCTGAGCAGTCTGGGGATTCCTGCACAGATGTAAACACATGCAGTCAGCTAGCCCCCTCCTCTTTCTCATCTTGCTGTTGCGTTTATCACCATTTGACACAATGTGTATCTTTTTACAGCTCTAAGGAGGCATAATGTGTACAGTGTTACAATCCTTCAGATGGTTTTAGCAAATTTATAGAGCCACCCTAATCCCTGCGCTGGTTTACCCAACTGTCTTATGGAATCTGGGCAGCTCTGCTCACAGCCTTGTCAGATGCCATTGTGGCCCCCAGGAGCCAGCAGAACTTGCCTGGCCCTGGACTATTACTAAGCTTATGACCACCCCTCATCCCTCTCTAACTGCACCCACTAGTTGAAGGCAAATGGATGCCACCAGCCCCATCTCACAGGTAGGGAAACTGAGGCCTAGAATCTGAATCCCCTCCCAACCAGTGTCAGGAACAGGGCCGACTCCTGATAGATATATGATAATGATATATGCTATATATCATTCATATTACATATGCTAACTGTAGGTGCTCCGGTCTGTAGGCAGTGCCACCTTTGGTCACTCACTCCTCACATTTACCACGTTGCCCCCATATAAAACCCCTCAGGCCCCTCTAAGGGCAATACCAGTGGGGACCCTTCACCCCTTACACGCGAGGCATCTGAGACCCCGAGGAGCAAGGAAACTGTCCACAGTTACGCAGCCCATGGGATCCATGACTCATCCATTTATTAATGAGCATGTATGTGTGTAGAAGCCAGGGGACAAGCTTGGGTGTGACCCTCAAGGTACACTGTCCAGGTCCTTTGCAGCAGGGTCTCTCGGCCCAGAGTTCACCAAAGAGGTAAGGTTGTCTGGCCAGCATCTCCAAGAATCTCTTGTTTCTACCTCCCCAGTGCCAGAATTATGGTTCACAGCCAAGCGGTGGTGGCACACACCTTTAATCCCAGCCTTTGGGAAGCAGTGGTGGATGGATCTCTGAGTTCAAGGCCAGTCAGGTCTAAAGAGTGAGTTCCAGGACAGCTAGGCCTACACAGAGAAACCTTGTCTTGAGAAATCAACCAACTAACCAAACAAACAAACAAAAAGCCAAGTATGTTTCACCAAGCCAAGCCTTAATATATATATATATATATAATTAATATGTATATATATATTGATGTATCTTGAGTGGGTATATATATATATATTGATGTATCTTGAGTGGGTACTTGTCTGTGAGTGCAGAAGCCCAAGGAGGCCAGGGGCATCTGGTCCCCTGGAGCTAGCGTTCCAGGAAGTGGTGAACCACCTGTAGAACTGGGCACCAAACGTATTCGCTCTTAACTGCTGGGTCATCTCTCTAGTTTCATGACCAGTTTTTTTCAGCAGTTTCTGGTGGCTGAACTTGGGTCCTCTCGCTTGCCTGGCAAAGCACTTTACCGAGTGAACCTCCCTCCAGCCCCTGCGTGGCCCTTTTATAAAGAAAGATCCTAGCAGATAGCCAGTGTGGTCCCCTGCCTGGGCCTTCCTGACTATGCTGTGAAGGGTGATAGGTAGACCAGGCTGGCTCTGTCCCGGAGGGGAGGATTAGCAGAGACCATGCACATATCGTCTCAGGCCACTTCCATCCTGATGGCAGCTGCTGCACTGATTCTGAGCTAAGGGTCACTGAATGCCTGTGAAATCCGTGGAAAACTCCACGCAGCCCCCAGGATGTGGGGAGGACGGTGGGCGCTGTTTTTTTTTTTTTTTTTGCACTCTCTGTCATGCAAGGTGGGTACTCCGTAAGTCACTGCAAGTCAGCCCGACTGAGTAGGTGCTGCTGCTGCCCCATTTTACAAACAACGGAAGAGAAAGAAGCACAGAGTACCGACCCCAGTCACACAGGATGGGAGTGCAGAGCTGGGGCTGTCTGCTTCTGGGCTTATCCTGTAACCACTGCAAGGGAAGGGAGGGATGTGACAGAGGGGACAGTTAGATGGACACTCGGGGAAGTTGTTCTGGGTAGATGCGGGGTTGTCATTGTCTATAAGGAGCCCTGGGGAGAGTATTCACGGTGGGAAGAGCAGGTGTGAAGGCTTTTTTGTTTGTTAGGTTTTGTTTTTCTCTGTGTAGCCCTGGCTGTCCTGGAACTCACTCTGTGGACCAGGCTGGCCTCCAGCTCACAGAGATCTGCCTGCCTCTGCCTTCGGGTGTTGGAATTAAAGGTGTGCGCCCTCACTGCCCGGGCTGGTGTGAAGGTTTTGATGCAGGAAGTAGCTAGGTACTAGCACCTAGGAAGGAGATGGCTACTGAGGGGTGAAGGGTCTGGAGACAAGGACAAAGTGGAACTTGGAGCTATGAGGGGATGCTGGGCTGCATGCCCACTACACAACCATCTCGTCTTTGCTGGACGCCAGGTGCCCAGCTCTATAAGATGTCTTTTCCTTCCTGGACCAGCACTGACCTGTACACAGACCCAAGGCCAGGTGGTACTGAAAGTTTAAAGTTTACAGTTAAGGCGACAGGCATCTGACACACCCTGGGAAATCCCCCAGGGCTCCTCACTGGACAACACTCTGGAAGCCTTCTGAAGTTGTCCGGCTTCCCCGCAAGAACAGGCTGTTCCTATGGGCCCGTTTGACAAGAGAGAAGATTGAGGCCCCATGAGCTGGTCACAGAGCAGGTGAGCAGCAGCCTGGGACTCAGCCTAGATCTAGGTAAAAGGGTCCCACATTAGCTATCCAGAGCGGCTGGGTGTGGAGGCGCACACCTTTAATCCCAGCATTCAGGAGGCAGAGGCAAGCAGACCCCTGTGAGTTCCAGGTCAGTCATGGCTACAAAGAGCCTGTCTCAAATGGAAGAAAGCCAAAGTAGCGAACCCTGAGACTTCTCTCTCTCTCTCTCTCTCTCTCTCTCTCTCTCTCTCTCTGTGTGTGTGTGTGTGTGTGTGTGTGTGTGTGTGTGTGCACGTGCGTACGTGCATGCGTGCTAGGACAGAACTCAGGGTCCTTCACATGCTAGACAAATGACCTATGTGGTAAGGTTTGGATGAAAGTGACCCTCCCCAGCCCCTAGTTCATATATTTGAACACTTGGTTCCCAGTTGGTAGAACTGGGGGGGACTAGGCAGTGTGTCACTGGAGGCCTAGCTTGAGGTTTCCAAAGAATTGCCGTTCCCAGTGTGCTCTTTGCGACCTGAGACATGGGCTCTCAGTTACTCCTACAACCAGAGCTTCAGCCCGGCCGTCATGAAGGCTACCCCTCTGAAACTGTGCTCAGTCAAATGCTTTCGTTTCTAAGCTGCCTTGGTCACTGTGTTTTCTCAAACAGAAAAGTAACTATGATGGGTATAACACTGACCGACAGCATCATCTTCTATTTCCTTGAGACCGTGTCTCACCAGGTAGCCTAGACGGTCTGGGAACTCCCTATGTAGACCAGGCTGGTTTTGAACTCTCAGACCCGCCTCTGCCTCCTGAGTGCTAGGCGTCTACGATTAAAGGTGCATACACCCCCATACCCAGCATTGGTCCTTTCTGTTTGTTTTTTTAGATAGTCTAAGGCTTCTCAGGCTGGCCTTGAACTTGCTATATAGCCAAAGATGACCCTAAACACCATATCCTCTTTCCCTCACTTCCTGGTGCTGGGATTACAGGTATGCCCAACACGCCTGGTTTATTTGGTGGTGCTGGGGCTGGCAGCCAGTGGTGTGTGCATGCTGGGCAAGCCACTAAGTTACATCTCTGGCTTTCCACCTTCTGAGACAGAGTCTCGCTCTAGAGTCCATGCTGGCTTCATACCACCCTCCTGCCTCAGTTCTGGGCAGCTGCAGTGAATGCCCGTAGCAGCAGGTCGGGCACTATGTTCAACTGCCGCCTCGCCCCCTTGGTTTGGGTCCACAGTGGACAGCTGTAGTTCCCAGAGCATAGCTATGGGCATAAGAAGGATTTCTTCGTGGGCCCAGAAACAGTGCAGGTGGCAGGGAGAGCTAAGATCAGGACAGCAGGAGACTGTAGGCTTCAAGAAGTAGACACACAGGTAAACCCTGCACTCCATGTCCCTGCTTCTGCCTGTCACCATTGGTCCTGCCCCCAAGATCTTTACTTAGGCATGGCCATCCTTAGTTCCAGCACACCAGCGCTCAGGAGATGAAGATCTGAACTTCCCCAGCCTGTGTGGTACCCGCAATGGGAGAGACTGCTGTGGGAGGAAAACCCAGAGAAACTTCCAGGGTTCATTTGTTTAGCTGCCAGCATGAAAGCGGCTTTTTAGGAGACCCCTAGCAGCCGCGGGCCCCCAGAGACCTAGACTGCTTGGTGCTGCCGAGACACAGCCACACAGCATGCCCTACGGAGCCAGGCCTGGCTGAGCGATCTGACATTTGTGAATGAAATATAAGGGGGGTGACGGCAAGAATCTGCAGAGCCGGTCAGTGGATGAAACAGTCTCCAAGCAGGTTGTGAGTGAGAACCGCAGGGTGTGAGAACTGGGGCCTGATCTGGCTGTGTGAAAATTGTCCACTTCCCCATGGCTACCCAGCCGGACATCTGAAAGAGCCGTCAGGATGCCACTCTTTCAGAGCCTTCCCCGGGGTTGCACACTTTGCTGTGAGGCATTAACCATTCAAGAAACGGAATAACAAAACAAGGCCCACTAGGCTGTGAGGAGGCACATCCCGGGTGTCCTTCCAGGGGGCCTAGGGCCTCTTCTGGGCTTTATTCACAGGCGTTGGCCCCCTCCCGGCCCAGCCGTGGGTGCAGCGCTGTCTGGCAGCGGTTGATCACAAAAACAAAGGCGCCCTTCTCCTCGGAGGCATCCAGACTTGAATACGCTCAACAGCCCGCAGAGGGCGGTCTGAGGGGCATCAGAATGCTCCCACCCAAAGCCCGCCCATCTTTTGCAGCTCGGAGCCCCTGTGCCCCAAGCTCTTAGGTGCCATCTTCTAGAGGGCCACCAGAGGGCGCCCCCTACCACCACAGAAGAGACTGGCAGAACTGGGTTCCCACACCCGGGAGGATACTGTCCTGGGAAGGGGGTTGCCTGCTGCACCTTCCCTGGGCGACAGGGTTCTGCTGCCTCTGACAAGGCTGGAGTCACGCGCCCTGCTCAGTGAGACCTTCAAGGTGTGGATCGGCCGGTGGCCCTAGGGTGCTCAAGAACTCAGTAGGGGAGGGAAAAGTAGGATGAGGTCCACAGGTGCCAGGGGGAGGAGCCAGCCCCACCCCAACCTCCAAGGTCTGGCTGTTGCAAAACTTCCTAAAGGCACTGGGCCTAATAGAGAAGTTGGCTGGTCAGGGGTTCCATCGCCCCAACTCCACCTCGGTGTCCTCTCTCCCTTAACCAGTCCTTTTTGAGGCACCCTGAGAACTGGAACACGAAGGGGTCTGGGCTCTACTGTCACCTACCCAGAAATGGGACTGGATGTCCCATTGCTCGTGGCAGCGGGGAGGGGTGGGGTGCTGGGGGGATAATGGCTATGAAAGCCCAGGAACAGGAGTGTGAGGAACCCCTATTTTAGAGACCTCTGGAGTGGGAGGAAGCCACCTCTAGGAGACCCTCAGGCGTCTGTCCGCAAGTGGGCAGAGAAAGCATGGGGCCGCTGCCACCACAGATGCCTGGGGGTTGGCAGAGTCAGTCACTCAGATCCAGGGGCAAGTCTTGCCAAACAGGGGATTGCTCCCGCCCGCCCCAGTGTCTCCTCCAGTATGACATCTCCAAGGCACCTTGCCTAGACCTAAAGGTTTACGAGTCCCCATTGCCAACCGCCCGTGGAGAGAGGACTCTGCCAGGACCCCATTAGGATATTGGCTAGCTTGTGCCGGGCAGGAAGCCGCCCCTGGCCGGGTCTCTGGATCTCAGACGATCAAGGGCGCCCAGGCCGGGGCCTCCTCCTCGAAAGCGGGCTTTATCTACCGCGCGCGCCTTTGCAGAGGCTTCGCGGGCCTGCGGAGCCATAAAGTCTGATCGGAAACCTTCCGGGTCTCCTGCGGGGACGGGTCAGGAGGGCAGACGAGAGGTGGGAAAAAGCCCCTAAACAAGGGTGCCCCGCTAAGCTCGGGGCTTAGGGTAGCAGCAGGGTTGGGAGTTGGCGGGCCGGGGACTGCAACGGGCTTGACACGATAGAGGTTGCCACCCGCACCGGCGGGACAAGGCCGACCGCTCCGTGGAGGAGGAAGGAGAGGGGGTCGCTCCACGCACGCCGAGCAGGCGGTTCTCCCAACATCGTCAGCAGAGCAAAGTCGGAAACCCCAGGCTTTCAGGACACCCACATGCGCGTCCCCGGCTTGCGGTGCGCGCCCCTGACCTCCCACTCCGGCCACGAAGCTCGCGGGGCGCACCGCTCCGAGCGACTGTGACGCCGGTCACCCCGCCAGAGGTCTCTGTGGAGCTGCTTTTAACCAGGGACCCGGCTCCAGCTGGGCGACCACCTCCCCGGGGCGCCCGCGGCCGCGACGCAAGATCACACCGAACGGGAAAACGACCGCTGTCCTCCTACACCTGCAAGCGTACGTCCCACTCAGCCCGAGTCCCAGGCTCAGTTTCCCTGCCTTGGAAATGGGTTCGCCGCGCCCGGGATCTGCGCACCTCTCCTAGAGGAACAAGGGAGAGTCTCCCTTCTCTCTTGCACTTCGTGAGAGGCCGGGAACTCGGCTCCCGGAGTCCCATGCCCGCGTCGCACACTCACCACCCCGAGACTGAGGTCCTCGGCGCGGGGCGCGGGCGCTGCGCAGCCCCCGTGGGCCGCTAGCGCGAGCAGAAACAGCAATAGCGACAGCCTGGACCCGGGGCTTGGAGGGCCAGGTCCCCGGGGGGATCCAGGTCCCCGCGGGCGGCGTCCCATCCTGCTCTTCGAGGCAGGGTGGCAAGGATCCCCGCGCCCTCCCGCAGCCGGCTCGGCGCCTCACTCGGCTCCGCGCCCGCTCCGCTCCGCGGGACTGAGCCGCGCGCCCGCCCGCCTCCGGGGCAGGGCCATGCTAATGTATGCTAATAAGACACCACCCCGCCCACTCTCTTAAAGGGGCTCCCCGCACGGGCTGGACCGAATAATCCGCACCGAGGGTTTGCCCTCTTTGAGAGCTGGAGCTCCGCTCCAGGTAGGGGTGCGGGGGAACTAGGGTGGGAGTGTTCAAGATCCCCGGCAGCGCCCCCTGGTCTTCTGCTAGAGCTCCCGGTCCAGTTCCAGGTCACTCAGGACCTGGAAGACCGCCGCAGCGCGCATGATGGGCGCACGGGGGAGCCCGCGGGCCACAGAGTCCAGGGGCGAAAGGGAGTGAGCACCCTGCTGCGGAGGAAAGGGAGGTGGGGAGGAGGGGGTTAGTGTGATTCCAACTAGCGTAGGAGGGAGCGTGGGATGGGATGGGTGAGCGTGGGTGGGAGTGGG
The DNA here is from genome assembly GCA_028555095.1 of Dicrostonyx torquatus. Lineage (NCBI taxonomy): Eukaryota > Metazoa > Chordata > Mammalia > Rodentia > Cricetidae > Dicrostonyx > Dicrostonyx torquatus. The sequence goes on along the minus strand of JAQHUG010000280.1, from coordinate 1,989,724 downwards.
GCGTAGGATGGGAGGGGCTGAGGCCGAGAACACACCTGAGTCCTGCACCGAGCACAGAGCACAGAGCACTTTGTTACCCTGGTCCGCCAGGAAGCACCTGGCTTCTGCTGCTGAGTGTCTGCGGCAGGTGCGAGAAAGGAGAATTTGTTTTGAGGTGCTGGGAGTGAAACCCCAAGGCTGCCGGCGGCCTGGACCGGCTCTCTCTCCCTGAGCCGCGACCGAATGGGAGGCTATGAATAGCTCACATTAGCTGGGATCTGGCATCCGCTCAGTACTTTACATAAAAAATTTTCTTTCTCACAACCCTTAAGAGGTGGAAACCGTATTTCTCAATTTGTACACAAAGAAGCTGAGGTCCAGAGAAAATAACTCCTAAGCAGGTGACAATGTGCAGAGCGACAGAGTGGAAACTGGCTGGGTTAGGGGATAGGGCTCAACCCCTCCTCCGCCCCCAGTTCAACTTCTTATCACCTTGGGATGCAGCTGGATCCCTAGTCTCTCTCCCATAGGTTTCCCTTTACTGTTGGTGTTGTTAGGATTACAGTCTGTTGTTTGCATAGGGAAACGGAGGTTCAGGTGATGCCCCTAAAGGGGAGGGGGGCTCCCTGCATCCCAAGCAGAGACCTAGCTGTGGGACTTGGACTATGTGGTCCCTGTTGCTCTCAGGGTCTGGGTGGTTTGGGGAGAGGTCTAGATTCTGCACTTACTTCAGCACTGTGTAGTGACAGCTGGAGATGGATCACCTTTTCCAGTACAGACGTGTGTGTGTGTGTGTGTGTGTGTGTGTGTGTGTGTTGGGGTATAGCACCTTGATGTGAGAAAGCCCTTGAGGGTTGGTGGCCCAGAGGGTACTCAACCCAGCCATCAACGAGACAGTAACATCTTGGGGTGCTTTGCTATGGGGAACAGACTCCATACCACTCCATATCAGCCCATGGAACGGTGCTGTCCACATTTAAAAGTGGGTCTTCCTATATCTCAGTTAACCTAATCTGGGTAACCCCTTAAAGGCGTGCCCAGAGGCTATCCTAATCTAGCTGGGAGATTTGTTTCCTAGGTGATTGTAGATCCTGTCACGTTTACAATATTAACATCACATGGCATTAGAAGGAAACTCGGCCCCATCTGGTAGACTAGAAGAGGGGGACTGTAGGTAGCATTTGTAGTTACTCTCTGTGAGATCGGCTGCAAAGTTCTGTCTGTACTGAGGTCTCTGGCCTCCGACATGTGGGAATGAGCCTTGAAAAAATGCAGCACAAATGGGAAACCGGCTTCAGGCATGGGTGTCTCTAGAGGTTCTGGCTTCAGAGTCTGTCCCTGACTCTGCTAACGCCACCTGGTACCTTCTCCCAAGGTGCAATCCTTTGCCTGTCTGGCTCTGCGAGTTTCTTCCAGGGCTCCTGTAATGCGGCGAATGTCCACTTGACATTGTAGATATGCTCTTAGTTGGACAGGAATCTTTTTGGTTTAGGACTCTGTCCTGCTTCAGCCTCCTGAGTGTTGGGATTTAGGGTGTGCACTCCCATGCCTGTCTTGGATTAGCGGTCTTTGCAGGTATAATTGGGTTGAAGATCTCGAGATGAGCTCACTGGGGACTGTCCAGGGGACCTCAACCCACTGTCAAATTGCAGGGCTTTGAAATCCCAGCAGAGGCAGAGGCAGGAGGATAGTAAACTCCAGGCCAACTTGGCCTACAGTTTCAAAAGTGTATTTTCTTTTTACGAAAAAAATATCAAGCAAACAAACAAGAGGACAGAGGAGAAGCTATAGAAAAGCTGACCACATAACCAGGGAGGTAGAGGGTGTGATGTGGCCACAAATAGCAACATCAGGATTATGGCACCACTTGGAGCAGGAGATAGGTTGACTCTCCCTTTGAGTCAGGGAAGGAGCTGTCTGCCTATGGCTGTTTATAACCACTGAGTCTGTGGCCCTGTGCCCTAGACCCTAGAGGCACTTCCTACTCAGTCTCTACATCCGTTCTGGCCTCTGTCAGGCAGACTGAATCAGAGTCAGACCATTCTTTCCAAAGATGAGTGAGATGGCACCACCCACATCACGCTCTGGAAGACAAATCCAAGCTCCTCTTCCCAGTCTGTGGCATCTTGCTCTGTTCCAATTTCACCCTGCCTGTTTCCACCTGCTTCCCTCGTCAGGTAGAGTCTCTGACCTCATCCAGTGGCCTCCAGATGCCAAAGGACCTTTGCACCAGCTCTCTGTGTGGGGTGGTCTTGCCTTAAAATTCTATGCCTCAGATCTCTGCAGACGATTCTTGCTTCATCTCTAAAAAGCATCCCTTGCCCCTGGCACCCACTCACTTAGCACTGGCTCATTCGCACGCGCAGCAGCTCTCCCCCTCTGCCATCTGTTGGAGCCTCCTCTGTTCACTGCTTGCTTCCTGGAGGCGTCAGCCCAGAGGGCAGAGATATCTGCTTTTGGGCTCAGTAGTTTGGTAACACCGGGTCCTGCTCTGGGTGCAGTGGGGATGGGTTCAGTGGGCAGTCCCTATACCTTCAAGTGGACCCCGCTCAAGCCAGTGTGCCCTTTTGCCCATCTCAGGCACGTGGGGGTGGAAGCCTGGTGGTGCCACTGTCAGCACCCAGCTGGCCACTCTCTGCTTTGACAGGAATTATGCTAGTCCATCCCGGTGCTGCCAGATCTGAGCTCTGGAGTTCCCAAGGCTTAGGGGCTTGACTGGCAGACCCAGAGGCTCAGAGCTTCTGAGAGCCGGGTGGCCCTATTGCTGTAGGCTTAGATGCCAGAGACTCAGGAGTCTCAGCCTGGAGGCTAGCGCTGTGGGCTTTAACCACTAGTGGTCTTGACACTTGGCAGCTGCTGTAGGTAGCTTCCAGCGGTAGTGAGCGGCAGGCACCATCTCCAGTTCCTGAGAAAGGTGTTGGTACCTCAGCTTTCTGGTGGCTGATTTTGCCGAGTTCAGGCCTTGCCCGCTGGGGATCTCTGACACTGGAGGTGTCGCAGCACTCCAGGATTCTCCCAGCCTCGGTTCTCCAACCCGGTTCATTCTCCCGGCTTCTGCTGTCCTGCCTTTGCCTCTGCTGGCCCACTTCCTGCGGTTCTGCTCTGGCTAGTCTTTGGAGCCTCCCATGTTTGTAAATAAGAAGAAACCTTGTGGGAGTCAGTTATCTCCTTCCAGAGTGTGGGTTCTGGGGACTAAAGCTCAGGTTGCCAGCCTTGTGTGGACATGCCTTTATTTGCCAAGCTGTCTTGCTGGCCCAACATTTTTTCCCCCTATAGACAGGATTTCTCTATGTAATAACTCTATCCTGGAACTCGAGTTTGTAGATCAGTCTGACCTTGAATTCACAGAGATCCGCCTGCCTCTGTCTCCTGAGTGCTGGAATTAAAGGTGTGAGCCACCATGTCTGGCACATTAAAAAGAAAGATTTATATTCATGTGTGTGTGGTCCTGTGTGAACTATGTGAACTTATGTGAACTATGAGCATGCAGATCTCTGAGGAGGCCACAAGAGGGCGTCTGACTCCTTGTTACTTGGAGTTACATGTGGTTTGAGCTACCACATGAGTGCTAAGAACTGAACCTGGACCATGCTGTTGATCCAGCATTAGTCCCAGCCATAAATCCCCCATTCCCCCACCCAGCAAGGTTTTAAAAAATATTTATGTGTGTGCATGTTTTGCCTGCATATATGTCTGTGTATCATGTGTGTTCTGTTGCCTGAAGAGCTCAGAAGAAGGCATCAAATCCCCTGAAACTAGTTATGAATAGTTGGAAGTCATCCTATGGGTGCTGGCAATCAAATCCAGGCTCTCTGCAAGAGCAACTGCTCTTATCCACTGAGCTCTCTCTCCAGTTTTTAACACCTTGTTGAGTGATTTAAAATGGATTCTCCAGCCTCTGGCATTGGCCATCCTGTCTCTATGGACTTGCTGTCCCCAGGGTCCTGCAGGATTCGCCCTTCTGTGGCTGGCTTGTTTCATTGAGCATGTCAAGGTCCAGCCACACTGTGACCTGTGTCAAGATTCCTCTTTTTTTCCCCCTAAGGCCAAATAAACCGGGCTGTGGTGCATGCCTTTAATCCCAGCACATTGGAAGCAGAGCAGGTAGAGCTCAGAGTTTCAGGCCAGCCTGGACTACAGAGCAAGTTTCCAGACAGCCAGGGCTACACAGAAAAACCCTGTCTAGAAAAACAAAAACAAGGCAAAACGAAAGGCTGAATAATATATTCCACTGCCTACAGGGACCATATCCATGGCTGTGGGGCACACGTGGGTTGTGCCCACCCTGTCTACTCATACTATGCCCCTTCATTTTCTTGGTATCTCCTTGGCAGCATCTTTTATCCTTGGGTCCCCTGAAAGTCTCCCCCTTGTTTCTAGTCCTGGGCCCTATTCTGCCTCGCCCATCCTTCTGGCTGTCGTGTGTCCCTACTGTCCCAGCTTGATCTCACACTGGCTTCCTGGACATTCCTGGTAATAAGAAAGCAGGCCTTCCAACAATGGCCAAATCCGATGCCTTGCCTCCCTCCCCTACTGCCCAGATACCTGGAAGACAGTGCTCTCTACTCACAACTGTGGCCATCCCACCCACAGCTCTTAACATGTTATTCCAGAACTATTCATTCTGAACAATAACGAGAAAGGGAATATCTTGCTCTCTCGCCTTCGTTAAAGTCAACATATAAATACGGCCTTTGCAAGTGTCCTGTCCTCCCGGTTACAGAGATCTGTTGTAGAGGAAATAACCGAGTATCAATCCTAAGACATTCTGGAAATCAGCTTTTAAATTCAATCCTGGGAGCCCTGAGGCAGAACGATGTTCACCATTGCCAGCAGTACCATGCCTGCCTCATCCGTGTGTCTCAGCAAAACCACACCCCCATCCTCCCTACTGTGCTCAGGAGGCCTAGGTTGTGAGTAGGCCCGGTGGCTGTTATGCCCATTCCATGGGTGTGGGGTTGTGCGCCTGTCTCATGAAGTCAGAGCACTGACCCTGCTGGTTGATAGCCTTGGAATGTGCAGCTTGTGTTCATGTGCTTTATGGTTTTTTTTAACAGAATATTTATTTTTTAATATTTATTTATTATGTATACAATATTCTGTCTGTATGTCTGCAGGCCAGAAGAGGGCACCAGACGCCATTACAGATGGTTGTGAGCACATGTGGTTGCTGGGAATTGAACTCAGGACCTTTGGAAGAGAAGGCAATGCTCTTAACCTCTGAGCCATCTCTCCAGCCCCTGGTTGTTTACAGTAAGATTCTAAATTTAGACTACTGAGAGTCATAGAAATATTGTGGGGACAGAATAGTGTATTCTGGGCATTGTCACCGACTTGTACCACAACCGCTTATGCCGCCACTACTCAAAGGCAGTTAAGGGCTCTTCCGTCAGATTTAACCATAGTGGTGTATGCCTGTAATCCCAGCACTTGGGGGATTAGAGGCAGGTGGATCAGGAGTTCAAGGCCAGCCTCAGCCATGAAGCAAATTTTAGATCAGCCTGAACTATGTGAGAAAATTAAAAGATTCAACAAACGGTTTTGGCAACCGAGTTTCCGCTATTGTCACCTGTCTGAAGGTTTCATCCAAGCAGGACATGGTGTTTAGTGACTGCCGTTCCTTGGCAGCTCAAGACTTACTTTGGGGGAACTGTCTGGTACAGCGCTGCTAACTCCGACTTGCCTCCTATTTTTCTCACTACCCCCCCCCAGTGCTTTTCTGAGGTGCACTGCCATGTCTATGAGTTTGCTGAACAAGTCATGGCAGAATTTATATTCCATTAGGCAAGAATCTGTGACTCAGCAGGGTGGTGGTGGTAGCACATGCCTTTAATCCTGGTATTTGGGAGCAAGAGGCAGGTGGATCTCTGAGTTCAGGCTAGCCTGGTCTACAGAGGAAGTAAGTTCCAAGACAGCTAGGGATACACAGAGAAACCCTGTGTCAGGAAAAAAAAAAAATGTGACTTACCTTGGAGGACGGTGGCCTTGACCACCGTCAGGGTCAGGGTGTTTGTGCCTCTGGCTGTGTCATGTTCACCTGGGTCCATCCCTCAGAAAGGGGTTTGTGTGGGGGGGGGGCACTGCCTGCAGTGGTGCAGGAGCAGTTCCCAGGTGGTCCCACATGAGTTTGCTGCAGTGATGTCGTAGCTGTCTTAAACATGCTCAATGATGTTCACATGGTGACAGGTGATATGTGATGTGCGACTGGGTTTGAGGGCCATCGGCCCCTGGCTGTGAGCTGCCCTGAGGGCAGTAGGTGTTCATGTGAAGGATGAGCGCTCCCCATTTGTCTCTTTCCCATTTACTCTGCTGTCCTTTATGGGCATCAGCATGGATTCATGGAGATTGACTCACACTGAAACCTAATGCGATGTTAATTATGCTGCTCTGCTTGTGAAGGCTCTTCAGGTAAGCCCCGCCCACCCAAGATGTCAGTCACTTTGGGCACTTCTGAATGTGGCTTCCACCATGCCCTTCCTGCCCAGTCCTGGCCATCAATAGGAAACGGACACAGGGCTACAGTGGGCGCTGGACACTAATGCTGTTGAGGGTTCAGAGCTGGGTTTCTCTTACCCTCAGCTCCACCACTCTCTCCCTCCCTCCCCTCTGCCTGTGTCACTTTTGCACCCCCCCCTTCAGTTCAAGACCTGCCCATTGTTCTGCCTCCCTTTTAAATGCTTTCATGGCTAATGGAGTGTGCTGGATGCTGGCCTCCCGCTGCCCTGGTGGGGCTTTCTGAGGCGGGCACAAATCTGAGGCTGCTGTGTTTTTCTGTGGGAAATGTGCCCGGCTGGGGCTGTTAAAACCAAGCAGAGGCCATGGGCAGTACAGCGAGGCCTGCTCTCATACAGGAGCCCTTGGCTGCCAGGTGCTGTGTTCGGGGGCTGGAGGGAGGCGTCCTCAGAAGCTGAGGGCAGCTCTGGAGGTTCTGTGGCCTACGGCGTAGCAGCTACTCCATTTGTTTCTGTTTTGTTCTTCTTCGTGTATTTTTGAGCTGGGAAGAATGCTGTACCCCAAAGGGAACCTGAGGTCATTCCCGGTCATTAAGGGCATCGGCCTGGCCTCATCACCATGTTATCTGTGCTGGGCAGGACACAGGCTTCTGTTCTGCTGTGTGAGATGGGGGCTGAACGGGGAGCCCTCCAAATGCTTTCTCAAATCTTCTGCTTCTGATGTTCATGTTTCCCTAAACTGCCCTCACTGAACAGCTTATGAGCCTGTAATTAAAGCAACTTTTCACACTGCTGAAATGAGATGGTGCAAGCTGTCCTTCAGGGGACCTTTGCAGTCGAAGATGACTGAAACCTCAGTGGATACAGGGGAGCTGGAGACACAGGCCCATTGACCCTACCTAGGGCCTGGGCAAGTGTGTAATCACCAGTCCTCATATTATGGGGTGCAGGAGGCCTGGGTTCTGTACTGAGCCTCTTTGCACTTTCTTGGGGAACAGCACCTCATTTCCTCTCAGGCTGAATGTCCTCACTGGACACGGGGTGGTGCTTGCTGCACCCATGGAAAGCCATTTTCTGAACCTGAATCCTAAACGATTGGAAAGGGCAGGGTCTGGCAGGGCCACCAATATGTATACTCTATTGGGGAGTGGGAGATGGCTTACAGCCATGAGAGCCTAGATCAGATCCTCACAGATGAGGTCAGAAAGGAGGTGTGTGGGTAGGCACAGCTTTGCCTGGCTTGAACTTTGTTTACAGAGGAGGCCACTGGGGTCCTGCTCAAGTAAGTACAACAAACACAACCCACACATTCCCAAAGTGCTCTCTGGAACCTAGGCATTACCCTAGGGTTCCTGGACGTCTCAGAACAGAAATTGTGAAGTTGCTCATTCCGTCATGAGCTGACAGAACCACACAGCGTTCCAAAAGAAGAGCACTAGTTATTAGCACCCACTGGTGCCCTCCCATGACAGACAGGCACATCCCCACCAACACAGCAGTATAAGGGGGAGGCCCTTGAGCACCAAGGAACAAGACACGGACTATACAGACTGGCACTGAGCAGCAGCCCTGCTCACCGAGACAGCACCCTGACACCAGCACAGGACGCAGAGCAAGGCCCAGTAGAGAACAGCCAGTAATCCGTTCATGGAAGAGCGACACAAATGCTTCCAGTTTTAAAAACATATAAATTATTTTACTTTTTATATGTCTTTGATCTGCATATATGTACATGTGTGTGCCTGGTGCCTGTGGAGGCCAGAGACCTAAGACTGGAATTACAGACAGCTGGGAGCTGCCATATGGGTGCTGGGAATCAAACCTGAGACCTTTGGAAGAACAACCAGAGTTTTAACCACTGAACTCTCTCTCTAACTGCTCCTCCCACTTTTTTTTGACACAGGTTCTCACTGTGCAGCCCTGGCTGGTCTGGAATTAAACAGACCAGGCTGGCCACTTCATTTTATTGATCACAAAAAAATAAGAAATTAGAAGGTGGCACACACCTGGCAACTTGGGATGTGGAGGCAGGAGGATCAGGAGGAGTTCAAAGTCATCTTTGACTACACAGTGAGTTTGAGGCAAAACATACAGTAAGTAAATATTAAAAAAATTCTACAAACATGTAAAATCCTTTAAGAAGTTGAAAGCCAGCTTGTCTACATAGCAAGACCCTGTCAACTCCCAACAAATCAACAAACAAAAGACGCAGGCCCCTTACGTCCACCTGAGTTACCGTACGAGTCTAGAATCACATGCGGTCAGAACTTTCAGGTGTGGTGTGTGATGTTTCCTGAGGTCTGGGCTGTGGACAGGGAGGGGTGGCCCGGTGGGAACTGGAGACTCAGTAGTATGCTCAATGTCACGAGTCCTCTGAGGACGACCTTAGCACAGCAGTCTATAAAGTCACCATTCATAGCTGAGGCCACTGGGGACAGGGAGACAGGGGTCCAACACTGACATAACCTGACATACACGAGGGAAGCACAGGCTGGCTACCAGCCTGGTGAGGACGACAAGGCACACCCGACACAGGTGTGGGGTGGAGGAGCCCAGCAGGTGCCTCAAAGGCAGGTGGTGGTTCTGCCTGCTCAGGAGTGCTTGCTGGGCCATCTAGGGGGGCATGTCTCACTGACACCCATTTTCTAGGGCCACCAACTCCATCATCTGCCCTGCCCACACTAGCTTCTGGGGGCTGTGAGTGTCCTGAAGGAAGCATCAGGACTTGAGTGGGGACCACTGCAAGGAGGGAAGGAGCCCATTTCTGGTCAGGCACACGGCAGGACCTGCAAGGAAAGTCCAACTAGCACAGAGTAGTCCTGAGCATTCTCGAGTGTCAGGATGGAAGCAGGGCTCTGGCCTCAGCCAATGTCAGCATGTCTCCATTTCTGATGTTAGGACCCTGTATGCTTTGCACATGAGTACTGTGAGAGCAAAGGCCTCTTGAAGGGAGGGATACACAAACCTGCAACTTCATGGGGCAGTCCAAAGCCATGTCAGGATGACCCTGTGACTGGTTGGTCTGGCAGAGCCCCACAGCAGACACAGGTGGGACATCTCAGAGCATCCCCTCCACAGCCAGAGAGGAGCCCCACTGGAGGGAAGTCCCGTTCTCCTCAGAGGCTGACACACATTAAGTGGCAGAACAGCAAAAGCAGGAGCCACCACTGGCTGCTAGCTAAAAAAGGTGTTTCCTCCCGTTTTATTTAATAATACATTTTCACAGAAACATGATATATTTACAAATATACAGGTAAGAGACTGCTGGTCAAAAATCTGAAACTGAAAATGTCACCAAAAATTTACAAAAGCCACCGACTGACCCAGGGAGTCGGGCTGGAGAACCTGGAGAGCCGTGTGTAGGTCGGCACGGAGCTTGCAGATCAGCTTCTGGATGGGTTGTAGCTGCTCTGAGCTGAAGCCCAGCACCTGCGGCCACAGCCAGGGCCACAGCTGTACACGATGCCCTGCTTGAGGCTGGCTCCATGGCTGCCATCTCAGGATGCACTGGTCTGCAGGTTTTTTGAAGCTGCAAGCATTGCTCTTACTTTGGCCATGAGATCCTGTGTAGGGAAATATGGAGGACATTTTGGTCCTCTGTTAACTAGACTTGTGAGGAGGTCGTGGTGAGGACAGGCGGCAGAGTTTCCAGCAGCCTAGCTGTGAACCCATTCCAGCTGCACAGGGACCAAAGTAACCCTCTGTCTTGTCACAAACCTCCCATAGCTGTGACCCCACATGGCCTGGGGGTACAAGTAGGGCCCAGGATGTGTCAGTCACCTGTGGAAGACTCAGGCTCTACAGCATAGCAACCCTAGGAGGACACGAACTTCCTGTGGAAGACGAGGATCCCCCTTCCCTGCCTCATGGGCTCTTACTTAGTGCTCAAACCACTGAGTCAGTAGGTGACCAGCCCAAGATTCTGACCTGGGTCAGTACTGGAGACAAGGGGTAAGAAGGAAAATTATCAGAAAACAAAAATGGGGTCCCTATTATAAAGATGAAAGGAGAGGGGCACTCCCATCTTACCTGAGTTATTTTGCTCTGCACAGAGGACACGATTGCTGAGGAGATCTGGCCGTCTTTTTCCTGAGAAACCCCCCTAATGCAGAGGAGAGAGCGGAGGCTCAGACACACTCAAGAATCTGAAGGCTGGTTCCCATGCCCTATACTCTCAAGCCAACTTGAAAGTAGCAACAAGCTTAGAACACACCATGTGTGCATGAGGGCAGGGGCTGTGCTGGGTGCCTCCCTCTTTTCTCACTGTCTGTTGTTCATGGGCTGGATGCTGGATCCTCCCACCGCCGCCTCAGCCTGCTGGAACTGCAGTGCATGCCGCTGTGCCCTGCTCTTCTTAAGGATGCAGGGATCAACCTCAGGTCCCCAGGTCTGTGCTAATAAGTACTTTATCCACCGAGCCATCTTCCCATGCCAGGAACATGTATTTTTATACCCACTTCATAAAAAGAACCTAATTTACATTTTAACACCATTACACAAATGCTTGTAAAGAGAAGGCTAATGAAGGTGGCACCTGTCGGGTAGGCCAGTAGGATCAGAACTGCAGCACAAGTGATTCCTAGTTCACACATAAAGCTTCTGTGGATGTGGACGTCACCCTCGCCCTTGTGGCCGGGGTTTCCTACACTCACTTCGGGACGGCCCCATCAGATGCAGAGCCCTTAGGCGAGCTGTGTTCCTCACAGAGTGGCCATGAACCTGTCTGAACTGAGTGTGCCCTGTTCAGGCTTACGGAAGCTCCTACCAAGAACACATACTTTAACCTCACACAGCCAGCCCTAGACTCAAGATTCCCTAGACTTCTAGGCCTGATTGTTTGATAGATGCAATTCCAGCATGGATAGCCTCCTGAGACCATTTGTCACCGAGACCCACTAAGTCTTGTATGGTACCTCAGGTGCTCTTTTACTCATGGAAGGAATCTGAATGTCTGGTAAGGCAAGGATTCAGAGGAGGTGCACCCACACGCTCCTGTCTGAGGTCACCCACTTCAGGTCACTTGGTATCTCCTATTCCCAGAGAAGCAATGGGGGGGCAGGGGTCGGCTCCACTTGCCTCCCCTTGTTTTTTCCCACGGAGAGCCGGCCGGAGGTCATGGTTACCTGGAGCGTTCCTGGGAAGAACCTCGACTCTCCACAGGAGAGATGCTGGCCGAGTGGGCTGAGTGTGCTGAGGGACGCTGTGCTGCCTGTTTGCTCGGGGATGTTGACTGGGAGCGGGCTTTGGCCTTGGTGCGCGACCGTGATCTCCGCTTCTTCTTCTTCTCATGGGGACTTCTGAAAGGAAAGTACTCTTGTCAGGGAATGTAGCATGACAAGAGGGCAGTCTGAACTTGTTTATTTCAAGGGCCCCTCCTGCGTTTTTTTGTTTTGTTTTTTTTTGTTCTTTTTGAGAAGATATTATAGGCTGGCTTTGAACTCGTTCTGTAGCTGAGGATGACCTTAAACTCCCCATCTCCTTCCTCCACCTCCCATGTTCTGGAATTAAGAGGATGTACCACCAGGACTGGGGTGTGTTAATACCCACAAATTGAATGCAGGGTGTCGTGCATGCAAGCAAGCACTTTACCAGCTGAGTACACTTCCAGCCTCATGTGCATGCCTTAGACAGCTGCAAGCCTTCAGTTAGCACAGGGTACTGAGCTTTAAAAGAACCATCCAGAATCCAGCCTCTCCACAGGGGAAGCTTAGACCTGGGGAAAGGTCTGGCATTTAATGTACAATGAACAATCTATTTGCATTGAAAATACCAAGATAACCAAGGGCAGCCTGTAGGAAAGTCTATACTACTTTCTCATTCATGCCAAAAGATAGGGAATCATTAGCCAAATCCTGCATATACCCCTTCATGGATGATAACTCAGGAGGAGGCAGCCTGGGCCTGCTCTGTGTGTGCCTGCTGCCAGTGTCAGCTTAGTTCTGACCTGTGCCCTGCTTCCACCATAAGACAGAGCTGCCAAGCCCACCAGTCCCAGCAGGTCCCACTTCTTCTGAAGGCTCTGGCATTGTCTCACTGATTCTACCATGTACAGATGTAGGCACACACACAAACACAGGCGGGAAGACTATGAGAACAAATACTTGGTAAAATGCAGTGTCTCCTCTCAGATCCATTCCCCATGTACAGGACAGGGCCACTGCCAGCCTGCACTCCACCTCCCACTAAGTTGAGATGTTTGGAGCTCTATCACTGACTCCTAGAGTCTTTCCTCCCTCCTGGGCTGCAGGACACCACTGCTTGGCTGCATCTTTCTTTCTTTCTTTTCTTTTTTTGGTTTTTCGAGACAGGGTTTCTCTGTAGCTTTGGAGCCTGTCCTGGAACTAGCTCTTGTAGACCAGGCTGGTCTCAAACTCACAGAGATCCGCCTGCCTCTGCCTCCCGAGTGCTGGGATTAAAGGTGTGCGCCACCACCACCCGGCTTGGCTGTATCTTTCAAAGTGTGCCCACTTTAATGGGAACACTGGTAAGTCACTGTCACCCTTTTCTCTTTTGCAGTCACCAGGGACCCAGCTCTGAGGCATTTGGTTTTCACAGAGACACAAAGGCCTTTCCCAATCTGGCCTAGCCCTTTGTCCTCCAGGAAGGCATAGGTATGGAGGTCAGAGGATGACTCTGTGGATAGTTCTTCCCTTCTTCCACATTTTCATGAGTCTTGGGGCTCAAACCCAGGATGTAAGGCTTGTATAGCAAAGCACCTTTACTTGCTGAGCCATCTCACCAGCCCTGGTTTAATCTTAAGAGTCTGACCTCACATAAGAAGTCAAGCTTTTGCTGGAGCAAAGCAGTTTGCTCACTTCTGAAGTTGCTGAGTGACCTGTTGTTCTGGAACATTCCCTCAGTGTACTTTTCAGCCCGTGCCATCGTCCACACTCAGCTCTACAGGAACCAACCCTCACATCACTGTGTGGGTCTCAGCAGTACTTCCAAGTCCCATGAAAACCTGGGCATGTCCCCACGTTCTTATACTAACAGTAGCACTGTTCGGGTGCAGCTGGTAACCTCACACCTCCTTGCTTCTGTGGCCAAATGTCCCCAGTGCACTCTGGGGAGAAAAGCGGTGGTGAAGTCCGGCAGGTGCACCTGTAACCTTATAGGAAACGAAGCTGTTTCTGGATGTCAGCCTCAGCTGTGAGGACCCTCGCCTGACCACACGAAATGAGGGGGCTCCCTTCCTCCGGACTGCTGATGAGTTCAGCATCCTTCTTGAGTGTGCCCTGCTAATGTGTTTCTCTGTGAAGTCGGTGGCCTCCGCTGTTGACACAGACTACAGAGAAGGGCACCATGGGTCTTTTTCACTGGGAGAACAACTGCTTGGTCTTAATTGCCCCTGGAAGCAGGCTTTTGACTTTAGCAACACTGACTTTATTATGTTTTCCTCCCATTGGCAGGGTCTTCTTTTGTGTGTGTGCACATGTGGGAAGGCAACCTAACTTTGTTCTTCAGTTTGCTATCTATTTGTTTTTTGGAGATAGGGTCACTCTCTCACTGTGTAGCCCTGGCTGTCTCAAACTCAGAACGCTGCCTGCTGAGCTCAAGGGGCCTGCCTGCCTGTTTCCCTGGTACTGTTATTACGAGCATGTACCACATGTCTGGCTTTTTGTGTGGCCTCAGTGGATGGAACTCAGGTCCTATTGTTTGTGTAGTAGGTACTTTACTAACAGAGCTGTCTCCCTAACCCAGCAGGGCTTCTATCTATCTATCTATCTATCTATCTATCTATCTATCTGTCTGTCTGTCTGTCTGTCTGTCTGTCTGTCTGTCTGTCTGTCTGTCTGTCTGTCTGTCTGTCCGTCCGTCCGTCTCCCTAACCCAGCAGGGCTTCTATCTGTCTGTCTATGTGCCTATCTGTCTCCCTAACCCAGCAGGGCTTTTATCTATCTATCTATCTATCTATCTATCTATCTGTCTGTCTGTCTGTCTGTCTGTCTGTCTGTCTGTCTGTCCGTCCGTCTCCCTAACCCAGCAGGGCATCTATCTATCTATCTATCTATCTATCTATCTATCTATCTATCTATCTATCTATCTATCTATCTATCTATCTACCTACCTACCTACCTACCTACCTACCTATCTAATCTAGTCTGTCTGTCTCCCTAACCCAGCATGACTTCTTCCCTTCCTTCCTTCCTTCCTTCCTTCCTTCCTTCCTTCCTTCCTTCCTTCCTTCCTTCCTTCCATCCATCCATCCATCCATCCATTTTTTAACATCGTATCTTAGGAGCCTCAGGCATACATTCTGTTTTCTGGTTCTGGCTTTTATATGTAGATAGCCAATCTAAATAGAAGTAACATCTGCAGTTTGTTCTTTCTCATCTCAGTGTCCAGTGGGTTGAGCAGGTTCTGCTAGAGGACTCTCCTGCCAAACTGCTTCAGTGCTATGGTCTAGCGATAGCGTGGGCTTTAAGAATGTTGCAGTCTGCTCAGTGTTTACCATAAAGCTTGACTGTGGCTTCTACCAGGATCTAGGTATCTCCAGATCAAAGTCCTGCACCTTAGTTCTTTGACTATCATTGTTTCAGTTTGTCTGCCAGTTCTCCAAAAGTCCTAGGATGTGCGATGGGGGTTGGGCTGGATCTATAGATCATAGGAGAGGTGTGGGCAGTAGTTTGCTAGAGAGTTGAGGAGAGGCTCTATGTTTCTCAGAGCACTGGTCTATGAACACAAATATGCAGAATCCTTGCTAGCCTAGGGATTAGTCATCTGGTCTTGGAGGTGACTGGGCAGTGGCCAACTCTCTCTGCTGAGAAGGCCCCTGCATGGTTACCTCATCATTCCTGCATGCTGGATTCACAGGGAAAACTGGTTTGGAGAGTTGGGAACCAGGTCCTAAGACTGTAAATTTTCCTAAACAGATCAAATAATACCCTTCTCCTGTGTCAGTCTGGAACTCTGTCCATCTCTCAGAGACAGAATTTCCTTATTATCCATTATAGGTCTGCAGGCCTTTCCTGCCTGATTAACCACAGAATGGTCAATTCTTTGACCATTTTCCACAAACAACCTTTAGTTCTGCTCCTTTCTTATGCTGCTGTTTTTTGTTTTGCAAATGTCTCATTTCACTTTTATGACTTCCTTGCTTCTGCGCTGTCTCTAATTTGTTCTTTCCTCAGACTGTGAAGATGTAGAACTGGATCATGTTTCTACACTGCTGCTCTCTTGTAGTCTAACACCAACATTACGGAGACTGATTTCCTAGCTGGTACCCTGCAAAGGAGAAACTTCCACATCACTCCCTTCCAAGTAGGGCTCTTCCAGGGATGACTTCTCTTAGCAAGGGTACAGGGAAGTGTGCTGCAAACACACCTGTGGCTCTCCATACTGTTACAGGTCTCTGGTACACTGTCCTGGTCAGTGCTGGGCACCCATTTTAAGAGCAGGTGCACCCCTGGGCCGCTGGCCATGGCTGTGTCTCTTCTGTCTGCCTGTCTGCTGCACTGTATTCAGCTGTTTCTGTTCTGAGTACTGAGCACTAAGGTTCCATTTTGTACACATTTTGAACATCACATCCTGATGCTAAAATGCCTGCCTCAGAGAGTCAGCTGTCACCTTCACTGTTATGAGAATGGGATTTTTCTTGCCTTTTAAAATCTCCTGTTAGTATATTTATTTTTAAAGCTTATTTTTTTTTTAAAGACAAGTCCCACAAGATTCAGGCAAGCTTCAAATTGGTCATATAGAAGAGATAGCCCCTCTGATCCTGCCACCTTCCTATAGGTATGCCCTGTTCATGTCCAAGAGCTGGGGACTGAACCCAGAGTCTTGAGTCCTCTACCAAATGGGCTGCAGCCCTGGCCCTAGAGTGTTTAAATAGGGTGGGGGTACAGCTCCATGGTAGAATGCTTTGCTTAACCATATAAGAAGACTTGGGTTCACCTCTAGCACAGCCCAAACACCCAAGTCCCAAAAGCTTACTTTATAAACGTGCCTAAGATCTGTCTGACATGCTTGCATTTAGAAAGATTTTTCACAAAGCATTTTTAACTAGCCACCTTCTCATGGCCTCGTTTGTCTTCTTTTCCTTTTTTTTTTTTTGAATGAAGACTTTTAAATGTTTTATATCTCAGCTTCCCTCCCTCCCCCCCGTAGGGGAGAGCGCAAATGCAGTCCCCTACTACCACAAATTATGCAGTCGAGTTTCCCGCATTTGGGGAAATTGCAGGGGTCAGCACATCTGGAGTGCAATGGATAAGCCTAGCCCTGGAAAAACCACCTTCGTGATCATGGTATCCCCCTGCCAAGTAAGTATTATATCTCAGCTTTTATTCATTTACTTACAAAATCTTGTTTTGTTTCTTGAAACAGGGTCTCATTATGTAGCTCTGGCTGTCCTGGAAATATGGAGGCCAGGCTGCTTCTGCCTTCTGAGTACTGGGATTAGAGCTGTCTGCCAGTGAGCCCTGGATTCTTCTCCACTTTAAAAATAGATTATATTTACTTATTTTGTGTGTGCATGCAGATACTTGTTTGTGTGTGTGCCAAGGCTTACATGTGGAGGTCAGAGGACAATTGTGGGAGTCAGTTCTGTTTTTCACCATGTGGTTTTTAGAGATGTCAGGCTTAGTGGCAGGCACCTTTACGCACTGAGACATCTTGTCAGCCCCACCCTATATGTTTTTCAGCTATGTTTTCCCCGGTTGTTGAGGGACTGTAACATGTATCTCATTTCCCAAGTTCACCTTGAACGAGTAACACTACACACCCAGCAAGGGCCGTTCAGTCATTAACTTCAGGTGCTGTGCCACGTGCAGTGTTCTGCACACGGAACGCAATGGCAGGAAGCCATTCCTACCGATTCCTTCCTTACGGCAGTGAAGTAGCCAGGACATCCTGTTGATTACAGTGCTATCTTGTGCACTCAATGAACATGATTCACCATGCACTCACACGCCATGTGTGGATGCTGCTGCTGCTTGATTTCATGTTTTGCCAATTATGGTGTGTTATTTTTGAAACAGGGTTTCGTGAACTTATGTAGCTGAGGATAGCCTTGAACTTCTAATCCCCCTTTCTCCACCTCCTGACTACTGAAGGGCTGGGCCACAGGTGTGCACTACCATGCCTTGTTTACCAGATTTCACTCTAAAAATGGGCAGTAGACTTAGATCCTGATTTCCAAACTTTTACTAAAAGGAAGCAGGTTAGGCTGGAGAGATGGGTCAGTGGTTAAAAGCACTGACTGCTCTTCCAGGGAACCTGGGTTCTGTTTCTAGCACCCATATGGCAGCTCACAACCATCTGTAACTCCAATTTTCTTGTGGCCTCCACAGGCATCAAGTACACGTTATTATGCACAGACATACATGCAAGAAAACACTCATACCCACAAATAATAAAATAAAAATGAAATGGAAAGGAAGTAGAGCAACAGAGAAAGGACAGAGCTGCAGCAAGCACAGAGAAGCTAGCTAGTGTTTGGAGAGCGCCATGACCAGACTGTCACAATCGAACAGAATAAGGGAATGGGAAACGCACAGTCAACAATGTCCAGAGCAGTGCTAAACAAGAGAGAGGCTAGCTAATGACAGAGGAAGAGACAGGGCCAGAAAGAAACCATTTTTGGCATCACCAACTAACCTGGCACAAAACCACTGGGAACAGAGTTCACATGCGTGCCCAGGGTCCCCTAGGTGACCTGCTTGTACAGAGACAGAGGCAACTTTAGATGAAGGACCAGGTGTAGCATCACTAAGGATGCATTCTTCAGAGTACTAGTTGTTCCTTCCATGGACAAGTACCATGATCCTGCCTGTGAGTCTCCTGCAGCACTGCTGGTCTCTTTAATACATGTGGGAAGGGCAGAGACAGAGACAGAGGGAAGCAGGAGAGGACATGCAGCTACGTGAGCTGCTTACCAAATGTGTGTGGGTGCTCCCCAGTACCACGTTAAAACCCCCAGTTAAGCCGGGCAGTGGTGGCGCACACCTTTAATCTCAGCACTTGGGAGGCAGAGGCAGGCGGATCTCTGTGAGTTCGAGACCAGCCTGGTCTACAAGAGCGAGTTCCAGGACAGGCTCCAAAGCTACAGAGAAACCCTGTCTCAAAAAACCAAACCCAAAACAAAACAAAACAAAAAAACCCAGTTAGTGGGCTGGGCGGTGGTGGTGTACACTTTAATCACAGCACTCAGGAGGCAGAGGCAGGTGGATCTCTGTGAGTTTGAGGCCAGTCTGGTCTACAGAGTGAGTTCTAGGATAGCCCAGGGCTACAAATAGAAACCCTGTTTCAAAAAACCAAACAAACCAACTAAAACCCATTTTAGTTAGTTTAGCAGGTGGTAATCAGTCTGCAGGAAACTGCTTCAGATTGTGCTATATCAGAGCAGTAGCATGCCCCTCTGTCTGGGTGATGTATCTGAGTGTTGATGAATCAGCCACAGGCCACCTACAGACTGAGATGGAAGGGTGGAGGGAGAGTGTCTGATATAGGGCTGAAGGTGCTGGGTGGCAAGCGGAGCAGCTCCAGGTCTGCAGTGGAGAACACAGTGGCTAGCAGCTGCACACTCTTCAGTGGCTGCTCCTGTAGCAGTGCTCAATTGAGAGGCCTCATCCTGTCTTTTCGGGATGACAGTGTTCCAGCAGAAGGCCAGAGGCCCCACAAATCCTGATGCCTAAGACGGGGATAGATGCCCAGGCACTGCGGAAACTAGCCCCTCCACTACCTTCTCCCATCACGTCCCTCTGAATGCAAAGGTTAATTTGAGGGCAAAGCAAGAATTCTTCTGTTGAGAGAGATCTTTTGCTGTAAGAATTAATTTTAGACCATGCCCTTTACATGGTCTAAAGGTGATGATGAACTTCAAATGTTAAACCACTTGCTTAAGGAATGAATTCTATGTACTGCAATAGCTGGTATTAGGATTACGAAGGCTGGAATGTAATTTATAAATGTGAACTTGTATTGGAAACCTTTGCCAACACCCATCAGCCTCCCAGCTTGTCTGCTGGCTTTTCAGGTTAAAGAAAGTGATCTCTTTTTTCCAATCAACAGCCATCCTGTGACCAGCTAACAGGCCGTTTTGTACTGCTCCACCTTAGGCTACCTCCAGAGGGGGGGGAATTCTATGACTACTGCTCCTGTCCTAGGATTAGCATTTTAGGCAATAGCTGGGGCCCCAGATGTGTCCTGTTCACCTGTAACCCAGGGTCTGTCTTCTAAAAATTCTAGCTTTTCTGGCTGTTTTGTCCCATGACAGAGAGCAGTCTGATGACTCCTGTTCACTTGGCAACTAAAGAAATCCACCAGGAGACACTAGCTGTTGCTCCAGGGTTGCCCTTACACCTGCTGCAGCCATAGTCTAGATTTTCAATGTCTCCCAAATGCCTATACCCAAAACATTTGGTTCCCAGAGTGGTGCTGCAGGGACAGACTGGGACCATCAAGAGGGACTTAGTGGAAAGCTCGTAGGTCACTGGGGACATGTCCCTGGAGAGGATAACAGGGCTCAGCCCTTCCTTTTTGCTTCCTGGTCACAAGGCAAAGGGTTTGGCCCTAACATGGGCACCTACCACACTTCACTGCCCCAGCACAGGCCGAAAGGAACAGGACTAATTAAAACAAACCCTCACTCTTTATAAGCTATTATTTCATGTTATGGACTATAGAGACGGAAAGGTGATTAATAGGAACGGAAGCAGGCACCACAGAGTGTAGACAGGTTTCCCCCAAGTTAGAGATGAGCCAGAGAAAGTGCTAGGGCCCCAGTGTGATAAGGGAGGCCAGGGTAGCTTGGGGTTCTCACCAGATCAAAGTGCCAGAAAACTATGGCTTACAGGGTTAAATGGGCTATCAGAGGCCAGGCTCAAACCTAGTAGTTGGGATTTCTGCTCTATAACCATGTTCTGACCTCCTCCCTGCCCTGGTCACCATTGTATGCCACCCAGTCTCCAGTGTCCATTACTGGAGAAAAAGCAGGACACTGAGATAAGGAGTTCATACTTTCAGCATTGACCCCTCTGTTTCCTACAGACAGGTAAGAGGAACCAGTGCAGATCCAGCAAAGATAGCAAGGTCCCTGGGCTGGTATTAAGGAAAAACAGGTTGCAGAGCAAGGTCATGTGATGGCTCCAAAGGCACAGACACAACTGTGCCCTAGATCCCCATATGCTCCTGGTAACCCACTGCCCCAAGAGACAGTAACCACTGCTAGGTGAGCCTGGGTTCCCAGAGGAGACATTACCACTGAAGTTACCTGCAACTGTCTCACACAGGTGACATCAAGACTTCCGACATGTGAGACATGATAGCCTACCTTGAACGGGTTCGTTTCCTGCTGGCTCCAGGGCTGCCGCTCATCCGGTAGGCAGTAGGGACACTCCTGTCTTCCCGTCGTCTCTCAGGAGAGTGTGCTCTCCTTCTTGGGGACCGAGAGCGTGACCTAGATAGAGAACAAGGTGAACTTTAGCTCTTGTCTAAGGCCTGGTCTGTGTGGTATGCACCTCCCTACCATGAGGCCAGAGAGGCCCGTGTCTGAGATGCAGGCTGCTCAGGCAGGCCCTGCCCTACTGACACCAGCTCGGTGTCAACCTCTCCCCACCCCTGCCTTGCTACAGCACAGCGCAGGTCTCCAGGAGGCTGCACTTGCTCCTCCCTGCTCTGGCCCTGTGCTCACTCACGGCCTGAAGCTTTCTGTTTAATCAAGCTGTTCCTACCCTTGGGCAGGGAAAGGCTGCTGACATTCTGGCAGAAGGGAGAAACTAAAGGTTGAGAAGCCAAGGACTGCAGGCTGCACCTTGCCATCCCTCCTGTCACTCATCTCAGGCTATGCGGCAGGAGGTAACAGGCCCATGCTGCAGGCCCAGTGGCATGAAGCCCAAGCCCTGCACCTCTCAGAATATGACGCCCTCATGACAGACTGATTAAGTTTATGGGAGGTTTCATGGACACAAAACCATCTATTAATACTTATTCTTTGTTTGATCCATGCTCAGATTTACTCCACATATGGCAAGAGAGACCCTTTGTGGGTGTAGAGGTCCTTAATACGGGTTCCTCAATGAAGGCTTGAGATTTTCATTTATTTATTTATTTTTTTTTGGTTTTTCGAGACAGGGTTTCTCTGTGGTTTTGGAGCCTGCGCTGGAACTAGCTCTTGTAGACCAGGCTGGTCTCGAACTCACAAAGATCCGCCTGCCTCTGCCTTCTGAGTGCTGGGATTAAAGGCGTGCGCCACCACCACCCGGCTGAGACTTTTATTTTAGTTCTCTGTCCATTTGCTATTTCAGGAAAATCTCCAATAAGCAGAATTTAGGGGGGATAAAAACCCTACAAAACCCAAACTCCTCTCTTTGTTCTGTTTCCATGACAACCCACTCAAAAACAATATAAAGAGAGCAGTTTGATTCCACCATTTGAAAAAGTTCTTCATTAACTCATTCAAAGCACAATGAATTCCTCCCTCCCAACAGAAACAACACACAAGTTGTTCAGGAATCAAGTTCTGGTCACACCCTGGCCCCCATGTGGGGCCTTCTCCAGCAGGGCTGGGCTAGGTGGTGTGCCTCCCCAGACCGTCCCTAGGCTACACAGACTACAGAGGTGGGGGCAGTCAGACACCTTGACGGTTTACCAGGTTTCCCCTCAAAAGAGCTCCAGGAGTCAAAGCTGCTCGAGGCCGAGGCCGCCTGATAACTCTCCTGCTGTGCTGCCGCCACTGCCGAGCTGCTGGGACAAGGCTCCACACTCAAGATCCCTGGGGAGGCTGAGGGCCTGCGGTCGGAGGCACATACTTGACATTCAGAATGAAATGTGCCGGGCTGGGTGCTACCAGAGCCGTGAGAAAGCTCCGCTCACTCAAAGCTTAGCACTTATGGATGCTTAGCATAGAATTCTACAATAAACTCAACAGTTAGGAAAAATAAGTTAGTTTTGAATGCCTGCAGATTCAGAATGTTGAAGTACAATACCGTTTTGCAGTGGCTATTAGCATTATGAATTCATCAGAGCACATGGCTGTTCCCAGTAGAGTTCCAACCTTCTGGGAAGGAAGCCCTGCTCAGAACAGGGCAGCAAATAACAGCTGGTAATTCTTTACGTTTCACTTTAATTAAGTAGGTCTTACTGCTTTTAGTTTTGTTAACCAGGCTCTTAATGTTGATGCCAGGACAGTGCAAGAGCCGGGAAATCCGGCTTAAAGTAAATCAGAAGTTCAGCGTCACCATAGGCCTTCTTAAAGAAGACAAACCAGCCTCATGTAAAAACTTCCAGGCATAGTGAGTGCAACAAAGATATTTCTTCTTGAATGACCACAATGTTTTGCTCTGGAGGCAGGAGACTTAATGATAAAACTCCAAACTACTGTCTGAATGCCAGTGTCTGCTCCTCCCTGCTCCTGGGCTTCTCACAGCTGTGGGCAACAACAGGCGACTTGGCAGCCAGGGTCTGGGTCTACCCCAGTGGAAACTGGCTACTGGTGTGAACGTTAACTGGATGGGGTGAAGTCACCTTCCGTCCACCCCACTCATAGACTTGGCATTGTCAAGTGCAGGCACCCGAGCCTTACCTGGCTTGGTCACAGGTCACCTCAACATAATACTACTGTCCTATACCCATAGGGGGAATGGCACCACACTGGAAGTTCCAACCATCCTTCCTTTAAGAAACAGGTTTGGAGCATTAAATGTGCTTTCCTGGTTTGTTTGTTACATAGTTTATCGCTGGGAATTGGATAGATAGTAAAGACTCACCAATTTCACACTAAAATAACCTCAATTTTATAGAACCTCAATTTAGCCTGCACAAGGTCTTTCTTAATTTTTTTTTTTTTTTTTTTTAAGACAGGCTGTCCTGGAACTAGCTCTGTAGACCAGGTTGGCCTTGGAGACCCATCAGCCTCTACCTCCCACGTTCTGGGACCAGTTTTCTTACTGAATGCTAAATAAAACTAGCAAAAACCAACCAACCAAACAAAATCCCCTTAGCCTGCACCCTTCCCATGGGATTTATGGAGAAATGTCTTTATCACACAGTCCTCTACACTGCTGGGCTGCCCACAGGCCTTAGCTAAACACTGAGGGGATCTGACTTTGGAAGATTGATAAGCAACTTCATGTGTCACTGGTGGAAGTTAGTGTAGCAACACCCAAACCATTACTGTGACTTAACTGTGTGCCTGCTGCTTCACCTCAGGAAGAAAGAATGATGGACACAGCACAACTGAGAGCTGGAACAACACCTGGACAACACCTTACGCTTTGGTCAAGAATGACTCAAATCCCTCATAGCCACTATGCTTTCGGAGGTACTGGGCGTCACTATGAGACTAAAGAAGAACTTGCCTTTGCAGATCCAAAGTCACCTACAGTTTGGACATAGGAAGAAAGCAGTTTGCGCCCTACGAGCACATCACACAGTAAATGAACACCACACTGTCCTGCATTTTATATCAGACCAGAACCGCTTGATACAGAGAACACACTTCAATTACAGTGTGCTACCAAAGGGAGAATGCCAGCGACTACAGCATCTTACTTGGAGCTAGCAGTCATCATTTAAAAATGACCACTTAGGCTGTGCCAGGCCTGAAAAGTAGTCTAGTATGTCCTATTGTACATGTTACCATGGCAATGGGTTACTCTACCTGAAAAGATAGTTAAAGACAAAATAATGACAGTATCGTCAGCACTTTCTGCACTGTGGTTAGAATGGCAACAGCACATAGCATGAACCTGCTATCCCATTTCGGTCACAGTTGCAACATTTTATTTGGTGTCTTTCTGTCTTCAAGACATTGTCTTAGTATGAAGACCAGGCTGGCCCTGGACATCCTCTCTTCTCCTGCCTTGGTCTGAGTGCTGGGATCATAGGCATGGCTACTGCACCTGCCATAACCATGGCTTTCAAACAGCTTTGATCCTGGGAACGACAGTGTTGGCAGGGCCTGGATTAGGCAAGCAGCTCTGCTTTCAGCTTGGGAAAATACAACCCTAACCCAGAGAGCATGCAGGAACAAAAGCAAGAGGGTGAGGCCCATGTGCAGCCAAGGACAGTAGCTTCTAGGGGCCATGTTCCAAGCTCTCGGGGTGCTTTGCGTACAGACAGTAGTTGGAAGGTGGGTCACATTATCAACACTCTTAATCTGCAGAAAGGCTGTATTTGTCTTGGTATTTTATCTAAACTGTAAAGCCAAGCATCAAAGATCAACTTATCCAATGCTGTAAATTATGTGAGTTATTTAACCAAATTATTCAAAAGCATTTTCCTGATCCCATCTCAGCCCCTGAGGTGGAAGTTTGGGGAGCTTTGAGAATGGCCAGCTGTAAAACATTTTCATCGAAGGTCAAATTAAGATAAAACTGAAGGCCTACCATCAGAGAAGAAATAATGGTCAGAAACATTTCAGCTTCGTTTTGTCTTTTAACTGATAGTTACACTAAGGAGCAGGATTTTGCTCCTGGACCTGTAGGCACTGTAGACATAAAGTGTTATAAATAATGCACTTGTATAAAATATGCAAACCTAAGTCTATTGCAAACTTAAAAACATTTTAAAAGGTAAGACAATATATAAAATAAGCTAGTCCATTATAGTTAAGGACCACAGTTAACTATAGCCAGGAACTTACAAGGCAGGTCTTAGGTGAACACTCCAGGTTAGAGCACCACTACCCGGGGACAAGCTTGGCAGCCAAAGCACAAGGCACTCTGCCCTAGCACACACTGAGATTAACGCAGGTGCCTGCGGTGAGGAAGGGCCTGGGCAACCCTCTCTACTGGCTCAAGGCCTGGGAGTCCTGAGTCTGAGCCCTGGAGTAGAGGAAATCAGGGTGAACTGACTAGCCAGAATGAGACTGAAGGATAGGTACAGCCTGTATTGTTTGGATCTGTAACACAAATTCTAGGAGCTTAAAAAAATAAATAAAAATCTAAAGCATGACAGCAACAAAATGACAAACTTTCTGGTAATGGTACAAAGTGCTGAACTTCCAGGAACTAGAACCAAAGGCTCACCATGAAGACAAACACACTCAGTGAAGACAGGAGGTCAGATGCTTGTCAACCTTGGGCTTGGTGTGCATAAAGACAAAGCACACTGCTTTCTGGATGTGTTCAGAGAGACCAATGTACGCAGTACATGTAAGAACACAGGACACAATGTCTACGGACAGTGCTGACACCATCCCTGAAGATGTGTACCTGGAGTGAATGCTGGGTCTGTGAGGGCGCTGATCAGAGTCCAGGGAACACCACGGATGCCCAAGGCAGGGTGAGAGTGAAACTCAGGAGAGACATTTTGATCTCTCTCACACTTGTGACTGCTGAACCTCATTTTTAACCCTTTTAACACAAGGGGTATGCTCTGAGACCTATGATGTTCGAGTTTACTAATTTTGTTGCCAGAAATGCTAAACTGCTTCTCTAACACCTGGCTCCTTATCAAGAGGGCTTTTTGGTCGAACGTTTGGAGGCAGCAGGCTGAGGTGAAGAAACAGGTCCACACAGCTGCCTCATCTACACTCACTCGCAGACCGTAGAACATCCGCTGCTGTACCACTTCACACTCAGAAGCAATCAGCACAGGAAAGTTCATTCACACAAAACAACTCCAGCATGCCAGCCTATGAATTCCTACAACTCAACACGTGTCACTCACTTTATACCTGTAAGCAAACAATCCCCCCACTTTCTATAAGGCAGGCTCATGTTCTTAAATTTGCTATACAAAGATAACCTTGAATGCCTTATCCTTCTGCCTCCATCTTCTGAGCGCTGGGATCACAGGCATGTGTTACCATGCCCACTCACAACTTCCTTTTTCAAAAATCTTGGTGGGAGGGAGAGGATAAGTTTTTTGTTTGTTTGTTTTTCAAGATAGGATTCTCAGTGAAGCCCTGACTGTCATGGAACTCACTCTCTAAACCAGGCTGTCCTGGAATTCACAGAGATCTGCCTGCCTCTGTAGGTGTGCACCACCACCACCTGGCAACTCATTTTGATTGTGTGTGTGTGCGTGTGTGTGTGTATGTATAGGTCAGAGGGCAAGACAATGCTCGGTGTTCTTCCTCTCTTTCTCAGCAGCCATTCACTGTGGGTTTTTTGTGTTTTGATTTTTGAAACTAGTCTCGTTAGCCCTAGTTAGCCTAGAACTTGCTATATAAACCAGGTTGGCCTTGAACTCAGAGATCCACCTGCCTCTGCCTCCTGAGGGCTGGGAGTAGAGGCTTTTGTCCATATAGCCAGCCCGTTCACCTGATTTTGAGACAGTCTCTCACTAGCCTGGATTTTGCTGATTAGGCTAAGCTGGCTAGACAATGAGCCCCAGCCTATACCCACCTCCCTATGCTACAATTAGAAGCACACGCTACCAGGCCTGGCTTTTTCACCCTCATGTTGCACAACAAATTATACTGACTGAGCTAGTACCCTACTGTAGCTTAGACTGCCTTGAACTGGAGATCCTCTTGCTTCCACCGCCAGAGTGAAGTATAAATAAGCTATGCACAGATAAGAAGCATAAATAAATCATTTAACCTGTAGTGGCTGATGAGCTCTGAAAAGACTAAATAATATTTGAAAGATTTTGTTTAGATTTGCAGGACACACACACACACACCCTAGTGCATTCACCAGCCTCGTGAACACTGTGCTTATTTTAAACATACACACACAAACACACACACCCCTAATGTGTTCATCAGCCTAGTGTACCCTGTGCTCACTTTAAACCTTCTGCTGGCTCTACAGGGTGCCAGGAGGAGGCTCAGCATACAGGGCAGACCAGCATACAGAACGCCTGCACACCCACCTTGACCGCCGCACTGTCCGGTAGGCACTGGGCAGGGAGTGCTTGGCTTTTGAGTGGGATCTAGACCTGGGCTTGGAAGACGAGTGGTATTTGGGGGAGCGGGACCTCGTTCGAGACCGCTTTTTGTGCTTCTTCTTCTTCTTTTCTCTTTCTTCTTCTCTTGGTGGGTCTCTACATCTGCTTGAAGGCCTTTCTGGAGGCTTCACCTCTAACATGGGCAGAGTTCTACCTCCAACCAGCAGAGGACAGGGCATGACACCGGTTTCCTGGAAACATAAGTGAATGTGTGGATGTCAATAGGAAATACAACACTTAAAATGTAGACAGTTCAGGGGCTGTTATCTATAAAACCCCTGCTGAGTGTATGGATCACACCTGTGACTGGGCTCAACGAGGAAAACTGCCTTGAGTTTGAGGCCAGCTTGGGCTACAAAATTTAATTCTAGACTAGTCTGGTATACAGTGAGATACTGTTGTAAAAGACAAACCTCTGGCCTTTCAGGAAAAATATAGCTTAACTAGTCATCGACTGGTACACATGGAAGAGTTCTCATTTTGTGCCTGGAGGATTTAGCAGTAAGGTTTACGGGAAAGCTCAAAGGAGATGCTCTGTGTGATCAGCCTCTCATACTGCCCCAGATGTCTGGGAGCCCTGGAATGGGATGGGGACAGAAGTGGTGTGCACATGCATTTATAAACCTGCAACTGTGAGTACGGAGGCTCTGTTGTTGGGCTCATTCTGGCAGCTGATTAGCATCCCTGCACATGATTCTTACAGAACTACCAGCTCACAATGAAGAGCTCTGCCCAGTAGGTTGAACTGAGACCAGATGGCTACCTGCAGTTGTCAGACAGGAGGGAGAGCTCTCAGTTTTTCCTTGAACTTCCTTCTGCTTAGGCCACTAGCTCAAGCACAGACAGGCTTATCATCACTGATGCAATATTCTTAGCTAGTGTATAGACTGATTAAAATACCATTAATCTCTTTCTTCTTTTAGATAGGGTCTCACCTATGTATTCCTGGCCTGGAACTCATAGCAAGTGCTGCCTGAGTGCTGAGATTAAAGGCAATTTCTGTGAGTTCTACCATATCCATCCAGTACTAGTTTTGTATGTCAATGAGTACATTTAAAGATATCACTTAAGATCACACCTGGGCCGGGTGGTGGTGGCGCATGACTTTAATCCCAGCACAGAGGCAGGCGTATCTCTGAGTTCAAGGTCAGCCTGGTTTACAAGAGCTAGTTCCAGGACAAGCTCCAAAGCTACAGAGAAACCCTGTCTCAAAAAAAAAAAAAAAAAAAAAGATCACTGGCCAATGGCACTGGGCAGACTAGCATGCGGAAATGGACCATGTTCATGTGCATGGTGGGATGCTACCCTCTGGATACCTGCCCATCCTGAGGATGTGACCTTATCTCATATACTTAAAGAGCCTGTAAGAACTCTTGTCTACATCTAGGTGGTTAACTGGGTGAATGTGCCAACATTTGTGGGCAAAGCGCACATCAAGTTACTCTGCAAAGTCAATGACAGCCTATCCATGAAGTTTCTTGATAGTGACAACATTTTGGGTTTGACTCTCATTTATTAACTGTCAATTTATTATGAGTTCTTCTGTTTCAAAGCAATCAGACACTTATCACCATCTGCTCCTCATGTTCCCTTCTGTTGAAGCAGCTCTGCTGAGATAATCTGTGTGTGCACACACAATCAGGGGGACCATTCCAGAGCCAAACATCCATGGATTAGAGACAGGGCTAATGTTGGCAGACAAGAATGGAGTCATCCTGAGAGAAGACATGGGCTGGGTCAGCACTTTGGGGCTGCCAGCAGGCTCATGACAACTTACATCAGAACACAGAGGCAAGCTTGCAACCATGGCTTGTTTTTAATCTATCTGCAGATATGGCTTTACATATTTTTTATTTTTTGCTATGTAGCCCTGGTTGTCCTGGAACTCACCCTGTAGACCAAGCTGGCTTTGAACTCACAGATTCATCTGCCTCTGCCTCCTGAGTGTTGGGATCAAAGGTGTGTACCACCATCACCCAGTGGCCTTACATTATTTCTTAAAAATTAGTAATAGATTAAAATATAAAATTATATAAATATAGTTATTAATATCTATATATTAATTATAAAATGTTATGACATACATAAATTTTAAAATTAATAATATAAAAAATAAAAATTAATGATATATAATATATTTATATATTATCTGTCTCAAGTGTGGAGGTCAGAGGACAACTACTGAGTCTGTTTTCTCTTTTCACTATGTGGGTCCCAGAGATCGGACTCATGCTTATTAGGCTTGGCAGCAACCATCTCTACCTACTGAGCTTTTTCATACTATCCTGTCTGGCTATCACCCCCACTTTGAGATAAGGTCTCATCTATTGCAGGCTGACTTTGAACCTGCCATAACTAAGGATGATCCAGAACTTCTGAACTGCCTTACCCCCAAGTGCTAGGATTATTGGGTGTGCTAACATGTATCAAAGACAAAGCCTAAGACCCTATGCATTCCAGGGAAGCATTACAGTTTACAGATGTGTCTTAAGGAGTCTCTTCTTCACTGTACAAATCAGAGTGAAACAAGAGATTCAAGCAAGCTTCATACATGCCTGCCCATGTCCTTCCATAACTGCTGAGTTGATGTTCTTGCACTCCTTCCCTCACACCGCATGCCACAGTACCAGACGAATGCCCTCAGCTGGGGCCACAGTGTACCATGGCTGCCTTCAGCTGGGTATACTTTGTTCCTACTTTCTGCAGGAACAGGCCTTGTGTGAGGGACCAGAAGACAGTCCACCTTTGTGGGGCTCTGGAAAATGGGGTTGCTATGTTCTGCCACCTCCCTGAAAAGCTCGTTCTGGCAAAGACAAGGCAGAGGTTGGCATGAGGACAGGACCACTGAGAACATGCGAGGTGGACACAGAAGCAGCGGGTCTCGACATCCAGGAGATGGAAAACAGTCTCTCACCACAGACACACTGCAGACTCCAAAGGCACAAGTGTCAATACAAGTTAAAAGGGCGAAGGAGCCGAGAGTGGTGGCACATGCCTACAGCCCTGGCACTTGTGAGGCTGAGGCAGGAGACCTGACCCGCGGTCCAGCCCCCTCCCCTTCCCAACAATAAGAAAGCAAAGGGCTTATTCCGAGTCATGAGGGGAACCAAGTGTGGACTCTGAATAAAAACGGCCCACAAAAGGCTCAGTGAGTGACACTACTGGGAAGTGTGTCACTGGAGATTTCAGAAGCCCAAGCCAGGCCCAGTATCTCTCTCTCTTCCTGCTGCCTGCTGATCTGGATGTAGAACTCTCAGCTACCTCTCCAGTACCGTGTCTGCCTGCACACTGCTATGTTTTCTACCACGATGATAAGAAACTAAACTTCTGAACTGTAAGTCAGACTCAATTAAATATTTTCCTTTATAAGAGTTGCCAAGGTCATAGTTGTCTCTTCACAGCAATAGAACCCTAACCAAGACCAAGCATAATAGGTATTTGAAGACACCTGGAGACAAGGTCTTGCTATGTGGTTCAGGCCATCTTCCAAGTATGGGGATTCTAGGGGCATGCCTGAGAGGTTATTATATTTTTCCTAACTATTTTAATTTTTAAATCATGTACATATGTTTGTATCTGTATGTGGGTATGGCATGCAAGTGTAGCTGCTCACAGAGTCCAGAAGAGGACATCAGATCCTCGGAGCAGGAGTTACAGGCTGCTGTGAGTTGCTTGCTGTGGGTGCTAAGAACCAAAATTAGGCCCTATAAAGCTGTATGTACTTACTTTTAAGCACTCCCACCCCCAAATCAAAGTTTAGGATAAAAAAAAGAAAAAGAAAAGTGATCATCATCCTCCCTCAGTCTCCCAAGTGTGATTACTGGTGTGAGCTACAATGCCCAGGTGACGGATTTATTTTATGTGTACAGGTGTTCGCTGGTACATATGTACTGTGTGTCTGTGGAGGCTAGAAGAGGGTGTCAGAGCTCCTGAAAACTGGAGCTATGGATGACTGTGCCACCATGTAGGTGCTGAAAGAACAATCATTGCTCTTAACTGCTGATCTATCTCTCCAGCCTCCCAAGAAAGATTCTGAAATGACCATTTTGAACTGCTCTTCAGAACACTGAGTTGCGACTTTCTGACGACTGCCGCTGGGTCTGCACTCCAGCTGTGTCACCCTTCAAGCCTCGAGGCATTTGGTGCACAGCTAGTTTTCTTACTTGGAAAACTTACATTTCTAAAAGCTTCTTGAACTCCTCCATGAATTACTAGATACCCATGAAGTATATTTTAACCCCTCTCCCCAAAAAAGTCTTGAAAGATACCTATCAAGAATCTAGAAGAGAAGACCCAGGGTTGGGGATGCATGCAGCTCAGGGTAGGGCACTTACCTGCTACACATTTGGCCCAGAGCTCCTTGACCAGGTCTAGATAGGAATGACCAGAATTTTCACCGAATGACACACTGCTGCTGCCAACAGGGTTTACTCAGAGTTCCTAGTGGTAGGCATTGCTTCACATCAAGGTACAATGTGATGATCCTGTTCAAGGCCACCACTTTAGGAAGGAGCTGCCCGGGCTTTCTATGACTTCTTGGTGTTGAGGATGAGGTCAGGGCCTCCCACACCTTAGTGCTCTACACTGAGCTGCACACCCAGAGAAGACAAGAGTGGCTGCAGTTCACTTTTCCTTTTCCCTAATTATAACACAATGCAGATACAGGTGATCTCTGCCCTAGTGTAGGCTCAACAATGTGGCGTCTGACCACAGGCAGCTGGAGGCTCTGCCAGGGTAGTCATGAGCTGAGCTTCCTGATTAGGATCTATGGCTGTGTTCTAAGACTGCAGCCTGCCTTTGGTGTGTTTACAGGTAACTGTCACGGCATCTCTTTTCACAGACTCAAAACTATCAGCAAAGCCTGTGCCTCTATGCTGCTGCCATCTGACTCGAGGTTGGGGTTCCATGGCAGAGCTAACTTTCATCTACTACAAACCCAAGCATGCTATCAGGACTTCTCCGTACCTCTACACTGAAAGCACTCTCCCCAAGCATGCTATCAGGACTTCTCCGTACCTCTACACTGAAAGCATTCTCCTCAAGTTTTCCAACTTCTGTTTCTGGAAGAGGATTTTTCAAGGTTTGTAAAAACAAAGCTGCTTTCCTTTTCCGTTCGGCCTGAAGCTGCTTCTCCTTTGATTCCTTGGATGCCTGGGCCAGCTTTTCCCGTGCAGCAGCAGCAAGGCGGTCCTCCAGCTTTTGTTTTGCTAGAGAAAACAAGGAAGGCAGGGTTTACGACCAGCAGTATTTTACTTCTAACTCTCACAGGCACCTTCTGGCCACACAGCACTGCCATTTCAACAGCAACCTCAGAGCAGGCAGACACCTGGGGCAGACCACAAGTTTGAGAAAATAAACTTATTATGTTTATTATTTTTATGTTTAAAGGGATGTTCTTTATTCCAAAGGCAGCAAGGCCGAAGGGGTTCCATGATGGCAGAAGCTGGGGCTAGACACTGGGAACCGCAGAACGGCTCTCATGCACAGGAGCCCCCAACACTGCAAGAGTTGCACTTAATTATGCCCTGTGGGAAGTTTCTTAGTTCAGAGGACATGAAAAACTGCTGAGGTCACACACAGAGTACAAACTTAACCACACAGGTGTGACTGTAAGCGAACTGAGGGAGAGCAAGCCCATGACACACTCTCCTCTGAAAGACACTGGCTCCAAGAGCATCCTTTAACCAGTGCTGTATGGTCTATTCATACACACCCAGACACTGCAATCCAAGAAAACCAGTTAGTCCAGGTAAAAGTACAAATGCATTTATTGAGTAACTCCTTCACTATGGAATAGGACTTATTTTGGAGGTGGAGATGTCCTCAAAATGCTTAGCATTTTACCACAGTTCCAGTCCCAGCCCATGTCCCTCACATGCTGTTGGCCATGCTCTGACCCATGAAGATGAGCCAGAGAAATCAATTCGGCCAGGCACATGGACTGATGGTTTTGCTGAGAGACACTCCTACAAAAGGGCCTCTCCCAGTTTGGTGCATTAACTGAAGCTGGGAGTCCCGGCCTGGTGCCTCACCCTGGGGCTGTCTTCCAAGTACAAAGTGCGTCTCCATTAGGGCTGTCCACTTAGCGCATTAAGCTGCTCTGAGTACAGATTGCCAAGGGCACTGCATCAAGCTAAGGAGTGCACAGTGCCATACAGCACTGCATACAGGACTTTCAGAGCGCTCCTGCATGGCTCCAGGCTTTGGTTCGCAGTCTTAGAATTTCTGGCTTAGCACATAAATCTTATATTTGTCTTTTTTCTTTCAAGAACTTTAAAAGCTATCAACAAACCTTGCTTTGCTTCTAGCTCCTCCTGGGTGAGCTGGGGCTTCTTCTCCTCCACAACCACACAGGGTGGGGCTGCGGCTGGGCTGGGGTTGGCCACGCTGTTTGTGCTTTCCTGGCATTCCCTGCTTTCTTCATCTTCTTCACTATCATCGTCCAACTTGACTCGGTTTTTTTCCAGAGGAAGTAGGTCATTTTCTTTGGCCTTGATGGCAAAGCTTATTGGAGCAAATGAAGCTGCTGGGGAAAGGTGACAAGTGTGACACATTTTAGGCACCAGAGCAAAATGTGCAGACATTATCATAGGCACTACCACTTACAAGAGAGATGGCTGACAGGTGATGGCACCTGTAGTGAAGGCGCCGCTCCCCTACCCCCGGCGTGTGCATGTGTGTGTGTGCAGTCTACAGGTGGGACTGCTGCAGTCTCAAAGGAGTCTTGCTTAAATACTCGAGGCAAGGCATCAGATTGGGGTGTGTGTCTGAACCATGCTTAACATGGGCAGCATAGTGTTGGTGTCATAGCAGACACACACCTGCTGAATAGGAAATGGTCACCTTTAGTCTGAATAATCAATTTTTGTCACTTTCCTTTCTGTAAACTTTTAAACATTTATTTATTGTGTGTGCTTGGGAGTGTGCCATGTGTGCAGGTCGAGGTTAGAGGACAACTGGGAATCAGTCCTCTCCTACCACATGGGTTGTGGGCATTAAACTTAGGCTGGCAGAATTGGTGGCATGCGCCTTTACCCACTGAACCATCTTGCTAACCTGCTATTTTTCTTCAAAAAAATTTTTTTAAAAAAAAAAAAAAAACAATCTGGTATATAGCTGAGCTGGTATGATTGCGCATTTGACATGGCTCCACTAAGAAACAGTGTCTAGAAAACCACCAGTTACAGTAAAAGAAAAAAAAAAAAAAGACTATTCTTCGAGCAAAATCCAAACCAAAGCAAACACAGAATTCATTCTTTTATTCAGTGAACATGGTGAGCATCCTGTCAGACCACGATCTACACCTATCACAAGTATTTCAACGTGTAACAAAAATTTAGGTGATAGCCCTAAACACTTGAGAGAAACACAACGGCCTTAAAGGAGACCTGTCAACACTGAGTCTCTCTGTCACTCACCAACTTAGTGACTCCTAGCATCCACAGATGAAGTCAGACACTACAGCCTTCATCCATGATGGGCATCAAGAAGCTACATTGAAGGGCATCTGCAATGCACTTAGAACAGCTGCCTCTGAGTGAGGTGGACTGTGGGAAACTTACTGTAGTTCCCCTGTCCTCTCCCCCACCCTATCCCCAAAGCTTCTTAGGGCAGGACACTTGACCATGTGCTGGGCTGAAGAGAATTTATACCCATGACATATGCCCCATTTAATAACCAAGAGCCAGGAGAGCAGACTTCCATGCAATTCCTGATAAGAAGCAGAGCGCACTTTGAGCTGCTGCGGTACTGTAATGCTGATCCAATATTAACCAAAGTCCTCATCTTTCATAGTACAACCAAGATGTCTATGCCAATGCCATAATGAAGACCTGTGGCAGCAGATTCTGAGTGGAATTGGAGACAGGGACAGAGAGATGCAGAACAATGCAGTTCAAGGGCCAACTGCTGAAGGTGGATGAACACTTGGTGAGGCCATGTGGGCTAAACCTAATTACAGAGCCACTTAACCTGTGCGTCGCAGTGTCCTGTCTCACTGTTGATGACTGATTAGATTATCAGGTGCCCTTTACCCCCATCGCACTGATGAGAACCAAGAGGCTACGGTCAGGAAGCTTCTCTAGGTAAGTTAGCCCAGCCAAAGGCCCTGAGAATTCTGGAATATTCCAATTATACAATTTGCACACCACATCTTGCATTACCTAAGCTCTTTCTCCAGGTGGCCCATACCCTGTGTGATCCAGCTACATTTGCCCTTATGCACTGTGCACAAGCTGAGACAGACTTCCTTGCCTGCTGCCTGTAGGATCTGCTCCTTTTGGCACATCTGACCTTCAAGGATGGGTCCAGTACCCATGGCCTCACAGTTTCTTCTCCACTTCTGGGTAATAACTGCATGTGTGTACACACACATATGTGTGTATTTCGAGATGAGCTCTTAGCTATGTTGCAGGTACCTGACACTTTGCCTAGATGAGTGGTATTACTATTATTACTAATTATATGTTGTTCTTGTGATGCGTTCTAGTGGTATATTCATGAGCACATCTGTATGAGGGGGAACAGAGGTTGATGTCTTTGGCTGTTGTTCTCCACTTTGTTTTTTGAGACAAGATCTTTCACTGAAACTGGTATTTATCAATGGCTAGCC
Source organism: Dicrostonyx torquatus (assembly GCA_028555095.1). Lineage (NCBI taxonomy): Eukaryota > Metazoa > Chordata > Mammalia > Rodentia > Cricetidae > Dicrostonyx > Dicrostonyx torquatus. The sequence continues at coordinate 1,953,847 of JAQHUG010000280.1, read as the reverse complement.
TGGTTGGCCAGTGAGCTCAGGGAGTCCTGTTTCTGGGCCTCCTCAAACCACATGCTAGGGTTACAGCCATCCCTGGCTTTTTAGTAGGTGCTAGGGATGGGACCTCAGGTCCTCATCCTTGTATTGTAAGCACTTTACCCACAGAGCTTTCTCTTCATCCCTGATACAAATTTTAAAAAAAAAAATCTTTTTTTTAGAATTTTAATTATTTTAGATTCATTTGTGTGCATGAATGTTTTACCTGCATATATGTATGTGCACCATGTACATACCTGGATTCCCTAGGACTGGAGTTATGGGTGGTTACGGGTACTCGGAGAAGACTCCTAGTACTAGGTGGGAAGCCAACCCAGGTTCTCTGCTCTCCAACCCCAGCATTTTGTTTAGAACAAACCCCAGCACACTAGTCACGTGTTTTCCTCACTTGAAGAATGCCCTCCGTCCATTTTCTGACCCAGAAAAGCTCTTTCTATAGTAAGGACATTAACCCTTCATCATCCAACTTACGGTCATTTACCTTTTAACTTTACTCTGGCTCTGTTTCCTAGATCTGTAAGCCTGTTTTCTGGCATTCATTCTGATTCTAAGATCACACACACACACACACACACACATTAACAATTACTTTTCTTTCTTTCCTCCTGGCTCTTCCTCCTTCCTCTCTCTACAAGGTCTCATGCAGGCTCACAAAGCTGGCCGTGAGCTCCAGATCCTCCAGTGCTGAGATCATGGGCATGCACTACCCACACTGACTACATTTAGAAACTGAACTTCTGGAATCACTGCAGCTAGAAACCTGAGTCTTACTAACTCTTTAAAAGTTAAGGGGGCTTACAAGATGGTTCAGTGGGCAGGGAGCTTGCTGCAAAGTTTAACAACCTAAGTTTGATCCCAGAGACACACATGTTGAAGGAGGAGTCAAAGTGGAGCTTGCCCGTCCAGCTTCAGCCATCATTACACTACTGAAGTTTCAGAAGACCAACACTTTCTCGGGCCTCCTGAGACAAGACCCCAGAAGTCTGCTTGCAGACAGGTGATGGAGAAGCCATACCAGGGCCCTGAACAACACCACTGCTTATTCCTGTCACCGCTTTAGTACAGTTGGATCCCATTAAATATTTTAACATCATGCTTCTAAGTGCTGAGGTCTATGGATTGCTGAGCTCTGAGAGCTTCTTAATTCTGTCTCCCATAACCCTGGAGAAGCTCTACTGACAGAGATGATCTAGTTCTCCAGGGTAAATTAAGCCAGCCTTTAATTTGTTTTGGCCTATTGCCTGGTACTAGAGGCTGTGCACCAACCAATATTTTAAAAATCTGCCAGACTAAAAATCTGTCAGTTTTCCTTTCTTTCTCTTCTTTTCTTGAAATAATTTTGGCAATCTATGTTTCTTTGAAATGGTATTTTTCAGTGACTTCAGTTCATCTCCATTTAAGGTTATGTACATGCTATCCTTGTATATTCTGAAAAAGATTTACAACTTTGTGTTTATATCTGCATTCATATTTCACTGGTCTTTAAAAAAATTACTTTCTCAGTAATTTCTTAATTTTTATTCCTTTGTTTCTGCTTTCCTTATAAGCATTTTATAGATTTTGAGAGGTTCTCACTGTCAGGAAGCTTGTATTGAAAATCCTGCCTCAGCTTCTGTAGCACTGGGTTCTAGGCCCTGTGCTACGCTGGGCTTCCATCCTACATCCTACTCTCTGCCTCTTCACCCACTTCCCCATGCCACGGACTGAACATGCCCAGCTCACTTCCTAGTTTTCCTAGTTTCTTGAGTTCAATGTTCATTTATTTTTTGTTTGTTTGTTTACCTACATAAACAATTAATGCTATTGTCTTTTTTGGAATAGTATCTTATTTTATTTTTGACCCCAGCAGTGTAAGGAACAGAATCCAGGAAAGTGCCTACAGGCCTTCCTGTTCTAGCATTCAGAGGTACAGAGAAATGATGCACTGACTTGCTTTCTTTCCTCTTCAGAGAGAAGCCTGGCTGTTTCCACCTTGATGAACTTCTTCTACATCTGTCCCTATCTTTGAGATTTCTGAGAACTTCCCAAGCCGTCTTCTAGTCAGTCTGACCTCGGTGATTTCATCATGCTTAACCTAGCAGCATTTCTGAGCAGTCTTCTGAAGCTGTCAGATTACTGGCAGCCTAAATTTTATAACACCCTCAGATCTTTTGAACATAAAGACCTAAGAATCTGTTCTGATACTTAGGGCCAGCGGCTCAGTTGCTGTCTTCTAAATCTCAGCCCCTCAGCAGGGCTGTGCTTTTCCGTCCTGAACTGCAGAGGAGTAGGCTTGTCTCTTCCAGGTCTCGCTGTGGGAGAAGCGTATCAAACACTATGCATTTCTATCCTTACCTCTCGGGCTTCTCCTACCAGGGTGGGCAGGCTGGTGCAGCAAGTGAGCCGGGAGCTCCTTTCTCTGTGGCTCTGCAGCCACCCCAGGCAAAATCAGTCTGGAGGGTGCTTCCTGGCAACAGCTGTCTTGTGGATGCCCCCTAGCTTGTCCCAGTCTTCCACCTTCTCCTTGCTGGTTGTGGATGTCCTGGGATCACTGTCCTCAGACATCTCTCTTCCCCTTAAAAGGAAGTCCAAGATGGGCTGCTCGTCTTCCAGCATGGGACAGCATCTCAAATGGTCTCTAGTGCAGAAGGTGCTGCTCTGCTTGGCTTGTGCCTTTGCTTATTTCAGCGAGAGCAGGAGGTAGACAGTCACCTGACTTTCTAAACAGTTCTCTCCTAGTGATAACCAGATTAGTGTGAATCCTCTCCATTCTCCCTACCCACCCGGAAGGCTGCTCTAGGTCAGGAAAGAGATTGCTGCCTGTGTCTGCTGTCACTCTTCTACTAGGAGCTGAGGGCTTGTGTTTCTACTGCTACCACTCTTGCATTAACCACTGGGCCACCAAAGGCCCCCAACTGTCCCTCTATCTTAATCTCAAAAAGCCAATGCTAAATAAAGCATTTCCTAGTAACCATGGGCTGCACGGGAAGCAAAGTCCCAGATGCTGGGCAGTACACCTCTCCAGACTGAATCACTACAGCCACCTGTCACCACACCAAAGCAGGAACCTCGCTTATCTCCCAACACTCAACACAATCTTTTCTGCGCCTTTTTCTGTCATCTCTTTTCCAGTAAGAGGAAGTAATGGCTTCTTCACAGAGCTCTGCTAAACAGCCTGAAGCAGTCTTTCTTCTCTCTTTTCTACTGCACCAGCCACTTACATACATCTGTCCTGCCAGACGACATCATCTCGTCAGGGACAGGGCAAGAGACCAAATGTGAGTGAGCACAGCACTGACTGACAAGGGTGTTCAAGGGAGCCACTTGGACAAAGGAAACAAACCTCATCGCAATAGTTTGCACTAAGCTGGGACCTAGTGGAGAGCATTTGCTCAGGTGACCCGTGGTACAGACCCCAGAACCACAAATAACCAAACAGTTTCAAAGGTCTGGGTGAGGTTGAAATACTATTTGAATATTTATAAATATGTCCACTAAATGGCTCAGAATAGGCTAAAAGCTGCTGCATACTTGGACTAGTTTACAGGGTTCCAAACATCATGTTTGGAAGCAGAGTAAGGTGAACATGCTTAAATATAGCAGTTCAAGAAGCCAAGCCCAGTGAGCCCCCATGGTTGAGGTACTTGGTTCTGTCCCTCAGGAGGGAAGTCCATGAGGCCTAGGCTTCACCTGGACAGCGCACCTTTTACCAGCTTCCCGTCCACGGTGCTCTTGCTGGACCCAGCCTCCTTCTTCCCGCTGCCTCTTCCCCCAGTCTCTGCCATACCCTCAGCAGTGCTGTCCTCCCCGGCTTCACTCGACTCTTCAGCAGCAGTTTCTGTGGAAGCCTCTTCAGCTGTGGATGCTACCTGGAGAGGGAGACAGCACTGTGCACTGTTACATGACAATCACGCAGGTCTGTCAGCATATTCCACAGTACATGCCTATGATCTCAGCACCAGGAGGAAAAGGCAACAAGACCAGGAGTTCAAGACTGCCGAAAATAGCATTTCCACATTTCACATTCTGACTTGTAGTTTTGTTGTGCTTTCGAGTGTGTGTGTGTGTGTGTGTGTGTGTGTGTGTGTGTGTGTGTTACTGGGGACTGGACCCAAGGCCTCTGGTATGCGAGACAAGTAGTGCTCTGCCACTGAGCTACATCCCCAGTCCCGCCTGTATTTTTATAAAACAACAGACTAAAGTGTTGAAGAAGTACCTTTTCCTTGGAGTCTGGTTACTGAGAATACCTTCAGAATAGAATCCCCCACTGACTACAGATGAGTGAGCAGCTTCAGTTTCAGCAATCATTTCTGGCAGAATAAGCTCAAGAGTGCCAGGACAAAGTACCTGCAGTGCAAGGAGTACCGTGGCAGCTAGGCTCCAGCTCTGCCCCTGGAGGGCAGTGAACAGCTCCAGCATATGCACCATGAGGTGTGTTACATGTAGTCCAAGTAAACTGGGCACAGTGGCTCATCTGCAACCCCAGCACTTGGGAAGCAGAGGCAGGCGGATCACCTGGGCTACATGAGACTACGTTTCAACTCCTGTCCTCAGTATTGTTAAAGGTATCCTCCGATGCTTGAAGCTAGTGTTTTCTGTTTGGAACATGCTGGAGAAGTGGTCACTAAGGCACGAGAGAGTGGGCACTTCAACAGACCTAAGATAGCTTCACCTCTGAAGGGAAAGGTTAAACATAATGCAGACTTGAGAAAAAAAAGAAAGTCATTTCTGCATTTGTTGTCAGAGCTCGTTTCTTGCCTTCCCCACCTTCAGTGAATACCTGTGTGCTACTGCCTCCTTCCTTCTGCAGGAAGAATTGCTTCTTAAACTCATAGTAGGCGTTGTACTGGTGCCAGGGCTGAAGGAACTCAAATCTGTGAACAGAGAAGCATTCAGTATGACCCACACGCAGGCTTCAGTGTTTCCCACATGGTCTGCACTGTCATGGACATCTCACAGACACTGGTCATCCCAACAACGTCATAGATTCCACGTGGATCGGTCTTGCTCTATCCAGTAACATGTGAATCGGGCAGACCTGTTCTCCAGGGTCATATCACAGGTGAAAATGCAGTCCATGTTTTATGGACACAGCCACAGGGAGGGGATAAGGACCCTTGGAAAGTGTGAATTCCAGTCTTTCAAGCACCTACATTTTTATTGCACAATAAAAGCAGCAGCAAAACCCCTCTTCAACTCTAGGTAATTTAACAAGATGTACAAAAATGTCTATCTAAAGATACTCCAGGGAAGATGAAAGAACAAAGGAATAGTGACAGGATTTAAAGAATGCTAAATGAAAATCCCAAGTCTCATAAACCTGACATGCTTAAAAATTTTTTGAGTGTTTTTGCAACTTGAGCTCAGAAATTCATGAATACCCCAAACACCGGCACTGAACCACACCCCAGTCCAACCCTCAGACCCCTTCACCTCACCTTTGATCATTCTTGGCTCGAACACTGGTCTCAAATTTAAGGCCATTCCTAGCGACGTACTCTGCCAGCTTGTCGATCACAGGCTGGATGTCAGGGGGCGGGGGTATGATGGCCACGGGAGCAAGCGCACTGTGGAGAAGAACCGGTGAGCAACCCTGACCTCAGCGTGGCTTGAGCCTGGCAATGGCAGCTGGAGGGTCCTTTCGGGCTCAGACATGAACGAAGACTCTTGGTCTAAGGCAGTGCTTTTCAACTTTCCTAATGCTGTGACCCTTTAAAACAGTTCCTCACTTTGTGGCGACCCCAATCATAAAATTGTTTTCGTTGCTACTTCATAATTGTAATTTTGCTACTGTTATGAATCATAATGTAAACATCTGATATATGACCTCTGTGAAAGGGGTTTTCGATCCCCAAAGGGTGGAGAACTGTTGGTCTAAAGTCAAGAAGCCTTCTAACTAACCTAACAAAGCCAGCTCCTGAGCACCAACAGGGCCCAGACACCACTGTCAGTGACAATGCAGGAGGCTATGTGTGGCACCCCGTAAGCCCAATGCTAGAGAGTGGCTTCCAGAGCTAGACCCTATCTCCAAAAATGAACTAACAGTGGGAATTTATTAAAGAATGATGTCCAACAGCCATAGGTAGGTTCAGTCTTCCTCCTAATTAGCATTCCCTTTTAACTATGAGCTACTTCTTAAGGAACAAAACAGCTGGCTAGCATGGCTCAACCTCCTTCACTCCATGTTTACTTTCTCAGCAGTATGGTGTCATTCCCCAACTCCTCCCATATGCTAGGTTAGTGATCTGAGTGATACCCCTATAGCCCACAGTTGACTTTCTAAGCATTAGAGAGAGGGGCTTTAGTCAAGTTTTTTTGCTGCCTCTATTAGACTTGAGACACACACAGAGGACCCCTCCATGGGGTGCTGAGTACTCCTGTCCTTCTGCCATCGTTGGGTTTTACACAAGATGCCAACTGTGTAACTGGTGGTCTCAAGGAGTGGCCAACAGAGCCCTACCCTCACCAACTATATAAAACCCTACAAGCTTGACAAGTTCAGTTCACCTCACTTGGACCCTGACTAATACTGTCCTGCTGAGGTGTCAACACACTGAACAAGAGCAACCCAGATATGGGATGCTGCCCAAGAGCCACACTTACACATGGTTAGATTTCATTGCTTAAGAACCTCTTTCAGTATTGAAATAAGGTCTTGCTCTGCAGCTCATTATATAGCTGAAGATGACCTTGAATTCCTATAATGAAATATTTAGCTGGCTTTGAACTTTGGGGGGGGGGGCAGGGACTCATTGTGTATCTCTGGCTGGCATAGACCTCACTGTATAAATCAGGATGGCCTTGAACTCAGAGACCGCCTGACTTTGCCTGGCCATGGCCTTGAATGTTTGGTCCTTCTGCTTCAGCTTTCCAGAAGCTGCGAGTACAGGTGTATGGTACTAATATAACTGTGCTAATTATGGAGACAGGTATGCAATCCAGATGAAGAAAACTGGTGTGCTGCAGCAGTCACCACACCGGGCAGGTGGCACACATACCTTGTGGTGGTGGTTGTGGAGGTGACCCCACTGCTTGTTTCAGCTGTGGTTGGGGGTGGTGGAGGTGTGGTCCCAGGAGGTGGTGGTACAGTGGCAGTCACACCAGGTGAGCTGGACACGGTCACTCCAGCAGGAAGAGTGCTGTAGTAAGTAGTCACATCGATCCCAGGTGGGGGTGGTGCCAGGCAGTAGGTGCCATCTGGCAACATGTAGTAGCTGTAGTACATGGCTGCCACAGTTGCTGTAAGAAACATGCTTTGTGAGCAAGAGGCCAACGACAGGGGTTACAGCTTGAATCTATAATGCCCTCATAAGCTCATGTTTGCTCCCCAGCTTATGGTCCTTGGAGAAGTTATGGAACCTTTAGGAGGTAGGCCTGATTGGCTAGAGGTCTGTTATTAGTAGCAGGTTTTTGACAACTATTTCTTGGCTCCTAGCTCTGGCTGACTCCCTGCTTCCTGCTCCACCACAATGCGAACAGCCTCATCTTCAAGCTCCCACATTCCACAGTGAATTGAGACCCTATGAAACTTTGAGGTAAAACAAATTCCTCCTGCTTTACGCTGTTTCCATCAGATTTTAGATCACAGCAATGTGACAATCACTAATATAACAGGATAGCAAATGACTAGGATCTTTCCACTCTGGCCAAGTGCAGCATCAGTTCTGTCCACTCCAGCCACACTGCTTCTGTATCTTTGATAGCTTCACACCCTGGAGTGAGTGGACAGCAGACAGGCACAAGAACACTCACTGTAGACAATGTGGATTTTCTCTAAACAAATCCACCTTCTTCCTTTGTGCAGTAAGGGCAGGTGTGGAAGGCCTCTCTAAATGTGGACTGAATCCCCCGCCAGGAATAACTGATGGGTGGCCCTCTTCCCACAGGGCTGGCTAGGTAACCTGTGCTCACAGAGTGAATGGACTCCCTAACTCGCCCTTGCTTGGACACTGACTCGCTTTCTGGAATCTGTTTTCACTCTACTGCTCCTTTAGAAACTGCTGTCTACACATCCTGCACGGAGTCACTGTATTCAGTTCAGAAGTCCAATGCCTCTGCAGCTGCTCTGGCCTTTCCTGTCAGGGGCACCAAGGCAATGGGCAGGCCCTAACAATGGCACGAGAGCCAGGCTTCACAGTGGTCCTAAGCCTATTAGCTTATCCTGCACACTTGAGCCCCATGGACTTTTGGGTCTTACCACCCCCAAAATTACACAGGCCCTCACTCTGTTTCTTCTGTCTCTGGTACATATGTGAAATATCTCTGCTTGTCTTGAGGCTCCTCTTAGATTTAACCCACTGGCTCCTGTTTTGGGGAATCCTCCCATAGTTCAAGGCAGAGGTGGAAACATATAACCTGTGGTAATTCCTTGCAATGCTAAGACTGTGGGCCTGCTACTGTCCCAAGGGTGACACATCTCAAAAACAGTGACAAGTTCTTGGCAGCTCCTGATGCACTCAGCAAGTAGAGCTTAGCTGTGCTGTTCTCAAATAACCCAGTCCTGAAATACCGCCAGTAGCTCACATTAGCCCATTCCTGCTGGCTCAGTCTCCCTGGCTACACACCCTGAAGCAGTGAAGTTTATAGCACAAGCATCCTATAGCCTTATCACCAGCTGACTCCAGGACACAGGTTCCTATGCAGCTATCTGTACCAACATCACACCATACCAAGTTAAAAACGAAAGTCACACACACAAAAATGCCCCACAAACATACTCACAGACTTTCTGATTTTATAATAATAAATTACAAATACACTACTTGACATTTTATAATCTTACTTTAAATCCTCTTTCAAAAAATGTTAATACTACTACCAATCAAGTATTATGTTTGTATTATCTTGGCAAAAACTTTGCTTACATTTAAAACCACATAATGATTTAAGATTTCATATTTTGCAAGATATAAAGGGTGTCAGAGATCAAGCAAATAACAATGTAAACTTACTTAATACTACTGGACTAATCATTCAAACACAACCTACAACATTATTCAAAAAGTCACACACAGAACACAGCAAGTCATGAGGTTAAATAAGATGTTATTACAAGAAAAAGAGGGGGCTGGAGAGATGGCTCAATGGATAAGAACATACACTGCTCTTGCAGAGGGTCCAAGTTCCGTTTCCAGCACCCACACTGGTCAGCTCATAACTATCTATACCTCCAGTTCCAGGAGATTCAACCCCCTCTTGTGGCCCTCACATGCACAGCACACACACATGCAGAGAAACTCACACACATGAAAGATCCCCCCCAAACCAGAAACCAACAACAAAAACTTTAAAAGAAAAAAAAAGTGACACCTACAACATACGATCTGAGTAGTGGATCTACCTGTGCTCTTTAATACTAGGCTGCTACTCCAGAACCCCTCTCCAGAGGCCTCTGCTGACCTCAGCACTTTATACTGAACTTTCCAAGGGTACTGCTTTTCCCCCCATCTTGACATGGGGTCTTGCTCTGTTCCCAGGCAGGCCTCTAGGCCTTGGAGTCAAGTGAGCACCCTGCCTCAGCTTACTGAGACAGGACTACATGAACACATCACCATGCCTGGCCAGAACTGGGTTTTTAACTGAGTGAAACTATGATGTGACAATTATGCTAATAAATGTACTACATGAGAACTAGAAAAACACACACCAGATGAACTGAGAAACTCCAGCAGGTGCCCAGGCCATCTAGACAGCAACATGAAAGGTGAGCTCATAATATGGAGGCACACTCAGGAGCACATCTCCAGCTCTGCACAAGCTTACGTGAGCGATACTCCAAGGCAAGGCTGATGGAGTCTGCCTAATCATCCTTTACTCTGTTCTTGAACTTGCTGTATTGTGGAGGACGGACTCAAACCCTTCACCATCCTGTCCTCACCTCCCCAGCGCCGGACTTCCAGGTGTGTCAGCACACTCAGCTGATACAGTGCTGGAGACTTCTGCATGAGGCAGCCACCCTACCTAACCATCTTCCAGAGCCCTTTAACTCTTGCTGACAGTCTGAGCATAGGTGTGTGAAAGAAAGCGCCACAGCTTCCCTGAGACCTTAATACATGCCTAGGACATTAAAGGAAAGATGTTAAAAAAGTTCACAGGTCACCAGCTGAGTCCTTCAGAGATGCAGCACTGACCCACCTTCTGGCTGTCCCTGGTGACACACCCTGAGGTCAGGTACCAGGCCACTCTGACTTTGTCCTGAGGCTATGGATCATTCATGCAATGTCCTTCAACTTCCTTCCACCTCTAACTGGTTGACAGGTTGTCCTCAGGCTTTTCTAAGGTATTCTAGTCCTCTGATGATTGCAGAATTCCTGTCTCCAGCTCTTGGCTGCATCTGTCTGAGAACTGTCCACTCAGCACTCTGATCTGGAGGGTTCAGACATGTTGTTCTAAACCAGCTGTGTCCAGAACTGCCTTGGGCTTTCATCTAAACCCTTTTAGCCCGCAGTTCTGGTGGAGGGAATGCCATGCCTCCAGCCAATTTCCTGGACCTCTTAGCAATACTCTGCCCAGTGTTCAGACAAGTGTCTGTCTGGGAGGTACTCCCAACAGCCCTTCATCTTCTCTTCTGGGGCCTCTCAAGAACCACGCCACCTCATCCCAGGTTTCTCTAAGTGTTTGGTCAACCACTGATTGGCCTTCCTGTAGGCCCACTCTGCTGTGGGAACATCTGTCACTGCAAACAGCACTGAGCCTGAATGGCTGTTTATTAGCACGCGCGCGTGCGCGCACATACACACACACACACACACACACACACACACACACGTTAACTCCCATAAAGGTTTAACTTGCAAATCAGTCACAGTAAGAGAGTGACAGCAGAATTAACAATGAAATGGAACTACTACAGTAATATATGTAATGGAAGTGAACAGGATTATTCTGCAGACACCCCACTGTGTTGTGCACATCCTTCTTGGGGTAATAAATGAATCAATATCTATGTGACAAGTGAGGCATTAGGTGACATAGGCACAAGGATATAGCAGTGCCAGACTACTTTAAAAGGGTCATTTGAACATGAACTCCATGATACAACAGTTGATGACAATTCCTAAGTGACCAGCAAAAGGATAACATACACAGTTGGCCAAAGGGACAATCAAATCTGGATGGGAAGGACTAGGATAATGTGAGATCTTATCATATAACTTATAACAGTGCACAATTCAAAACTTTTGAATTGCTTTTTTCTGGAATTTTCCACTGAATAGTCTCAGACTGTAGATTCCCATGGAAAGCAAAACCGCAGATGCGGGGCCTACTGTCTCTTCACTGTTGGCCATCTGTTTTGTTCTCTAGAATGCTAGTGCCAAATGAAAGTACCCCGTCCAGGCATTCCCGAGATAGCACTGGCACAGCACACTGTTTAGGGAATGTACCAGTCGCACAGGAAAGATCAGGGAGTCTTAGCCCAGGCCAAGGGATGGGAAGTGGTAGCACAGAACACCCCAAATTTGGAGGGAAAAAAAACCCGTATCTATACCACAATTTGAGGTCCACCCACTATCTATCCAGAAAGAAGAGCAAGAGTCTCAGACATCCACGGATTAAAATAAGAAATATGTCTCCCCATGGAGTCTTTTGTGGCAAGTTACTAGAGGATGTGCCCCAGCAAACAAAACAAGAATGGCAAAGAGAATGTATGAAGCTAATCTAGTTAGGTGATGGAGAAGCCACAGGAAAGCCTAGGGCTGTAAGCTGAGAACACAGTCTCAGACTAGAGTGGCAGACTGGGAAACAGCTGCCAACAGCCAACGTACAGGTGTACACTGACTGATGGACCTACTCACTGTCCTCAGCTTCAATAGCAGTCACTGAGACTTGAGAGATGGCTCAGCGGTTTAGAGCACTGACTACTCTTCTAGAGGACCCAGGTTCAATTCCCAGTACCTACATAGCCAACTGTCTGTGAGTCTAGTCCCAGGGGATCAGACACCCTTACACAGACATTTATACAGGAAAAACACCAATAAAATAAAATTAAAAAAAAATCTTGATTGGTGGGTCTCTTAGGATATTTCCAGGAAGGATTAAATGAGGGGAGAGGACCCTCCCTTGACCAAACAAGAAGAGGGGGTCCAAAGGAAAAAAAAATCATTGCTGCTGCGTTTGCTTCTTGCTAGTGAGTGCATCTAACTCTCCTGTTACTGCTGCCATCATTTGACTCCAGCTTCTTCGGTCTTACCACATAGGTGGAAGATAATAAGTCCCCAGTATTCTTCCAGGCTTTCAGTTGGGACAGCCGCTTGGTGTACTGTGCACCTATTTGTTTCTCAGACTCTTCATTGGGCAGACAGCTATTATGGGACTACCCAGACTGATCTGTGCCAGGATAGCAAATCCTCTTTTATAACATACACACTGTATTCTTTTGTCAAGAATACCATGTTAATACAGACTGTGGTACCAGGAATGAGTCCAAAACAACAACAAAAATCTCTGTAACAAGTCCAGGCTGCTCTGCTACTTGGGTTATATGATCCAGCAAACGTGATGATACTTAAGGTGTCAATGGTAGGTAAGGATGGTGTTTGGAGCCTTTGGCAGGGCCCCAGAGGTGAATCACTGTGGAGGCCTTTGGGATTTTGGAGCAAGGCTTTGTCGTCACCCATAAACAAGGGTTTCTTTGAGAGACGGCTCTTGGCCTGCTACTGGGTCTTGGTGGAAACTGAGTATTTGGCAATGTACTACCAAGTTACCACATCACTTGAACAGCCCATCATCATAGGCTGGGCATTACTACCAAGTCATGAAGTTGGACATGCAAAGCAGCAATCCACCATCAATTGAAAGTGGTATTTATGTGACTGAGCCCCAGCAGGGCTAAAGTCACACAAAGAAGTTGCCTAAATGCCGATTGTTTCTATTCCTTCAACAATGCCTTTTCTCCCCAAGCATGACCTCATGAGGTGTGCTCTGTGACTGGATGACCAAAGAGGACGAGAGTCCGTTGTATATTTTTAATATTTTTATTCACTATTTCATTTTTTAAAATTATTTCTCTCTGTATGCACCCATACTACTGTTGTGCATTGAGGTCAGAGGACAACCTGTGGGAGATAGTTCATTCCTCCCACTATGTGGGTCCTGGGGATTGAACTCAGGTTATCAGGCTTGGTAACAAGCACCTTTAACTCAATAAGCCATCTTGCTGGCATATACACTTTATTTGGACAGATGTGCAATTATACAGTGATTGCTAGGCCATACCCAATGGTTTGGATAAAACAGCTGGGGACTTGGAAGGAACATGACTGGAAAATTAGTGAGAAAGACATTTGAGGAAGAGGAATATAGATAGATCTCTTCAAATTAAGTGAAGATATTTGTGTCCTATGTAAATGCTCATCAGATGATGGTATCAGCAGAAAAGAATGTCAACACGCAAGTAGGATGGCCTGTTCTGTAGATAGACATCAACTCCTTTCCCTGACCATTTTTGCCATTACCCAATGGACCCATGAACAAAGTGGTCATAATAGCAAGGGTAGAGATTATGTATGGGATCAACAACATGGACTCCCATTTGCTAAAGCTTACCTAAATACATCTGATGCTGACTGCTAAGGAACTCATTTCATACTCAAAGTGTGACAGTAAGCGCACACTCTTGGAATCCACTGGTCTTGCCATCCTAAAGCAGTTGGCTTGATAAAATGGTGGAATGACCTTTTCAAGACATAGCTACAGGACCAATTACGTGGCAGTAGCCTGAAGGACTGGGACAGGGTCCTTTTGAAGACTGTATATGCTCTGATTCAGTGTACAGAATATGGTAGCTTTTCCTGTAGTCAGGATTCATGAAGCAAGGGGTAGAAATGGGTCTGGTACCACTCACCAATACCGCTAGTGGCTTTCTAGCAACATTCTTGCTTTCTGTTCTTGCAACAATCTTATGTTCTGTTAGCCTAGATTGGTTCCAGAGGAAGGAATGCTTCTGTTAGGAGACACAAGAAGCACTACAATGATTCAATTAAACTGGAAGCTAAGACTTTCCCCGGCCACTGAGGCTCCTGATGTCCTTTGAGTTAACAGACTAAGAAAGGAGTTATAATGTTATTAGAAATGATTGATCCAGACATCATGAAGAAACTGGACTGCAATGGAGGAACAAAAGAGTAGGGTCTTTCTTGGTGTGACCATGTTCTGAGTAAGTAAGAAACTGTAAAAACTCAATCCAGGCAGAATGATAAATGAACTAAAACCTTCAGGAGGTTGAGGCAGGAAGGACAAAAATTCTAATCCTTCCTGTATCATGAAGGACATTTCAGGCCACACCCACAGGTCACTGCAAATGTGACTTTGGGTGATTGCCCAGGTAGCCAGCTGTCTCTGTGACTTGTTACATATTTTGGAAGTTGTTTGATTGCACTTCCTAATCACTCAGGTAATGTTATTTCCCTTCTCAGATCTTCGATTGGGTTGAAGATTAGATAAATGTAGTTAGTTACTTTCTTCTCATGACTTGGCCAATTTATTGATTGCATGGGAATTAGGCTAGTTGACTGAGATGGAGGGGGGAGGGCCTTGGGCTTCCCATAGGACAGGGTATCCTGCACCTTCATAAGGAAGCAGGGGGAGGGCAGTGGGGCAGTGGGGGAGCGGGAGGGCCGGGAACAAAGGGAGTAAATGTAAATTTTTCTTTTAACAATAAAAATTTTAAAAAAAATAAAATAAAATAAAAAAAAAAAGAACCTGGGCTTGATGAGTATATGAATAGGTAGCAGAAAAATATAAACTCTATGGCCAAGAGACCAATCACAAAAATGAGGAATGTAATTGCCAAGCACGCTTCTGTCTGACACTGTTAAAATATTCATAGATTTATTTAATAAGCAGATATTTATGTTTTCTTTCTTTTCCTATTCTGTTACCATATAACATTAAGAAAATGTCAGAACTTAAGTGTTGTTGATCTATGTATTATACTTAAATTATACTTTGAAGATAGCATTCTTCCAGGGCTTTTTGTTATCTACTCCAGGGGAAAAATGGATATGTTTTTAGTTGTACATAGTACACTTATGTCACAGCAGGTTGAATTATGACTTTTATATCATCTTCATTTGGAAATTAAGCGAGATAGAAAAAGTGAGGGGCAAGTTGACAAGGGTTGACTTATGATGCTTAATCTTGTCAACTTGATGGCAAGCAACTTGACAGAATCAAATGAGAAATATGCCTCTGGAGACCTGTAAGTGCATTTCCAGGAGAGATTAACAAAGTGGACAGCATCTTCTAATGGGCAGACCATATAGATAAAGATGTCTGAAGCAAAACAGTGCTGCGTGCCTGTCCATCTTCATTTCTTTCTCTCTCAAAAAGTTTTATTTATCTTTATATGGATGGGTATTTTGCCTATATGTTTGTTTGTGCACCAATGTGTGCCTGGTGCCCTCAGAGGCCAGAAGAAGATGTTAGATCTCCTGAGATTGGAATTACAAGTGGTTTAAAACTGAACCTTGGTCCTCTGAAAGAGAAGTCAGTGCTTTTAACTGCTGAGTCATCTTTCCAGTCCCCTGCCTTCATTTCTTGCTGGTGAGTTCATCTAACTCTACTGTTGCTGCAACTGCCATCTTTTGTTGATATCAGACTCCAGTGTCTTTGGTCTTCCAATATATACTGAAGACAAGCAACTCTGGAATCTTCCAGGTCTTCCAGCCACTTTGCAATTCATTCTAATGAATCCTTTTAAGAATATACATTTACATACACACCTTCAATCAGTTCCATCCCTCCAGAGGGATAAGACAACCAAAAGAGAAACCACCAGGCTGGAGTGTTAAATAGGGACATGAGGAAGCTTGAGGAGCACATGTGAGTGAAATTGATTACTGTCTGTCACAGAGGAAGATCTCAGAGCACCTAACTTCAGGATGTGGAGGAACAGAAGTGCAGCCACACAGCAAGGGCAGGTAGAGCCCCACCCAATACCAGAGACCAATGCTACAAGTAATCCTGGAGCCCAGACTGGCACTGGGAGGGGGAGAGCAAACACTTCATAACAAGTGTGCACTTGACTTTCAAAGTATAGATATATCCTACTCTAATTAAAACAAAAACTTAGCATATATTAATTATAATCAAAGAAATGAGGAACATCTTACCCTATTCATCACATTCTTGAGCTTACAGCAAAGAGGAAGCACATTATTGACATTCCCTCCTCCCCCAATACTGGTGACTAAACAAAGAGTCTTGTGTGTGTCAGGCAAGTACCCTACACTACGTCACATTTCCAGCTCTTCATTCATTCATTCATTCGTTCATTCATACATAGTTTTTCCAGCCAGAGTTTCTCTGTGTAATAGCCCTGGCTGTCCTGGAACTAGCTCTTGTAGACCAGGCTGGCCTCAAACTCACAAAGATCCACCTGCCTCTGCCTCCTGAGTGCTGGAACTGAAAGTGTGTGCCACCACCGGGCTTATTTATTTTTGTGTGTGGTATGTGCGTGATGCATGCGAGACTATGGTTATAAGAAGTCAGAGCAGGACTGGGTGTCATCCTCAGTTGTTTCTGCTTTACTAAATCAGCTCATCATTTCGGCTAGGCTGGCAGGCCAGTGAACTCTTGGGATCTTCCTGTCTCTAACCCTATGCTGTGATTACTGGCATGTGCAGCCACATCTGTTTTTTATGTGTGGACTGGGGTTTTAGACTTAGGTCTTCATGCTTCCAGACTAAGTGCTCTTAACTACTGAGTCACCCATCTCTCACTTTTTCCTTTATTATTTTGAAACAAGTTCTCAGTAAGTTGCTCAGGTTGGCCTATAACTTATAACTCACTCTGTAGCCCACATGGGCCTTGATCTTACACCCTCTTTTCTCAGCCTCCTGAATAGCTGGTGTGAAGGCCTGGAACACCAAACACAGTTGCATGGTCCCTCTCAGTGACATTTTGCCCTCCACCCATTTGCTAAGTACTGATTTATGTTACCCAGCTGGGCATTGTAGACATGCAACTGACAGGGTGAGCCACCTCAACAACAGGACAATTTTTTAAGATGGAGCCATGGGATCAGGACCTTTGGTGAGATGGTGGGTGAAGCTGCTGCTCCTATCACGATGTGAAGAACTAAAGAAGTCATCTATTAAATGTGTGGGGCACATGGCTGCTGACACAGCATCGATGAGGAACAGGGTGGCAAACACAGCTGTACTTGGGAATTTCTACCCAGGACAAATCAATTCACTCTGAAAGCAGACACAACTAAAGTGCTCCTTTGACTCAGCCCTGACTGTGTCTTGATGACTGCCGACAGACAGAACAGCAGAATGTGCTGGGAAGGTTTTCTGCTGCTGTTTAAGATAACTGGTGCACTAGTCTACAGCTAACAGCTAATGACAAGAGCTCAGCAGCATCTAGAGTTCATCCTCTGGTATTCCTAGTCAGTTTTTTATTTTTAAGCAAGCAAGCACCACTAGCAATCTTGGCTTGATTGCTAATCCCTCCTGACTTGGCTCTCCCCTTCCATCTGTTTTGCCCTCAGCCATTGGCGCCTATTGATTTCTGTTATACCTCCTCTGTCATCCCAAACAAACTGATGAATTTTCTGCATAAAGCTAACAATAAAATATTTTATGCAAGTGCCAGAACAAAAAAACAATACCAAGTGTTTCCCCAAGAAGAATGGTATACTAAAAAGGCAGTTTCTTAACAAAACAGATTTTTAATAAACTAAAATGTATAGGGCTCCATATAAAATCAGGGAAATGAAAATGCAATCTCATGCAAGCACATTCCTAAGTATAACCATGATGCAAAATTGCCTAACACTGCAGTCTTCAGAATGCACTCCTGTAGAAGAGTGACAGACACATGGATACTTAGACAAGTTACCTCACTATTTAGGACCAAGAGTTTTGTAGGAAGTTTAGCGAAGTTTGTAGGAAGAGAGATATTGAAGAGTTGGAATGATGGCTTAGTGGGGAAGGGTGTTTGCTGCCAATCCAGACTCCCAAGACCCACACGGTAGAAGGAGAAACCTGATTCTTGCAAGTAGCCCTGAGACTTCCATTTTCCTGCCATGGCATACCCATACCAGTATATACAGATACACAAAATCAATTAAAATGTAATAAAAAGATAGACACAGGCTGTGTACCTGCAGGCAAAGCTGTAGACAAGATGTAGATCCGTATACAAGGTGAGGAAATGAGAACAAAGAGCCATTTTCCCCTTCTATACAGGGTCTATCAGTAGCAGGGGTTGTCTGGGACCTTGCCGCCCTCCCACCTTAGTCTCCAACTGCTGACAAGGAACTGCTATTTCGGGCAGCCCAGATGTACTACTGATTCTTCATGGATTCCCCTGATTCCCCTCACCTAACACACTCTGCAGGCATGGGCTGATGGAGCTCACTCTGGATCAGCTGATGGCAACCCTGGACAAAGGCTGCAGTCTTGGCACTTTCTACAGAAACATTTGTCTGTCTCCTCAACACCACAGGTTTTATTTCAGAAAGCCAATTTAAAACAAACAGACCAAAAAAAAAAAAAAAGAAATCAAAACAACCAGCCAAACAAATAAACAAAAACCTGGTTAAAATGCTTTTACATTTGATATCTGAAAGTGTCAAAGTCTTTCTGAAAGCAAGGAAAGTCAAAGGAGAAGCACTCCTCTTGATCCCAAACCATGACTTTCTTGATTTTGAGAAAGGGTCTTGCTCTGTAGACTAGATTGGCCTTGAACTTGAACCTGTATCTGCCTCATGAGCATGGAGATTACAGGCACAGTCATGAACCAGCACACCTAACTTTTGATCTTACACTCTTTTCTGCCCTCCTGATGCAGTTGCTGCACTGACAGGATGGTGTGTGTGTCCCTGATACTCTTATGGATCTACTCCTTACCACCCTGAATTAGTTAGTCTGCACCACTGTGACCAAAATCCCAGACATAAAGAATATAAGGGAGGAATGAAGCTAACTTGGCTCATGGTTTCAGAGATTCTCAGTTCACATTAGAGTAAAAGAGAAGTAAAGAAAAGGACTACCTTCTCCAAAGGCTCTACTGGCTTCTACTTTTCACCCCTTCCCAATAATGCTGTCATATTACCCGGACATCAAGGCAATGACTAACTCCTGATTAGATCAGAGTCATCATGATCCAATTCAACATGGAAACACCCACAGATAGGTTCAACAGTTTAACACACCGTTTCCTGTGGTTTCTCAGGAAACACACTCCCAAGTCAGCAAGCAGTATGCTTCATTCACCTCCTGTAATTAGTTTCTCAGCACAATCAAGACGGCAATCTTTGGGCACATGAATCCCAACACCATAGTTATACTCACTCCTTTTTATCTACAATGTAGTCAGTTCCATAAGGAGGTCACCACAAGACATAACTTAGGCAAACCTGCAGGTGACTGACTGCCTGGGAAGACTTGCTCTAATGCAGTGGTTCTCAACCTGTGGGTTGTGACTACTTGGAGGGGGTGGAAGCCTAATGATCTTTTCATGGGGATCACATACCAGATATCCTGCAAATCAGATCTTTACATTATGATTCATAACAGTAGCAAAATTACAGTTAAGAAGTAGCAACAAAATAATTTTATGGTTGGAAGTCACCAAAACATGAGAAACTGTATATGGTCGCAGCATTACAAAGGTTGAGAACTACTCTAGAGCATTACAATCTGGCTTGCTGCCAGAAGCTGGCATTTCTCATGGATGTGTTTTTCCATGACCAGTGTCAGGATGATTATTACACAGTAATCTCAGTGTCAATGAGATCATCATCTTTTCCCTGACAACAGATGCCTGTCGCTATCTGCGTGCTGCAGCAGATACTGTAAGGTGAGTAGGCTCTCCCTTGGCTCCGCAAGGCCCTGCCTCCTTCACACTAAAGATGAACACTCAGGGGAGGTCAAAGTGACTTTAGCATGAATGTTGGCACCAACAAGTCACTGTCACTGCTGAATCCTTCCTTTTCCGATCAGGAAAATCCGCGCACTCGGTGGATACTGAAAACCTTCAAGGTCTGCAGAGGCGGAATGGGTAAAAACTGAACTGAGAACCCAAGTTTCTCTTTTCCGTGCAGTTAGCTCAGTTCTCTGGAGTCCTTGCTTCATCCTCTGAACTCAGGTACCTGACTGTCAGGAATTCCCAGAAGATCCCTTCCTAGTCTAAAGCAGTCAGCACTTTCTAATACAAAATCTTCTATTACAGAGGAGAAAAACAAAGTCAAGCAATCTCAAAACTCCTTAAAATGCAGTGCCTACAGTTTTTAAATAGAAAATGTCATTGTCCTTCTTATAACAGGCTCACCACAGTCTCGAGGACATCCCATCACAGCAGAAGACTGCCGAGGTCTGCCAACAGGGAACATGCACTATGATGTTGAGAAAAGGAACACCATATGCCACACTAGTTTACCTGCCCTGTTGAAACTTCCAGACAACCTATAAAATGGCTCAATGGCTGGGGAGATGGCTCTGTTGTAAAGTGCTTTCGCAAGAAGCATGAGGACCTGTATTGAAGGCCCAGAACCTACAGGAAAGTGCAGTATAGTGGTGAATATTTATAATCTCAGCGCTAGGGAAGTGGTGACAGGAGGGTGGACCCGGGGGCCTCTCTGGTCAGGCTGTCTAGCCTAAACTGGTAAGTTCCAGGCTAACTCCATCTTAAAGGACGTGGAGTGTATACATTTCTAAAATCCTCTGACAAATTTAGGAGCACACATATACATAAACGCACACATACATGCACACTCACAGACACATTATATTTTTTAAAAAGTGTCTTTAAGCCGGGCGGTGGTGGCACACGCCTTTAATCCCAGCACTGGGAGGCAGAGGCAGGCGGATCTTTGTGAGTTCAAGGTCAGCCTGGTCTATAATAAGAGCTAGTTCCTGCGCAGGCTCCAAAACTACAGAGAAACCCTTTCTTGAAACACAAACAAACAAACAAACAAACAAACAAAAAGTGTCTTTAAGAAAAGACTTATTTTGATATCACCAAGTGGAAAATTGGGATGACATCTGCGGTGGTACATGAAGGTCACATCTGGGAAGAGCCACCAGATGCATCCATTGCATCCAGTATGTTTAAAAATTCCTTCTTTCCTTGGAGGATTAGATTTTCTTCTAGAAAAGTCTCTCTGAACTAATTCATGTGTGCACATGAGTGAGTGCACACATGTGGAGATCAGGTATCTTCCTCAGTTCACATCTCCCTCAACTGCCTTCTATCTTATCATTTCATATTATTTATTCCCTAGGCAGGGGATCCTGGACAGAAAGTCAACAACTGAGCATGTCTCTGTTCTGGACTGTGGATGTGATGTGACTAGTTAGCAGCTTTAGCTCCTGTCACTGTGCCTTCCTTGCTATGATGGACTGGGATCTGGAACAGTGAGTTGAACAAATCCTCTCTCCCAAGTTGTTTTTCATCAGATATTTTACCACAGCAACAGAAAACAAACTAACACAAAGGGTTAGTGTAAGGGTAAGACCAGGATACTGTCAATCAAGCAGGGGTCAGCATAGGCTTGCCATCTGATTTTTTCACAGGCTCCAAGTGCAAAATTACATTTATGTATTTAAACATTAAAGTGGAAAAATCAAGCAAAATAGTTGTTTTACAATAGGGTAAATATATGGTACTCAAATCCTGCTGGCTACACACAATTTTTGTTATTGTTTTCCTGACAAATTTTTGTTATTGTTTTCACGTAGAACTTGTGATCCTCCTACCTCTACCTCTGGTTCATATAAAAATATTAGTGTTGCCCAGTTATCTTGTCTATGGTCTATGGCCACCTTCATCTGCCAATCACAGAGGTGGGAAGCTTGGTAGACACGTAGGACCTGGGAAGCTGACAATGTTTACTCCTGATATCTAAGAAGTTCTGGTCCGGCCCCACTGTAGAGCCGTAGAAAGTAGACTGAAACACTAACATAGAACCAACACAGCGTGAACAGATTGATCACAGAAGACAGAAATAATCACCCGACACCAAGGGGAGGCAGAGCCACAACCAGGGAACAGGACACTCACAGGAAAGAGTGTGCCTCCCACTGAAGGCACAAATGGGAAATGCGGACTGACTAAGCAATTGACATTTAACCTAGTGGTATTCCCCTGGTGCTCAGGTGAAACAGCATACAGCGAGCTAGTGGGCAGGGAAGTCTTTTCCTGAAAACAGGGCTGATCACTATCTATGTATGTTAATAGGCAACAAACACTTCAATCATAAAAGAATAAAGAGAACAGCTCCAGACCCAGCAGACGAAAACTAGTCAGGCCGGCATGTGCCGTCCCAGGGTTCTCTGTGGTGTTAAGGGTTACACTAGGCTCTGGTTCAAAAAACTCTAAGGGACAGAAACGGATATCCGAGAAACTCACACCCAGACCAAGACATGATCTTCTTTTATATGAAAGTTGAAAGCTGGCTTTTTTTTTTCTTTCTTTTGAAACTGAGTCTTGGTCTCTATATATGTCAGGTTGACTTCAAATGCAAGAGCGCTCCAAGTACAGAAGCTACCAGGCAGCAGCAACCAGGTACCAGTGGGTATTTGATTTTCACTTATGCAAGGATGTGCAAAGTTCTAAAGAGTCCTTGCAAAAGCTATGAGACACAAAAACATCCAAGAGATGAATCAATGGAACTCAACTGGAGACACTGCAGGGGAAACACTCTAGTCAGCCACAGAACTAAGGCTAAGCAAGCAGAAATTACAGTTATAGACAGAATACCTGTAATGCATATAAAAATCTCACAACATGAAGCTAACACTCCTAACAAAAACTAGGGATGAGTAAAGGGAACATGGACCCAGGTACATAAGCTAGGTAAGTGCTTTACCACTGAGTTATAGAAGCCAGGGGAAAAAATGATTTCTTGGGGACTCATTCCCTCCAAGACAAACATACATAGCTTTCCTCCTTGTCCTTACTGGTGTCGTGACTGAACCTGGGATTCTGTGTCTGCCATGCAACTGCTCCACCTTGGATCTCCAGTTCTCTACTCTGAACTAGAAAGAGTTCTTTCAGGGCTGAACAGCTGTACCTACAGTTCTGCACTGAGTTTAAATCACAGGGTCTGCAGCTAAGCTCAAGTAAAATCTCCTTCTCACCATAGCCCACGCTGCTCAGGTTTTGCTGTGCAGCCCCAGCTCATCCCTCTCCTCTGTGGCACGGTAGTTGCTTGAGCCTCGTCAAGGATGCTCATGAATGCCAAGAGGCACAGAGCTTTCCTTGCTTCTTCCTAGCTCCCTTGACAAACATCTACACTCCTAAAAAAAAGAAAATGCCATAGCTAGCAGCAAACCAACTGATAAACACTGGGATGGGGACCAGTGAGATGGCTGAGTGGGTAGAGAGGATTGCTGCCAAGTCTGACAAGTGAATTTGATACCTGGGACCCACATGGTGGATGGACAGAACTGATTCCCACAAGTTGTCCTCTGACCTCCCTGTATGTACTACATTGCACATGTGAGCACACACATAAATAAATTTAAGAAATATAATAACACAATTTAAACCAGGATAAGGCTAGAGAAATGGTTTATCAAGTAGAATTGCTTGTGCATAGCACTGATAAACTGATTCCATAAAATTGTCCTCTGACTTCCACAAGAACACTGTGACACACACATCCTGTGTGTACACAAAGAATATTTAGTCATAAGGAATACTTTAATTTTAGTTATTTATAGAACATTATACAAAGTATTGTTGGCTCTGACAGTGGACAGTATTTCAGCATTAATGCCTCTTGTGTAACTTATTTATACTATTCTATAAAGATTTATTGCTAAGTAGCAAAGTAATATAGAATAGAGCTTGAAAAATGGTTCACTACCAAACTAAGAAATAGAAGAAATTGTTAATTTTATACATCTACATTTAAAGAGCTTCTAGAAAAAAATTCACAAAATAAAAATCAGCTATTCTATTTCAGAGGCTGCCCAAATCCGGGAACATTAGTGGAAAGTGAGTCACAAGGAGCCTGGACGTATCCTGAGCTGCTGAGTAAACACAAGGAGAGCAGAGTCACTAGCTTTGCTAGAGAGATCTACAGGGCTGAGTGTCTAGACAATAGCTGGCTGTGGAGGCAGTTTTGAAGTTGTATATCAATGTTAGAGCTGTAAAAACCCTCTCGTCAGTAGTGGAACCCTAATCACCATGTATACCTGAACACCTAAGGCTGGGGAATGCAGCTCACAGGTATACTGTTTTTCTAGCATGCATGAAGTCCTAGGTTTGTCCCCAGCACCACCTAAAACCAGGCGTGATGGTGCATGCCTGCAGTTCTAGCTGGTGATGGAAGCAGGAGAGTAGGAAGTTCAAGGTCATCTTTGGCTACAATAGTGAGTTTAAGACAAGCTTAGGTTACATGAGACCCTGCCTCAAAAAACAAAACAAAGATCTGCATGTCTGTTGGCAAGGGGTCCATATCACTTTAAATGAGCAGCTCTTGGAAGAGGCAGGCAAAGCGGCCACCACTCCACCTCAGTTTCTGTCTCCCAGTTCTCAATGGCACTACACAGATGTCCTCCCCTCCACCATGCTGGCCTTCTTCCACAGTATCACCCTTTCTTCAGAAGCCACACATTCTGTGGGTCCCGCAATAGTGCAGGAACTCTGCTAGCATCAAGCTCCAGTGTCCAGGGGGTGGACAGGGGAGCAAAACACCCATGTAGCTCCTGCCATGCTCTGATAAACTATCTCAGCCTTTGGCTACGTCTAAAGCCTTACTTAAAACGGATATCCTTAGAGACTAATGGGAATACACTGGACCAAAGGATGTGTATTTTAGATTAATGCCATTCATACTGCCTGTTCATATACACGATCCCACTGATAAAACACTGTCAGCTTCCTCTTCTCTGCTTCAGTGATGTCTGCTTTTTCATCCATTTTCATTAAGATGCCCATGACTATGAGTAAATATTTCAGTGGCTCCAACCCAACTTTGCCCTGATACACAGTAGAAACTTCAGTGGCTGGGGAGCAGGTGAGCTGCTTCCTTTAAAATGGAAGCACAGTCATTTTCACCTCAGCTATTTGTACCATATTTCTGAACAGAATGTCACTTATTTCTCATTTGACTGTGAACATTATTGTACATTAAACATTTCCCCTATTTTCTCATTAGTTTCATAAAATAAAATAAAATACCCATTCAGAGATGTAATCAAATGTTGGTTACTGGCTACTCCTCCTTAGCTAGCCGGGAACCTCCCCCATCTGGCTCTTGAATTCAGAAGTCAGCTGTTGGCCATCCATACACTCTAGCTGGCTCCGTTTTCCAGACACTACTCTTGATGCTGTCTCCTCTCCAAGGACTCCTGGTGTGCCGGCCGTCAGGCTCTCCTCTGCAGAGCCAGCTAGAGATGGCTTCTCTGTGCTGAGACTGCAGGAGCTCCCTGAGAAGCAGTGGTTTCACCTGACCTCGGCAGCCCATGCCAGGACACACCAGGCAGGGTGGGCTCCTCTTTGGAAGGTTGAGATTTTGCTTTTTATCAGTTTTTCTCTAAACAGTTTCTTTTTAGTTAAGCTTACTGTAATTATGTATTGTGTTAAATTTTATGCCAACACACAATTTGAATAAGCAGAGAATTGCTGCTTCTGTGATTATAAAGTTGAATGCTTTGGAAAAATTAGATAAAAAGCCAAGTGTTTTCAAAAGTTATTATACAATTACAGGAGAGGAAGAAACTATTGAGGCTTCAAAAAAAAAAAAAAAAACCAAAAATCAAAAAACTACAATGTGGTACCATAGTACTTGGTACCTGCTTCCCACGAAAAAAAACCCTAAAAGAGATGGACGAGGGTAAGGAATAGGGAAACATGCTTTGCTGGAGTCCAAA
Organism: Dicrostonyx torquatus; assembly: GCA_028555095.1. Classification (NCBI taxonomy): domain Eukaryota; kingdom Metazoa; phylum Chordata; class Mammalia; order Rodentia; family Cricetidae; genus Dicrostonyx; species Dicrostonyx torquatus. The sequence continues at coordinate 1,928,000 of JAQHUG010000280.1, read as the reverse complement.
GAGCAGCTATGACCCAGATCTGAAATGATGGAGAAGAGCACATAGAAACGCTTATGGAAAGAAAGAAAAGAAAAGAAAAGAAAAGAAAAGAAAAGAATGAAGGAAGGAAGGAAGGAAGGAAGGAAGGAAGGAAGGAAGGATGGATTGGGCTAGTAAGACAAGGAAGATGCCTGCTCAATCTGCAATCCCAGAACCCTTGTGAAGGTGGAAGGAGAGAACCAACAGTCATTCTCTCACCTCCACACGTGTGCTGTGGCCTATGCAGTGTCCATGCACACACGTTGTTACACACACACACACACACACACACACACACACACACACACTTTTCCGAGGACTGATTTCAGATCCACAACTACCATCTTCATACCTATTTTTACTACATACTTGTTTAAGGCATCAACTATTTCATGGGCCTCATAGCAAAATAACATTTTATTATGTTAGCATACGTTTCCCTATATTAAACTTCTTTTCACATTTCTCATGTTCTGCCTTACTATTGTTTAGATAACTAGGGAAATTTTTTACTAAGAGGGAGGAAGAGAGAGAGAAAAAAACCACTGTCGTAAACCACCCAAGTTGCACTTGATCATTACTACAATGTGGAATCTTAAAATACTATGGAAATAACTATCTTCAATGTTTCACTCAGAACATAATAAATTAACATTCTAAATGCACAAATGGGAAAGCAAAGGCCTGCAGAAGTAAAGACATTCATGAAGACAGGATCTCACTCTCTCACTCTTGCAACCCTGGCTGGTCTGGAACTATGTATACCAGGCAGGCTTTAACTCACAAAGATCCACCTGCTGGGATTAAAGGTATATGCCATAAGGCTTGTGGTTTAAGATGTGCTTTTATTTATGTGCGTATGTATGTGTGTTTCTATGCCTGCTTGTGATTGCAGAGGTCAGAAGAGGGTGGAATTCCAGCCATTGTAAGCTACCTGACATGGGTGCTGCGAAATGAACTCAGGTCCTCTGCAACAGCAATACGTGTTCTTAATCACTGAGCCTTCTCTCCAGTTCTCTTCTTAATGTTTTAAAAGTTACTCACTAGTAACCATTTCTGAGAATCCTGTGTATCCCTGGAATAATGCAAGAGGGCACTGTACTAGCAGGTCATGCATGACCTTTATCCGCAGGGGAATCTAATCTACACATACAGACACACTAGTACAACAGCCTCTGGAATACCAGTACAGCAAACATCAAGCAGGCCAGCTTGGTAAGGAGGGCACATATGGGCCTGGACAGCCAGCATGATCCCCACAACCCCTTGACCACAGTAGCCTTGTATTCCTTTTTCATAGTCATATTCATTAGTCCCTCAATCTGCCAGCCTTTTCCATATTCATACTCATTAGCCCCTCAATCTGTAGAACAAGTTCATTCTCTTTATAAGAACCAAAGGCTGTAATCTTACTAAGACATGACACAAAACAGTAACTCAATGTATCACTGTGGTCCTGTGCAAGAACCACACCAGGCAAGCACCTATTCTTTGGCTCAAGTGCAACAGAGACCAGGCACTCACCTTGCACTGAGTCCTGACATTGCTGCCCAAGACCCCAACGTCTCGGGCACTCCCTGCCCCTGTCCTGTCAGCTAAGTTCTAAGGGCTGTTGGACATGAGCAAGGTTAATGAATGATGGTGGTCAGTCACACATATGTATGTATGAGTGGGAAAGGAGGAACTCTGAAGAATCTGTTGGATCTCACCCGGATACATACAAACCGAGATAAGTCACAGGCCACTGTCTGTAGGCAATGTTCTAAGTATTATAATCAGTTACCAACCTTTGAAAGTTTGACAGTAAGACACATTTGAAAGATGTAGACTATATGGGCCAGGGAGAGGCTCGGTGGGTAAAGCGCTAGCTGTGCAGTTTTGGTAACTTGAGTGCTAGCCACATAGAGGCAGAACTGACTCCACAAGCATGTGACATGTGCACCACTCCACCATGCTCACACATTAACAAATAAAAGGAAAAAAAATGTTGAAAATAAGAAAAGTAGAGGGGAAAAGACTGATGAAACTCTGCACAGGACCCCAGCAATTGCTTGACACTTAAGCCATCTAATTGCTGTATATGGATGAATTTACCACAAAAGAACTAAAATCAACAGCTGTGATTGGTTTTCTTCTACTTGGCTGCATGTGTAAGTGCTGTATTAATGGTTGGCTACAAACCAAGTGTCACCTAATTGAGCAGATCCACATCTGCTGTGAATGACCATCAATGGGCCAGATAGAGATTTGGATTCAGGCAACTCTGGCAGCCAACAGCACCATAAGACAAGAGCAACAAGATAATGCAGATACTCAAAGACAAAGAGTACAGAGGGAGGTGAGAGTTTCAGGCAGATACCCAGCAGAGCTGGAGCCCTGCAGAGACCAGGGCCGTTCCTAACTGCAGCAGTCTCACAAACAAGGATGCTGGGACTTTTCTGATGGATTTTGAGCAGTTTCATTGAGAAACAGATCCTAGGCTCTAGCCACTGGGGCTGACTCTGCTGTAAAACCACAAGTCCACCTGTTGTACCCAATGATCTTTTTGATCCTGGGCAGGAGGCTGTGTTGGTATCTCTGAGGGCTCTGGTCTTTGTAGCTGATAACAGGAGCATATCTGAAACCTATCAATTCCACATAGATCTGTTTGTTCTTACAAACTCTAGATACCTAAACAACCTATTCTTCCTTGTGTCCAGGAGGCTTCATCAGGACCTGATGTCCTTTTTGGTCCTTGAGGGCACTGTATGTAGGCAGGACTAGCCCTCAAGCAGAACATAGCAAGCCTGGGATTCCCTCAGATGCCCAGGAAGGACTCTGGGGCCCAGGGCTCTGTCTTGAATCTGTATGGTCCTTTGACAACCTACACTGCCAAAGTTTGCCTCAGGCCGCTGTTCCCACCAGACTGGGAATGATGAGTCAGCTTGCTCCACTATCCTGCCTGGCCCACAGGGTCTATGCACTACCACAGCTGATCTCTGTGTGTAACTGCCCACCCTTTACTGACAGAATTAGTTTCCCTATCCCCAATTTCTATTGCTCTCTTTTATGGCTATAAAAAGATACAGGAACATGAATAGACAATGCATTTGATTTAAGCAAATTCAAGATAGTCTTGGAAGAGGAATGCGGGGGATGGGCAAGATGGATAGATGGCTTGGTCAGTAAACTGCTTGCTGTGCAAACACAAAGAAATGACTTTGGAAGCCAGGCGGTGGTGGCGCACGCCTTTAATCCCAGCACTTGGGAGGCAGAGGCAGGCGGATCTTTGTGAGTTCGAGACCAGCCTGGTCTACAAGAGCTAGTTCCAGGACAGGCTCCAAAGCCACAGAGAAACCTTGTCTCGAAAAACCAAAAAAAAAAAAAAGAAATGACTTAGGATTCCTAGTGCCCAAGTAAAAGCTGGGAGCTGCGACTTATGCCTGGGAGGTAAACACAGGAGGGTCCCAGGGGCTCACTGGCCAACCAGTCTAGTTAAACCTGTGAGCAATCCTGTCTCAATAAAAGTAAGGTGGAAGAGAGCAATCCAATCCAGATAGGAACCCAACATTTGCAGGACACACACATACCTCCTAACTCTATACATACAAAAAAAAAAAAAAAAAGGTAGTGAGAGCAATTGAGGATTTGAGGATAGTCAACACTGGCCTCTAGCTTCCTCATGCACTTGTAAACAAGGGTGCGAAGACACAAACATGCATTGCATGCACACATACACACATATATACATATACACACTTAAAAAAAAACAAAAAAGCAGAAAATAGGCACACATGAGGTAGGGGTGGTAGGCAGCACAGCATTCCCTCTCTGGAGTGCAATCAGACTGTTTGGCAAAGCCTCCTGGTGCCACTGATTAGGTCATTCATGAGCTTTCCCTGGGGCTACACAGGGCAGGGGAAACAGGCAGGCTATGCACATGGATCACCTCCCAAGTGTGTACTCGAGCCAGCAGAAATCTCCTGAAGGCTGCCTGTGGGATGTGACAGCAGGACATGTAACATGCAGTCCTGTAACACGAGTTCCCCTGATTGGATAGTCCAGACCGATGTGGCTCAATGTGATTATTTAAAGATTATTATTTAAATGATCTAAGTTCCAGCCCACGTTTTCTAGGGACAGACTCACAAAGTTCACTCAGAAACTGATTTGTTTTTAATGATAGGGTCTCCCTATGGTAGCCTAGGCTCACCTTGAACTCAGAGATCTACTTGCCTCTGCTTCCCAAATACTAAGATTAAAGGCCTGTGCCACCACATCTGGCAAGTAACTGACTTTTACAGTCTTGTCACTTTATTAAACCAAAATGCCACATCTGTGTGGAGACTGAGTGCAGAGAAGTTAGCACATGTAAAGAATGTTTACCCTCGGCAAATGGCAGCTTTCTTTTTAGTGCAAGACCCATCCTCCAGGAATCTCGCTTCATTCGAGAAATGGAGTCTGCAGCAGGGCAGCCACAGCGCAGGCTGATCCTCCTTTGCTGAAGGTTCCTCTTTTCACACAACACTCACGCAACACTGCTTAGCCTCAACAGCAATGAGACCTGGCGCTGAGCCTAAGGTTAGATATTCTGGGTCACTCTCCAGAGCGCTCCCCTTCAATTAGGCAGAAAGGGAAGAGAGCAGCAATTCTTAAAAGCCAAAAGAACATAATCCCTGTACATCAATATTCTTAGGTCACTCACCCACTATTCAAGCAGCTGATTCAAAATACAAAGGGGAAAAGTTGCATTTCTATTGAACAATCACTAATTTTTCCTTGTCATGACCCCTTGAACAACACAGCATAGCAACTATTCACACAGCATGTACAATGTACTGTAAGTTCTCCAGAAAGGATTCTCTTAGAGGCTGTGAGAGAAACCAGGAGTTTTACTATCTGTGGGGGGAAAGAGGTATCCGTGAAACCAACCCCTGTAGAAACAGAGGAATGACTGTACATACTAAGCAATCATAACAGGCAACCAACCCTACATTTCCCCATCCCTGCTGCTGTTCTTTTCAACAAAACGGTACCTAATCTGATGCCAATACCAGGGCATTTTCACGGCACCAAACAACTCTACAGGACAGACAATGCTGTGCTGTCTAACAAGTCTCTGCTCTTCCCATTCTTAACAGGTCTGTGCACTGCTCAATGCAGCAAAGATCTGAACTGTAGGTGTCACTTCCCAGCCCCCACCGCTCTAGCCAATCGTGTGGCTTTGGGAAGCTGGGTAGGCTGGTGCTTACTATTCTGCCCTTGGCTGCTCTTCCTTTCAGGAACACAGAGCCACAGGCCAGGCAAACATGCCCTCCAGGAACCTCCCTCCTGGACCACACAGGAAGTCTGAAGTGAAAGCTCCACACCACTGAGGGACAGCATGGGGGTGAGGAAGAGGCGCAAGCTGGACACAGAACAGGACACTCTAGGTACTCACAGTCTGTCGTGTACTCCACCTGGGAGGGCTGTGCAGGTGTGCCGTCTGCAGTGGGTGGGGCTGAAGCAGAGCTGTCAGCCTGTGCTTTACGGACAAGGGCTGCTAGAGGGTGATCTGGGTCCACCACCTTCAAGGGCTAAAGACAAAGAAGACACTGACTTTAACATTTTCTATGTTCTGAACCATGTAAAACCTTCCTTGAGAAAAAGACTCAACTTCACAGTATTGTGGGTATGCCTCAGGAAAAGCCCAGCACAAGTCTAGACACAGTGAAAGCTGCCACTGCAGAACCACTATGTCAGACCCTGAACAATAAAAAAGGAGAGCCGGGAGGTCATGGAGGCAGAATTGCATGCATGTGTCCAGTGAGCACACCTGAGCGCAAGAGTGCTGCCACAAGCACACTTGCCCTCAAGCTGCTTGCTCACTCCTGGCCTACTGGTTCCAGCATGCCCCTGCAACTCTCCCCCGCACCTCTGTCCTTCCCCTCAACATGCCACCTCCATGAGAGCACACACTCCCAAACACAACTTTCTTGTCAAGAGCCACTGTTATTTAGGTGGACACACACACACACACACACACACACACACAGAGGTCCTGTCCATGTGGGGCCAGGTGCTCCAGCTGGCTGAGAGTACAAGAAGAACTAAGCAGGCTTCAGTTCCATAACAATATCCAAGCAAAGGGCGGAGGGAGCATCAAGACCAGACAGCTACTCAAAGTATAGACATCCAAACTCACACAAAACTTCAAACTCCATCCTTCCTCACTGGGACTAATTTCTCATCAACAGCTCTTACCTTCCTGCTAATCAAGAGCCACTCCTCTCAGATATCAACTACACTTTGTGACTGTGGAGAACCAAGCTGCAATCTCATAAATTCTGTCCTGTACATCACAAACAGCGAGTCAATAGCCTCCTCATAAGGATGAGGGGGGCCAGAAGGCAGAGGTATTTAGGAACTATCTATGAAAGGAACTAAGGCTTCATGAAGCAGCCATTTAAAAAGTACAGAATCCAATCCTAAATTCCAATCTACACAACAAAACAACTTCTAAGTCTTCACCAACACTACTTATATAATAAAACAACAATCTTCTGCTTGTGCAACCTGTAATGTGGGGACAGAGGTAAACAAATGATTCTTTATCACATGGAACACAGACGTGCAGACACCTCCATGATAAAACAAGATACAGCTGTAGCACAGGAAATGGTAGTTTCGTGTTTCCATATGTAAATGAGCAGCAATTTTGTGACAGTGTAAACACACAGACTAGTGAGAAGATAAAGACCTTCATCAGCTCTTCCAGGCGGTTGCTCTTCTTGGAAGCAAAAAGAGACGGGTGCAGGTAACTCCCATCCTCCTCCTCATCTTCATCTTCATTGTCAGAGGTCGTCCCCAACTCTGAAATTGAATTCAAGATGTTGGCTATCAGGTATGACGGCACACACCTGTAATCCCAACACTCAAGAGGCAGAGGCAGAAGGACAGCTACAAGTCTCAGGCCAGTTTGGGCTACATAGTGAGATTCTATCTCAAAAAATTTTTACTTTGGTTCAATTGCTTACATGTATTAAACTATCATTGTATTCTATAAATATGCTCATTAAAATCATATTTAAAGAGAGTCTCCTGGGCATGGTGGCAGATGCTTCTAATTAATCCCAGTACCTTTGAAGCAGAAGTAGGAGAATTAGATTTCAAGGATAACCTGGGCTACTTGAGAAAGCATTTTAAAGACCAAACTAAACACGGAGCTAGAGAGATGGCTCAGCAGTTAAGAGCATATGCTGTTCTTCCAGAGGACCTGTACCGGGTGCTCACAACTGCTCCAGGGACTCAAAACATTGGCCTCCACAGGTACCCAAATGGATGTGGCAAAGACTCACAAAGATACAAGCACATGCATATAAATAAAAAATATATCTTTCTTTTTTTCTTTTTGTTGGTTCTTTGAGACAAAGTTTCTGTGTAACCCTGGCTGTCCTGAAACCTGCTCTGTATAATAACTCAGAGATCTGCCTGTCTCTGCCTTCCAAGTTCTGGGATAAAAGGCATGTGCCACCACTGCCTGGTCATACAAGAAATAAATCTTGAGCAAATAAACAGAAAAATCTTAAGTTAAAAAAAAGACAGACCAACTCTTCTTTTTTTCCAGTGAGTTTGATCCCCAGAATCCACATGGTAGAAGCAGAGAACTGACTCCTGCAAGCCATTCTCTGAACCCCACGAAGTATGCCATGGCTTGAGGGGGCTCATACACACAATATAAATAAGGAAACAATGAAGGGGATAGGTTGGACATGGCGGCGCATGTGGAGCGAGAGGCAGGTGGATCTGAGTTTGAAGCAGTGGGGTCTACATAGTAAGGGGAGGGGAGAGGATGGGAAAGGAGGAAGGGGGATGAACACAATGAGTTGTGGAAACACCTGAAAGCAGACAAGGGCGGAGTCTTGCAAGGCTTTTTCTTGGTTACCTGAACACAAAACCCATGGGGGAATGTTCTTTTTGGTTATATAAGCTGTTCAGAAAAAAAGCCAGATAGGAAAGAGTGCCACCTCGTCTACCTCACAGGCTCCCTTTGGCATTTACTAGAGTGCTTTAGTAGGTTTTTATTTTCAAAAAGGGCAAAAACCTTCTTTATTCATGAAAAAAAAATTACCAACAGGAAACAAAACTCAAAACCACCACCAAGGTGGAATAGATACGATGTGCAGGTAAGACTTGCACAGCTGGGCTGGGCTGCAGGTGCAATTCTGTGGCAGAGTGCTTCTTTGGAGGGGCAAGGCTGTGGGATGGGAAGACATGGCTAGGGAAACCTGACCCTGGGTGTCACTCAAAAAACAAACTGGTTTTCTAAGAATCTGGAATGGAGACACTTGAAAAACAGTTTCACATAAGTAATTCAAGACCAAGGAAGCATCATTTTGTGAACATGTGGGATTTAACTTCCTGCCCCATGCACTGGGATGCAAGCACATGCACTTGGGAGTGAAACCATCTCCTCTGCGGGCTGTTATGCTGCCAAAATGAGAGGAAACATTTCCAGCCTAGGCATCAACATTGAACTGTACTCTAATCATCTGTAAAGCATGAACTAAGGATGAGAAGGGTGTGCTGGCAGGGCTGTCAGCAGCTCACAGGCACCTGAGAACTCAAGCCTGCATTTCAGTCACGTTCCTCTGCGAGCAGGTACCTTTGTACTGACCATCCTCCCAACCCTGAGAAGCCAGGACAGATTCACATACTTTTCTTCTCCTCATTCTTGTTTTCTGGCAGCACCGTGTACCGTCCTTCCTTCATGGCTTTCTGGATGAATTTGTAGTAGGGGTTGAGGTAGTGATCAAATCGCAGGAAGTCGAACTGCGAGTTTCGTGCTTGCTTGGCCTTCAGCATTATCTCAAACTGTGCTCCCTGTTTGCACACGAAGTTGGCTGTGCGCTCGATGATGGCATGCATTTTGGCTGTTGGTGGCTGGGGGAAAACAGTCATGTGATCAGAGTGTGTGTATATATACGTAAATAAGCTACACAATTTAATTAAAAGAAACAGCCTAGTTTTACTGTCCCAATTTAAGAAATAAGACATTTTAAGGTTAGAAGGTGGCTCAGAAGGTGAATATGCTCGACATCATGCCTGACAACCTGAATTCATTACCAGGATCTATGTGGTGGAAAGAGAGAGCTAACTTGAGAGATGTCCTTTAATCTCCATGTGTGTATAATTGTACATGTGCTCTCAACACCCCCAAATAAATAAATGTTCAATATTTTAATGTTAACAAAGATATTAACATTAGAAAACTACATAGAAAAAAGACTGAAAATTATTTACACTAAGAATGGGTGGTTAAAAATTCAAGATGCATCTGGGTCTGGTGGCCCAAACCTTTAATCCCAGCACTTGGGAGGCAGAGGCAAATGGCTCTTGAGTTCAAGGCCAGCCTGGTCCAGAATGGCCAGGACTCTTACACAGAGAACAGAGAAACCTTGTCTCAAAACACCCACCCCCTTAATAACAAGATGCTTAAAAAACTTCAGGACCTTATCCTTTATAAAATAAAAATAGCTTAATTTCTCAAGTTTAGCTCCTCATTAATACCGCCCCCTCACTTTAAAAAGGAGAAATGTTGACATAGTGGGTAAAAGAAGGACTGAGCAAACCCCATGTGTTACAGGGATCCACGGGTCAACACAGCCAGAGGAGGTGGCTAGCTGATATGTGGGACTCAGGGCAAGACTCAGGGTGCCTGGAAAGGGACAGGTGAGTGTTGGGACACATGATGCATAAATACATAGTGAAAGAAAAAACAGGTCTTTTTGTTTCTCTTTCCTTGGAGCAAAAAGACACACCCATAACAGTACTAGAAAAAAACAAAAATCCTAAAATCCAAAGGGCTTGAGTCTAGAAGCAGGCATGAACCAGCGGCTTCAGAGTCATGGTGGCACGCTGGCTGGCAAGCACGTAGCAGGTGGCAGGCAGTGATCCCAGGTGCCTTATGTTCACTAGGTTCTCACCCAACATCTAATGTAAACCAACACCCATCTCTTTACCCACCCCCCCCAACTCAACCTTCCAAGTCAGGATCAATAGCAACACTTAGGCATGTAACCAAGCCACCACGTAGGTTTAGTCACCAACCAGAACTGCTGCTGCAAATACTGTCCCTCTTGTTACCCATCAACAGCACAAAGGTTGTATGATCTACACAGTACCCTGTCACCAACACTCCACAGTTTAACGATTTTCCCAATGAATGCCCAAAGCCACAACTGAGAAGAATGAGATACTGACACTGTCAGAGGGAGAAAAAAGAGAGGGAAAAAAAAGCAAAGCAGACACTCAGCCAAGGACTCAGAGACCTCTCAAACCTTGATACTGGAGAACTGTGCCAACAGAACAAGACTCCCTTAACTGTCTGTGGGTTCAAGGTACCGATTAAAGAGCTTAGTGATGCTTATGTTGAGACTACACAGCTGTTAAATCTAACAACAGGAGCTAAGCCATCAACATTCTATTGTACCTTTGTATTTTATCTGAACAGACATTAAAAAACAACAACTTGTGTCAAAAAAAAAAAGGGCTGAGGAGAAGGTTGAATGGATAAAGCACTGGATTGTACAAGCATGAGGACCTGAATTCAATACCTAGCAGGCAGGTGAGAAGCTGAGCACGGTGCCTGTGCCTGCAATGCCAGGATGAAGAAGCTTGAGACTATCCAATCTAGTAGTTCAACAGGGGAGTCCTGGGTCCCAGTGAAATACCCTGTCTCAAAGAGTAAGGTGAACAAATGGCTCCTGAAAAGTAGCTGACTTCTTGCCTCTACTTGTAGGAGTACATAAGCACACAAAAGACCTCACACTTGGGAGACAGAAGAAACAGGATCACAAGTTCAAGGTCAATTTAGGCCATATAAGTTGAACCTAACACAAAAAAGAGGGGTAAGGAGAGGATGGGGAGATGGCTCAGCATTAAGAGCACATATTGTTCTTGAAGAAGACCAAAGTTTGAATCCCAGCACCTTTGTAGGCAGGCTTACACACTTGCCGATAACTCTTAATTTCCAAGGGAATCTGATACCTTCTTCTGGCCTCCTTAGGCACCTGCACACATGTGTAAAATGCACCCCCCCATACATATAATGAAAAAAATTAAACAGCTAGGTGTGGCACACATCTTTAATACCACTTGGGAAGCAGAGGCAGGCAGATTTCTGTGAGTTCCAGGACAGCCAGGAATATGTAAAGAGACTGCCTCAAAAAACAAAAAAACAAACCAAAAACCCATACAACAACAAAAAAGTCAACCTCCCTCCTGCCAAAAGAAACAAATTGGGGAAGGGGACATGGAACCCATAGTTAATCTTAAATAAAAGTATTTAGTATAAAATACAGATAATGCAGCAAATGATTTTTAAGGTTCAATTTCAATAGGTCTCTGATGTAGAATAGTCTGCTTTGGAATGTGCAGAAACAAAAACATATCAAAACAAGAATATGGGGCTGAAGAGATGGCTCATTGATTAAGAGCTCTTGCTGCTTTTCCAGGGACCTGGGCTTGATTCCCAGCATCTACCCATATTGGGCAACTGCCTGTAACTAGCTCCAGAAAAATCTCACAAAAAAAATCAACCTTTGTGGCCATCTTCACTCATATGCACAAACCCCCACACAGATATACATAATTTAAAATGAATCTTAAAAAAAAAAATCAAGAATATGTATTAATGTAATGTATTAATGTAATATTTAGGACATTAGATCTTCAGGTAAACGTATTCAGCTCTAACTGTGGCAAAGCAATCAAAAGTTAGAAATAGGAAAGCAAACAGAACTGCAATCACACAGAAATTTCTACCCAGATATGTAAAAGATGTCAAAAGGAAGAGCCAGGCATCACTCTTTCATATGATGCAGAAGAGGAAAAGAGCAAGAGCTTCAAGTCCATGCTGAACTGAGGGTGGCTACTATCAACAGGAGGTGTCAGAGGTGTTGTCACTGTGTGTGGATTATGGTGGCACAAAACCTGGAACCTTTGTACCTCCGACTGCTACTGAGTGAGAATACTGTCAAAGCAAACATAATCCCTTAGGAACTCTTTCCAAACATGACAGAAATGCTGGGCTGGAGGCACATGCCTGATAGCCCAGCACTAGGTGGGGGTGGAAGCAGAGAGAGTCAGGAGTTCAAGACCAATCTCAGCTATATACCGAGCCTGAGATCAGCCTGAGTTACATGAAATTCTGTCTCAAAACTAATTTTAAAAAGTACTGGCAAGATGGCTTATCAGACAAAACACCAAACTGGCACATCAAGAGACAGGGAGGTTTATTCACAAAGCTCTACTTCTGCTTTCCTCATCCATGGAAAGCTAGCATGGACACGTCCCATGGACCCAAAAATGTCCAGTGAATGTAAGGCAAAGAGCAAGGGCCTCCACAATTCATACTAGAAAAGCCAGAACCAGGTACTTTGCTGCAAACAAGACTGCCCTGAGCACAACTGCTGCCACACCCGACGTCTGTTTTCTGATAGGGTCCCTGTTTGGAGCACCCAGGCTGGATTGGAACTTGAGATCCTCCTGCCTTATCCTCCCAAGTCCCAAGATGATGGCTGTGCACCAGCACACCTGGCACCATTAACCTTCAGAGATGAGTAGGCTGTACTTCTCCTTCAGCTTACAAATAACCTTGCAGCACAAAGAACCTACACAGCAGCTGTGTTTTACTGTGCGCTCATGCACCACAAACAACAGTGCAAAGGCTTGTGAACCAACACACATACCAGCTCCACGTCAGACGGGACACTTAATCCTAACGGGGCAATGAAAGGCTCTTCATTTTCGTCCAAGTTTTCAGCCTCATTTTTTTCTGTTAAAAAAAAGAAAGGAAAATTAAGAACTGCAGTATGATGCCCTACCAACAGTAGGCAACTATACAGTGTGGACTTTTCCTGACGCTTCACCTTTTCACCATAATTTCCAGAAACCCTTTCCAGCTTCCTGCTCTATCTCATTAATTTGATTATCCTCATACAGGGATTCCAAAGAAGTGGTGGTGGTACAAGAGCATGTTTTTGGAGCAGGTGGATATCTGAAATCCAGCCTGAGTATTTCTGAACCCCAAATCCTGGGATTCTGGGCATACGCTTCTCTTACATCCATTTCCACGCTTGCTTCAGTGCAGCCCAGTTCATTTCTGTAGTGTAAGGGAGCTAAATAACATGGCCACCTTTCCCTGAGCAAAATGCTCAAAGCTTAGTACTTAATGTTCTTTTAAGTGTTTTATTGCGGGGGTATGGGGTGTATAAGTGTATGGTGTGTGTGTGAGTGTGTGTAAATGTGAGCGAGTGTGCATGTGGACATCAAAAGCTAATCTTAGGTGTCAGTTCTTGCCTTCAGCCATGAGACAGGGGCTTTTTGTTGTTTTTGCAGTGTTCAGGCTAGTTGCCCTACAAACTTCCAGATTCTCGTTCTACTCTACCTCCCACAGAAGTGCTGGGATTATAGACACTCTTCCTATTGCTTCCCAGCTTTTACACAGGTCCTCACAGATAGGCAACTAATGCTTTTACCCACCAATCCTCTGCCTTAGCTCCCTGATGAATGTTCTTAAAGTCTATTCCCCTCCTGCTATTACTATAGTCCTAGCATCTTAGTCTGTCCTGCACTGAGTGGTTAATTTTCTAGCCATGCTGGGAATGGAGCCCAGGGCTTTCTCTACCACTGAGCTACATTTGCCTTTCCCAGACCCTCTTTTATGGAGGCCTTAATTGGCATCAAAAGCATCCTCCAACTGTTTCTGTGGATCCCAGATAGTAACACAAGGTAATCAATGTCTGGAAAAAATCATAATCACAAAGTTGTATAACAACCAAGCTGTCTCCACACAAGCAAACCCTGTTTAAAAAAGTAATCATATGTATTTCTTTGCATTTCTATTTTTTTAACTGTGGTTCATTTAACATTTTTCTGCTATATACTGGACAAGGTCCCATACACTATACCTTTTCTTAATTCTAAGGTACCAAATACACCTCAGTAGCCAACTTAACTGTTACCAAGTTATTTATTTTATAATTACATTATATTGTGTGTGAGTGCACATCCAAGCATGCCAATGCATGTGAGTGGAGGTCAGAGTACAACCCGTGGGTTCTGAGGCTTGAACTCAGATCACCAGGCTTGGTGGTAAACACCTATATCAACTGAGCCATCTGTAAGCCCCATGATTATTAATTTAAAATTACATAGCAAGGGCCAGTGAAATAGCTCAGCAGGTTAAAAGCACATAGTGAAATGTACAGAAATCAGCGCAAAACTTTAGAAACCAACACCTTAAGGAATTTCAGTGTTTACACAGTGTTTTTAGTCCAGAAAAGAAGAAATGAAAGAAAGAAACATCACTCTTCATTGTGCGTGGTAGCACAACCTGTGATCCTAGTACTCAAAAGGATAAAGCAAGTGGGTTACAAGTTCAAGGCCAACTAGAGCTACCAAGCCAGAGCTGCATGGTGAGACCTGACTACACACAGTACAGCCTACAGCCCCTTGGATATCAGGAAGCTGCAGATCTAAACAAGGCTCTTCAGCAGGGGAAAAAGCTCAAGCGTTTTCTTCCAATGAGATCCAAGCTGACTATAAACTGCTACTAGGTAGGAGATGCTGAACACTGCCCCTCTGTTCCACATGTGTCCCTTGTTCTCCACTAAGAACAAGGGTTAACAGGGGAGCAAACACATCCTGCTACCTATACTTCCTGAGGCTACCAACCCTGCTGCTGTGCTCACCTCCAGGAGTTACACAAGAGTGGGACTGGAAGGATCAGAAACACTGGCTGTACAGCTTTCCTACTACAAATACCAAGGAGCAACTTAGCTTCTCGAGATCTCTTTGAGGATGAGACCAAGAGCGTGAGGAAAAGACCACTTTACTCTACCATCTGAACATGACACAAGATCTCGAACAGCCTCTTCTTTGTGTGGTAAGGAGTCCACACATGCAGGCATTCTAAATAAAAGAGCTTTTGAAGTAGTTGCCTAAATAGATCCTACTCTTATATGGGTCTTTACAAAACACTGCATTCAAAGTATGACATAAAAACCAATCATTAGCTGGTGGTGGTGCACACCTTTAATCTCAGCACTCAGGAGACAGAGGCAGGTGGATCTCTGAGTTTGAGGCCAGTCAG